>OU898276.1:176918864-177378864 GCA_918026665.1 Diabrotica balteata
AACGTAACAATTGATAGATTAGAACATTTTTTAACAATTAGTTTACGATTATTAAGTGTTCAAAATGTGCTCAATTTATGAGTTGACAGTACCCTAATCGATGGTAGAATGCGCCTTTCACATTTCTCCATGATGGATCTAGAAACAATTCGAGATTCATTGATAATTCGTTGCCTTAGCGCTGCAAGACTTGCTGGTTAAGTTTTGTGTAAACTGAATTTTTCAAGTATCCTAAAAAAAATAATCTTTATGATTGAAATCGGGTAAACGTGAAGGCCATTCAATTCTACCTTGTCTACTGTCAGTTTTTCGTTTATAATGTAAATCGTGAACAAATGTCAATATCACAGCATTCTACATTTAAATATTCAAAATTATTAAATCTACATATTTTGCACTGTTTTATGTATTAAAGACCTTCCAGACTAAACACAATCATAAGTGTTACATATTTTTGAACTCGTATTGAATAGCTGAACTCGTATGAAATTCACACTGAATGCGTGAAAACCATACCAGACCACAAAAATTAAATGTATGATCAGGTATAGTAGGTTACTTAGTCAATTGGGTCATTTTTTGTCGAAGGAAATTTAACGTCAGATAGTTGGTGTAAATGTTCGGGCGTTGTTATTTAGATGAGATATTTTCCCGTACTTATCGTACGGATTATTGGTAGACAAGGTAGAATTGAATGGCCTCCACGTCTACCCGATTTCAATCCTAAAGTATTATTTTTATTAGGGATACTTGAAATAATTCAGTTTACAAACTTAACCAACCAAGTCTTGCAGAGCAAAGGCAACTAATGATCGATTAAATCTCAAATAATTTTCTAGACAATCATGGAGAAATGTGGTAGACGCATTCCCACCATCGATTAGGGTACTGTCAACTCACAAATTGAGACACATTTTGAACACTTAATAACGTAACTATTGTTAAAAATGGTCTAATCTATCAATTGTTACGTTTTAATGTAGTTGAAAATAATTAGTATCAAAAAATTTATTGAAACAATTAGGCGTTGGCAGACTTCTGTTTTATGTATTTAAGACCTTCCAGACTATAAAAAATCATAAGTGTTACATATAGTTGAACTCGTATTGAACAGAAGATTCTAATAATGACTGAATATACAGGGTGATGCATTTGAAAACCAAAGTTACTAATAATATCAGAGAAACGGCAAATCTTGGCAACATTACAAATATCAAATATAGAATCTCCGTATCCCAAAATAGGTTGTACCTCAAATTTTGTACAATTATAACTAGCAATTTACGAGATAATTGGCTGTTTCCAGACTTTTTCGGCCCACTCTGTATAAGCATGATAATAATTTAGTTTAATATTTTTCCGCAAATCGCCAGGAAATTTTGACATTCCTTTCAAAATTTCTTGAAGAAAAAGTTAGGACTTCCTTTACTGTAAGGAAATGTCATTTCCTTACTGTAAGGAAATGATATTTCTGTACAGTTGTTAGTGTTCTACATAAATGATAGAAAAGTTTGACACAGTCGTCCAGGAATGTTAAGCTTTTCCTACCCGGTAAACAATGTACTATTTCTTCCGAATAAAAGCCACAATTTTACTTTAAAATAAGTTTGTCGTTTCAAGTTCCATTTTGGAAATCATTTTCATAATACAAAATACAAAATAATAAATTAATTAATTTTAATTTTTTTTATCGCATTGCTGTAACGAACGTGCTTAAAACAATTTAATATTAACATTAAATAGTTTACAAACTTCAATGTCAGTTTTTATTTGTGGAATCTTTTGAGTGTTGGTTTCTGTGAGTGTTTTGTTTAATGTATTTGTATGCCATTTTTGTTCAAATTGTTTTACAGTGTACTCCAGGTATCATATAAATAGTGAAATATTGAGTTTCTTAGAAAAAAACAAAGATTTCTATTAGACACCACTCTAACCCCTGATAATTCCAACGTATTTATAAATATTGATAATTTTAAATTAGATAAACCTTTCTTATCTCTATCGGTGTAACATACTTATGCCATGCCGAAATCAATGTTAGTTTGGAAGTGAACTCACTGTCTGAAGCTAGTAGGTTTTATATATTTTTTTATAGTAGTTAGTTTATAATATGGTAAACTTTAATGGAACATAATTGTTTTCATTATAACTGTGAATAAAGCTACATGGTGGAAATTTTGTTGAAACATGTATAATCTTGCGGTCGGTAGTTTTTAGTGTTTTAATAAGAAACCTTGTTATGAACCGCGAATACGATAGTTGTGGTATTTTGCATTAGACTACGTTAAGGTAAATGTAGCAATACCTGACACTTTAGTATCTTTTTGTTTAATTATTTACAATATTTAACGAAAAAATATAAAATGTGTTTTGCAGTACCTACTGCTTCATAGGTTCTGAGGATATTATTGGTTACCAATGAATGCAAACATTTTTAAAATTATATAATTAGGCGAAATTATATCAAGTTTTCTGAACACATGAAATTGGTCCAATGCCTGACCTCAAAATTTGGAATTGTACTTTACGTGTGACCCCCGCTGTACTTATACCTGACCCATTTGTACTAACTGTTGAAGTTACTGAAAGATAAATTAAAAATAAAATTAGTATATTATGAATAATGTGTCGCAGTTTTAAAAAATATATTTTATTACGAACATTCTTCTTCTTCTTACGGTGCCTATCCGTTCCGGATGTTGGCGATCAACATGGCTATCTAACTTTGCTTGCTGCTATTCTGAGTAGTCCGGTTGTCGAGGTATTAAACCACTTTCTCAGGTTTTGAAGCCAAGATATTCTTCTTCTCCCTGGTCCTCTCTTTCCAAATACCTTACCCTGAAGAATGAGTTGCAACAAGTCGTATCTCTGTTCATTTCTCATAACATGGCCAAGATATTCTAGTTTGCGCTCTTTGATGGTGTTAATAATCTCGCATTCCGTGCCTATTATACGTAGGACCTCAACATTGGTCACACGATCCACCCATGAAATTCTAAAGAACGTCTGTAACACCACATCTCTAATGCCTCGAGTTTTCTTAAGGAAGCTTCGGAAACTGTCCAGGCCTCTACTCCGTATATTAAGGTAGAAAATACATAGCATCTAATGAGAGATTTTGGTAGCAAGTGGTAAATCATGACTTCTGAAAAGAGGCTTCATCATTATGAACGCTGATCTCGCTTTTCTTATGCGTTGTTTTATTTCACTGGAGTGATCCCATTGGCTGTTAATGTTGGTACCAAAGGTATGTGTAGCTGTCCACTCTGTCAATTGGATGTTGGTTAACCAAAAGCTGTGTATTTAATATTTCGCGCTTACTGACTACCGTGTACTTTGTTTTCTTCGTATTAAGATCAAGTCCGTGTTCTCTACTTATATGTGATATCTTCTTCTTCTTAAAGTGCCCTCTCCTCAATGGAGGTTGGCTACTACAATTTATAAACTCTTCTCTATCTTCAGCTGTTCTTATTAGCTGTTCAAAATTTAGCCCTGTCCATTGTCGGATGTTTCTGAGCCATGATAGTCTTTTCCTTCCTAGGCCTCTCTTTCCCTCGATTTTTTCCTTTCACTATAAGTTGGGCATATTGGTACTTATTATTTCTCAGTATGTGGCCTAGGTATGATGTTTTTCTTACTTTTACTGTGTTAAAAAAGTTCTCTTTCCTTGCCTATTCTATGCAGCACTTCTTCGTTTGAGGTATGCGATGTCCATGAAATTTTGAGTATTCTCCGGTAGATCCACATTTCAAAGGCCTCCAATTTATTTACGGTTGATGTTTTAAGGGTCCACGTTTCAACTGCATATAGAAGAGTCGACCAGACGTAGCATTTTGATAAACGTAGTCGAATTTCGAGTTTTATTCGAGAATCACAAAGCAGTTTTTTTATTTTTTCGAAAGATTTTCTAGCCTGTTCTATTCTCGATCTTATTTCTTGATCAGGATTTAGGCTGCTATCGATCCAACATCCAGGTACTTAAATCTATTGACCTGTTCTAAGATGTGCCCATTTATTGTGCAAGGTTGAGGTACGTTTTGGTTTTTTCGGATTGACATCACTTTGGTTTTTTTAATGTTTATTTTCATACCAAATTGCTCACAGGTCGAGTTGGTCTTGTCGATGAGTCGTTGTAGACCTGAGTCGGAATCCGCAATTAACACTGTATCATCGGCGTATCTGATACTGTTGATATTTACGCCATTCACCTTGACTCCATCCTTGGAATCCTCCAATGCTTCTTTAAATAGAAACTCGGAGTAAAGATTAAACAGCAGAGGCGACAGAACACATCCCTGTCTAACTCCCCTCCTAATTTCTACTTCTGCGGATGTGGAACCTTCGATCCTAACTCTGGCTTTTTGGTTCCAGTACAAGTTTTTTAAGAATTTGATGTCTTTTCCATCCAAACCGACTTCTTGCAAACGTTCTAATAGTAGGTCATGTTTTACTCTATCAAATGCTTTTTCGAAGTCTATAAAGCATATAAATATATCTTTCTGTTGGTCGTAGCATTTTTGGGCGAGAACTAGTAAACTGAACAGGGCTTCTCTCGTTCCCATGCCGGCTCTGAATCCAAACTGATCGTCTCCGATGATTGTCTCGCACTTTCTATAGATATACGCGTGATATATGTGATATACGCGACATTATTCTTTGCAAACCGTCCAGACTATCTGCAAAAACTACTGCGTCGTCGGCATATCTAATGTTGTTTAGACGCATGCTGTTGACTAATACGCCTTCTTGTAGTTTTCCCAGCGCTTGCTCGAAGATATATTCAGAGTATTATTAAATAACACCGGGGACAGAATGCATCCTTGCCTCACTCCTTTATCTATGGAGACTGCCTCTGTCAATTGATCATCCACTTTAATATTGGCTGTTTGGTTGTAATATAAATTATAGATGATTCTCAAGTCCCTATCATCTAAACCCACTTCTTTCAAGATGTTTATAAGTTTATTATGTTTTACTCTATCAAATGCCTTTTTGTAGTCGATAAAACAAATATACTCATCGCAGTTAACATCCCTGCATCTTTGCATAAGCACTTGGACAGCGAATAGAGCCTTTCGGGTGCCTAAGGAATCGCGGAATCCAAACTACGTCCATGATACATACTTGTTTCTTCGCATTTCTCATATATTCTGCCGTGTATCACTTTCAAAAACGTTTTAAGTAAGTGGCTCATTAGGCTAATTGTTCTGTAGTCTTCGCATGTCTTGGCATTTACTTTTTTTGGTATGGTCACGAAGGTCGACTATAACCAGCTTTGGGGTATTTTTCCAGTTACGTATATATTGTTGAATACAGTTGTTATCCATTTTATTCCCTGTTCATCCATAAGTTTAAGGAATTTTGCACAAAACTCGTCAGGCCCTACCGCTTTACCATCTTTAGTTCTTTTAATAGCTGACGTGACTTCTTCAATGGTAATCGGGGGTCCTGTTTGGCATTACGAACATAATATAACAAATTGAAGAAATTATTGTAGACAAAAACTGAAAGTTAAATGTTAATCAGGGAAAATTAAATTTTCGGTGAATTCTGTAAACGTATTCATGTCTTCTATGTGGAATATATCTCTGGAATTTTTAACCTTCGGCGAATCTATAATTCTAACTACATCTTTTTCATCATACCATATTTGGTCTTTTGTATCTGGCCAGCGCCATCCTGTTCTACCACTTTGAGTCATTGCAGAAATCAAATACTCCTGTTTTCTGACAGCTGTAATCATTAATTTTGGGCTTTTTTTATAGATGAATTTTTAATGTTTTCCTTTAAATCTAATGACACATTCGCAGAAGTAGGTTTTCGTTTTGCTATCAATTTTTTTTGTTGGCTTCTGTCTTTTTTCTTGGTTTCTTGCTTTCTTTTTCTTTCTAGTTTTTCAGCTTCAATTTTAACTTTTTTTCTGTTTTTTTTTCGATTATACTCCTGCCACATTTGACTTGTCACTACACTTGGTATTTTTTCTTTATTTTTTCTTAATTCTGGTTTTGGCTCTGGCCATAAGAGTGCTCGCTTGAATGGACTAGGAACGTTTTGGATCAGTTTTTGTACTGGGTACATTTATATGGTAATTATTCAATAAAGTTTATCTGTCTCTATAAAAGATTCAATAAAATCATTATTTTTTTCTTTTATTCGGAGTTTTCAGACTATTTTGACTTTGCTGTTTATGTAAATAAGTGTGATCTTCATTGTTGGAGAAAAATCATTAGTAACTTTGCGATTTTACGAAAAAATACCGCATTTTTTGAATCCATTTTCTAGAATTTTCGGAGCTATGCGATCTTTTATTGTCGCATCTAATCGTGGAGCAAAATACCGTCTTCTTAATAACTCGTGTTGATTTTTGAACCTCCAAGAACTTACTTACTCCTTACAACCATATTTTTAACGTGCGAAATATGGCTACGTCCTTAGACTGTAGTAAATGGGTAGCGTTCGGATACAAAGCAATCAGAATTATATTTTTTTCTGAGCAAAATTTACTGAGATGAAAGGATATATGGGAAGCATGCCCATCGACAAAAAATACAATAGGAAATGAAACATGTTGGATTGACCATGGAAAAAACACATTGGCCATGTAATAATAAAAAGTATCTGATGTCATCCACCCGTTTTCGGACACACCAATTTCCCAATACTTCGGAATGGTTTCAGAAAGATCTGAAGGTATTCTTTTATGCCGAAAAATTATCATTGGTGGGACTAAACTTTTTCACTTTTTGAAAATAACGTGATAGGTCCATTTTCTTGCTTTCGGGTTAACACCTTTGAATTTATAAAGCAAGGTGGTTTTTGGCACATTGAATTGTTTTGCAGCTGTTTTAACTAACAACATTTCTTACCGCATTAAGGGCACATTGAAATTTCAGGGTATTGAAAAGTTTTTGTTGTAGCCATATCTGTAAAAAATATGTAAGTAAGTAAATGTAGGTAGTTATGCATTCATTTCGATGAACAAATGGATTTCTTGACTTTCAAGATTTGAAAATAACAGTAAAATATGATAATGTTACGTAAAAAATATGAGTCATATTAAAAACCCGTAAATCTGTTGTTTATTCACTAATTTGTTTTACAACTTTCGACTAGCTAGCGGAAATTCAAGTAATAAAAAAAAGAACCGGTCCATTCGAATGTTCCGGAAATACGTTGAACGAAAAACCTGCCGTAGCCTTCCAGTATTTTCTCCAAGGGTCGACATCCTTCTAGTCTAACAGCTGTATGGGTATATAACATGATTTTCATTGAAAGAAGTCAATCAGAGAAGATAAATCGAGTCGCGTTTTTAAAATGTAACGCACGTATAAATAAATTATATAATCATTAGTCGAAAATAAATTGTTGTAGAGTGGTTTAATAAATTGATATAAATTATCGTGTTTTAGTAAATTAAAATAAGAACAATAAATTAGAATTAATAAAAACATAACAATAATATGAAATATTTGTTACAAAATAAAAAGCAATATCGGGTCATGTATATATATATATATATAGATATATATATATATATATATATATATTATATATATATATATTATATATATATATATATATATATACATTATATACATAGGAAATTGTATCTTTAGTACAATATATTTTAACAGAAATGGCAAATGAAACAAGAATATAAAAATTTTGCTTTGTTCCAGTAGATGACAGGGATTGTCAACTACTGGAGCAATGCTATTTATTTTGTTCCAGTAGTTGATCCCTTACATCTTTTAGAATTTGTAGTTTAAAATTCCATTTAAAATTCAAATATTGATTTACATACACTTTATATCACAGGAAATTAATAAGTATGAATTCCAGTAAAAACAAAAAGTATTAAACCCTATTGTATAAACTTACCTCCTAAGCATATTCACTAAGATTCTATTAAAAATTTAATACGATGTAGTGGCGGTAAATATGTTAACGTGTATAACCTAGACGTACACTGTTGCCAAGTTTGTTGCAACGGTATTAGTTAGGGAAGATGTCAAGAAATATCTGAGTTTATAGGAAACTATCTATAAAGTATTAGTTTCTTTGTTTCTTTATTATTTTAATATAAACAGGAAGGTGTCATCAACTGGTAAAGGGCCATGTATTGGTGCATTTACCTCACATCAACGAGTTACATTTAGTTACGTTACCAATGTTTTTTTATATTACCGATTTAATAAACTAAACGATATTTTGCACTAATAAAGAATAACAGTTTTTTAAGGTATGGCTGATAAACGTCTAGATCTTCTGCTATTTGGAGCAACAGGGACAACAGGTCTACATGCTATTCGATATCTTCACAAATTTGCGAAAGAGAAAAAGTTAACTTGGGGTATTTCTGGACGTTCAGAGACGAAACTTAAAGCAGTCTTAAAGAATGAAGGTTTACATATAGGTAAGGCATCTTTTCTTTTAAATAATATTTGATAAAAGCGTATATTACATTACATTAAGCGTACATTATTTCTGCCCACGATTGTCCAATATTCGCTTTTCTGCGCCATATTGTTCCGGCTTGTACAACCGTATGATACAGTCCTCTTTTAAATTTAGACGTCTTCTTGATCTCTTGACACTACTTGGATACCACAGTGTAATTCTAGTGGACCATCTATTATCAGTTCTTCTCGCTAACTGTTACTGCCATTTTAAAGATTTAGTTCTGTGGATTACATCAGTGACCTTGGTTTTCTGTCTGATCCATTCCATCCTTTTTTGATCTGTCTTTGATCTATCTTGATACCTAGCATGCATCGCTCCATTGACCTTTGAGTGACTTTGAGTTTCGTATTATCTCTGTTGGGAGCATACGGTGATCGAATGCTTTTCTTCAGGTGAAGTGGCATGCTGGATTTGAATATAACTGCATTTTTACCAAAAGATGTAATAGTCAGTTTCATTATTCTGTATATTTTTGAAAGCAAGGAGCCATATTTATGTATTAATTGTTCCAAGTATACATACTCATCTACTGTCTCAAGTGCAGTGTTGTTTATTATTATATCTTCGACGTCCCGTAGTTTGTTATACATGGTTTTTGTTTTTATCAAATTCATTTTTAGGTAAACTCTATTGTAGCTGCATTTAGGTCTCTTATCAGTTCTTGTAGTTCTGTGGGATTATTAGCAATCAAATTGTTGTCTGCCAATCTTAGATGGCTGAGGTATTCTCGTCTATGGATATGAATACGTCTTTGAGCTGCCAGTTTGTTTTGGTGAATATATTTTTTACAGTTAAAGCGAAGAGCTTTAGTGATATTGCGTTTCCTTGTCGGACTCCTCTGGTAGTGGGAAATTCTGGAGTAATTTCATAAATCTTTACTTTACCTTTTCCTGTCTGTATATATTTGCTAGTCTCTATGTATGGTTTGTCAATGCCTTGATTGGTTAAAGCTTCTTTTACTGCCTTGGGATATATAGAATCGAAAGCCTTTTTCAAATATATGAAGGTTAATGCTAGCGGTATTTCATATTCTTTAGCTCTACTGTAACATTTTTTTTATAATTGAAATATGAAATTATTTTTAATCCCTTTACCCCGGTTGCAGATACGCCAATGGTCGTATTCGCAAATGGGTTGTTAAATTTTATTGGAAACTACCTCAAAATAAGGAAGAGCCAACTTATTAAACCCGCCGTTTTGTTTAATCCTTAGTTAATCCTTTTCCGGTTTTCAAGCGGGCCTTTGATAGATTTGTTAATTATCGTCGAGCGCACGTTGGTAGTAATTTTTCTGTAAAAATCTAATCCAGAGGATTTATATTTCATCCCCTTCCTAACTAGAAGGAATATATATAATTTTTAGGTAGGAGATACCCTCACCTTTTCTTGGGTAGTTTGGTAAATTTGGAGAGGAACCAACTCACTTCTAGTGGGGCAGTCTTTGCGTTAGAACACTCGCCATATCGTACCGTCTCTGTGCATTTTTTAGTGTGTATACACTTAAAAGTTTGAGTTTCTAAATCTAATACTATATTACATTAAATATAGTTATAAAGTATCTTTTAATTTAAATAACTTCAGTACCTAATACAAGTAAAGTCTATTAGCTTCAGTGAATTAGTGTAGCAGCCATCGAGAATTACAGTAAGTTATCATAATCATAGTATCTTTAATTATCTGGGTGAATACTATCATAATCATAGTATGTTCAATTATCTGGGCGATTAATATGGTATGGTATCATATCATTTTCAATTATCTGGACGAATCTAAGTTCATCTATTTCTACACCTGTAGTTAAGGTTAACTACAGATTTAACTATTGGATTCAAGGAACATTTAATAATTACATATGAACTTTCAATCAGTTTTTAAGAACATTTAAATTATGAACAGTTAAGTCTCAGTTTATCATTAAATAATAATGCGAAACAAATAATTAACTGCGACCAAGTGCGGGTTGGTTAAAGTTTTATTTTTGTAATCGTGTCGTGTTCTTTGACATTAACTTTTATTAAGTTTGTGTTATTTGTTATTCATTTTTTTATTTACTGTACCCAGTATCTCAAAATATGCCCATTAAACAGCAAAGAGAGACTTTCTTTAATTAACTTAAGTGGAATATTTTTATATGCAATCAGACTCTCTTCGCTGATAACTTAAACTGTGTTTGATTTCATTATATTGTATTTGTAAAGGTATTTCCTTATTATAATACTGTTAATTTCTATATGTAAACAATCATTGATCAATTGATCGTGAATTTTTTATTACTTTTGTATACATTCAGCCGCCTTCATCATTGTGTTGTTGAATATATTGTTTTTGCTTTATGTATCAATTTTTTTCGACTCCTAACAAGTTTCCTGATATAATAATAACTCTGAATATTTGCTTTTTACCGTCAATTATTACTGTACCTTCGACCAGGAGAAAGATCAGGCTGATTTAGTTTCGTAGGTAAGTAGGTGGACGGAGTCCACCTAATATATGTATTATTTCTTTATGTAGAGTGTTGATCAAATTTATTTAATTAGTAACTGTTGATATTTTTTCTGGGATTTGGTCTCAGAACCTAAATATTTTTCCTTATCTCTTTTCTTTTCTGTTTCTTAATTTTCTCCTTAAACCCCAAAAAGTTAAGTGGCGCCCTGTTTCTCTCTTATCTTATCTTTGATAATTTTACCCACCTATTTTTTGTTTATTTCTGTATCGTTTCTAATATATCTTATCCTGTCCTATCTTTTCTTATTGCGTCCGTTGGACCCATTCCTGGTTCCAAAAGCTAGTTTCGAACCCACGACTCCCTCTCCACCAACTATCTGGCTGTCGTCCGCAGTGTCTCCATTGGTGACCTTTCTAGCACCATTCAAAAAGTTTCCGAGGTTACAATACAATACAAGTAGTAGTAGTTTAATAAACTTGCATCATTATCATTGGTACAGTTCTGGAAGAGTTCGTGTATATTTGACGAGAAATTCTATTTAAGCTTTTCTACGGAATATGTGAAACACCGCAAAAAAATTGTTTTATTGATAAAGACACGTCAGAAATTTCACATTAAAGTTAAGGTTATTTCGTGATTAGATGTTCTTGTGCAGCGACCTACCTGAGTCTTTTCAATATTATCTACGAATAATAACATTTTTAAAATCAAATCAAATAAAAAAAATTACAAATAGGTAAAGAAATAATAAATAAGACTTACAATCAATTTAATTTAACTATTCAGACGACCGGTTTCGCTTTCTACAATATGCAAAGCATCTTCAGGTCTCGATACAAAGTTAAATAAATGATGCCGGTACTCTATTAATTGATGGATGGTAGAACATGGTTGAAACTATCATGTATTGTTGAATGGAGAACTTAAGTCTGCTATTGTAGTTGTTTGACAGTAAACGGGAAGTTCTTGAGGAGACAGATTTGATCCAATGAATGTAGAGATAGGTGTGTAATTGTTTGTTAAATGAAAGTGATGTTATATACCATTGTATTATTTAAAAGTTATTTATACTTATTCGAGAGATATATTTATGAAATGTGTGTTATAGATAGATAATAGAGTACCGGCATCATTTAGTTAACTTTGTATCGAGACCTGAAGATGCTTTGCATATTGTAAAAAGCGAAACCGGTCGTCTGAATAGTTAAATTAAATTGATTGTGAGTAAGTTTTATTTATTATTTCTTTACCTATTTGAAATGGACTCACACAAGCAACACATTCATGATTTAAAAAAAAATTACATTTATGGTTGTACCAAAACGCGTAATAGAGTCAACACGAAGAACTTCTTATTCTATTTCGTCAAGTATT
This sequence comes from Diabrotica balteata, assembly GCA_918026665.1. NCBI lineage: Eukaryota > Metazoa > Arthropoda > Insecta > Coleoptera > Chrysomelidae > Diabrotica > Diabrotica balteata. The sequence goes on from OU898276.1 coordinate 176,931,147, forward strand.
TAAGATATGACTGAGGAACATGGTATTATGATGAATCGGAGTAAGAGGTATCTACTCGTAATACAAAATTTGATGTTCGAAATAGATACGATAGTCCGATTTATGATACGTAAGATTGTGGATGTTACTATTAATTTTTTATATTTTTTAGGTGAAGATTTATCCAAAATCCCAGTTGTAGTTGCCGATATAAAAGATCAGAAATCTTTAAATGAAATGGCTCAAAAAACAAAAGTCCTTCTAAATTGTTGTGGACCATACAGATTGATGGGATTTCAGGTAGTAGAAGCGTGCATTAAAGCTGGAACTCACCATTTAGATGTAAGTGGTGAGCCTAGTTTTATAGATTCACTTCCAGAAAAATACGGCGCTGCCGCCAAAGAAAAAGGTATTTTTAGTATTTACTCTTTAGTATTTCTAATTTTTTGGATACAACATTTATCAGACATGATATACAACATTTACAGAAGAATAATATTATAGTATTATACAGGGTGTTCCCGAAAAGTAAACGGATAGTTTGGAACAAACGTGTTTATTGTTACCGCGAAAATGTTTTCGATTCGTGAGTGCCACATGTTGCATATTTACGTTAAAGCACAGTGTAACAGTAATTTAGCTGTTCAAATTTATGTGCATCGATATCTCAAAAGGCAAACTTCTACTGCTCGAACTTTTGTGACTATTTCTCAAAGAATATTAGAAACGGTTTCTGTTGTACTGAAAAACAAAAATAGGGAAAGAACAAGAAGTCTTCCTCAAATAAATATAGAAGACGACATTGTAGATTCTGTGGAGAATAATCCAAATGTAAGTAAACGAACAGCTCTAAAATGGTTGGAATGTTGAGAAAAACGTTGTTAATAGAACACTTTCAGCAAGAGCAGAAAAGGTCGAGAACAAAGAAGATATGAAACAAGCATACATACTAACCGCACAACATCTGCTGCTTGTCGGTTAACCAACATTCATGTTCCGTACAGTCCTTGTCATTTCCGTGCTTCGCCAGTGCCGAAAACAAAAATATCGTTTGGGATTAATTTCAGACCGGACACGGACGGCCCGTCAGGAAAACGCCAATGTATAAATTAATATACTAATAAGAGTACAATATTATTTTTTTGCTTGGCACTGTCATAACATGAAACGGATACGGCACGGATATGTATAAATCGACCATTTTAATGATCAATCATTTTTCATCAATAATTAGCGATATGCGGACGATACAGTACTTCTGGCTTTTAGTCAAAAAGATCTGCAGACACTACTTGATAGTGTCGTTAAGAGTTGTAAGGAGGCAGGTCTGGATCTGAACATACGGAAAACCAAAATACTCGTAATAAATAAACAACAGCATTAAACGTCGTATATATGTAAATATACAACTTGAGTAAGTTGATTAAATGTTTACTTGGACAGCAATTAAATGTAACGCAGAAAGTCACGGCGAAATTGGATTGGATGGCAGCTAGAGCTGCTTTTAGAAGGATGTCTAAGGTCAGTTATGTAACAGAGACCTAAAATTGGCATTGAGGATCCGCCTACTTCGCTACTACGTGTTCTCGGTCTTACTTTATGGTGTCGAGTCCTGGACTGTGAATAAAATCGATCTAAATTGCCTTGAGGCTTTCGAAATGTGGTGTATAGAAGAATTTTAAAAGTTTCCTTGGTGGAGAAGATTCGAAACTTCACAATATTAGAACGTCTCAGCAAGGCTACTGAGATCATAAAAAGCATAAAGCATCAAGCAGAGAAAGCTGGAGTATTTCGGACATGTAATGAGAGGTCCCAAATATAGGTTGCTACAAACTATCATGCAAGGAAAAATAGCAGGCAAACGCAGTCCAGGACGAAGAAGAACCTCATGGTTGAAGAACTTGCGAGATTGGTAGGTATGGTGTTGATACAAGCATGCTATTTAGGGTGTCAATGAATAAAATTAAGATAGCTATGATGGTAACCAACGTTCTGAAAGGACATGGTACATGAAGAAGACCATTTTAAGTGATATGTTCATACTTTTGGGTTTAAGTGGCTTTTTTTCCTTGACCCAAACCAGTTTTACAAGTTTTTCGTTATGCAGTCTACGTACGTATTTTGCCATCTTAGTAACGGGATGTTAAATATGATTATCATTTTTTAGTTCATTTACTACTGCTTCCAGCAACATCTAGTTATATGATTTATAATAACAAAGTTTTTAGGAATTTATATCGTCAGTGCCTGTGGTGTCGACTGTGTACCCACCGATTTGGGTTCGACGTATCTGCAGCAACAGTTTGATGGTGTATTGAATTCAGTGGTTGGTCACGTGGAAATATGGACTACAGGTAAAAGTAATGGATCCGTTGGTGGTTATGGGACTTGGCAAAGCCTTGTTCATGAATGCCATAAAATGGGTTCATTAAGTGAACTAAAAAAAAAGCTGATTCCACACAGAGATACTGCGTTTAAACCAGCACTACCAGTTAAGTAAGTAACTAACTAAGTAATATTAAAAGGGATTCTTAAAAATTATTTTTTTAAAATATTGCACTGAAAATTTCATCGTTATATCGATTTATTAAACCTTATCTCTTCTTATCTGTTCTCACTGACTTGATTACGTTCGATACCTTTACAATTTCTTTTTTTGAGTTGCCTATGTTGTCATTCATTGTATTCTGTGATCAAGAAATCCTAAGATTATCTCAGTTTAAGTATCTGTATAAGGCTTGCTGATGGTAAATTTGGCAATAATGGGTAAATATTTGTTTAGGTGGAGTATATCTGTGTGCTTTAACTTTAAAAATAAACTCTGCAGAAGAGAACTCAAAAGCACAAAGTACCTTGACGTGATATTGGACAGAATACTATCTTTGACAGAGCATTTAACAAAAACTGTTAAAAGATGAATCAAGGAAACCTCATTCAAAAGCTCTACCACAAGTGTTACTTGGAGGTGCATTAGTTTCCAGCCTCCACTCTACAGTTTTGGAATTTCTTTTATCGGCAATTGAATATTATGCTCTCGTCAGGCTAAACAGCCTTCTAAAGCGAAAATAAACCTTAATAAACAATGCTTTATTAGAAGTTATTAGAATATTTCAAACTAAATCAATACTACATACAGGACCTGACATGGAATTGACATTGTATTTTGAATAAACGTTTTAATTTTGAATATCAGAGTTTTTTCAATACGCAACCTTGTGATAGAAGTGGAATTTTCACGTTAAGTAGGATTCAGTGATAGTGATTGATTTAACACGTTAAAGCTGCAAGATGCCAAGAACTAGAAAGGTGTGTCAATAAATCCTGTGACAAAATAAAAAGTCTGCCTTCCACCGAGTCTTCGATATCTACGCTACGCTATTTACGCTCTGATGATTCAAATGGTAGAAAATCAGAAAAATTAAAGAAAATCTGATTGTTTAAAAGGTAGAAAATCAGAATAAACTAGAAAATAATCGAATAAAAATAATTTATTTTTAAACATTTAAGTGGTACAAACTAAGCGTATAGATACAAGATGCCATTAATAACAACACTAGCAGCTGTACGACTTACTATCCAGCGTTTAGTAGATGCTACGAGATAGCAAAATGCAGCAGCTCCTAAAAATTATACATTAGCACACATATTGGTCTAAACACTTAATTACTTACTTAGTTACTCTGGAGCATTAAAACCTTTCGCCTATTTTCGTCGACTTGATGACATACCTCCATTCCTCTCTGTCTGGAGCAATCCTCCAATTCTCCACGTCCATAGTTTTAAGGTCACGTGCTATATATCTTGTCGTGTCGTGGTCTTCTTCCAGTTGGGACTTCTTCCCATACCAGTCTTACTATTCTTTCTTTAGAAAGTCTTCTTAGGCCTGCTGCTCACTGAAGTCTTCTGGACTTTATTTCTTTTATTATAGTAGCGTCTGGATATACTGTATCGAGCTCTTTGTTAGTTCTTATCTTTTATTTTTCTTTCCCAAACACGATTTACTAACATACATCACTACAGATCGTACGGTGTAGCCAAAAACGCTTCTAGAAGTTTTTGTTAGGATCCGCCAAAGTCCAACCATCGATGTCTGTGATAAATTTGGTGATCTTGTCAAAATTAAAAAAGTTTTGAAGAGAACCGAGAAAAGACGTCGCAATAGCCGCCCACTATTGAGATATTGGTGAATTGGGTCATCACAGGAATCGGCAGGAAAACGAATTGTAGAAATTTGAAGATTTATCATCGAAGGAGTACTTAAAAAAATGCGGATACTAACTTGAGATGGTAGATATACAGAGAATTTGGTTACTGCAGACATTAATGCCAATCTATGATGGCTCAAGAAAATCAACAGGGAAGAACGTATGACCTTGGTATTAAGCATCGTGTACGTACTTGACACCACCATGCCGATCATTTTAGTGGACGACCTTGTCCGGAAAACTTCATAAACTGTGTCAAAACGGAAGCCAAAAAACATCAGTAATATCTAATTGTGTAAGAGTCGAGACAGTCAGAATATCATTGGAATTTTTTATTCTCCGTTTAGAACAATTTACGATAAGGACATTGCATTATTTTATTTACTATAAAGCAAGGAAACAGTTGATCCATCTGGTGTTAGATTTTCGACAATAATGAAATAGATAAATAAATTAAGTTATTGGCCACAACGGTACCATTACAAATGGGTTACAAAAGCTAGATATAATTTATGGTGTGTTACACCACAGATGGGAAAGCTCTGAGAGAAAAGCCAAAGCAAAGCTTAACTTATCCTTCCGAAAAACAACAGAGTTTTGGAGATGCTACTGGAGTTTCATGGCGGTGTATCTGGAGGTCATTTGGAAATAAACAAGACGTTAGCGACAATAAAAAATCACTTTTACTGAGTTAGGTGTAACTTAAACGTTCAGCTTGGTACTGTGAATGCAAAAAATGTACGGCTAGGAGGAGTTAGAGTTTTATCTAGAGAGGCTCGGTCTAGACATTGTTTGATCATTTCATTGTTGGACTGGTTAACAATTTGTTTTGGCGTTTCGGAGGTAACAGGGAAATACATTTTGATCAAGATCGAAATTATATATCCAATTTAAAAATCTTTGGAGCTGTCGTACTTTAGTATCAAAGTGTAAGATATTACAAAGCGAAATTTAGTCGAAGCTTGTCGATGTCAAAAAATGATATCATTATCCACTGCATCTCGTTTATATTTTAAATGACTATTTTGTAATTCTTTGCCAAAATTGGTATTTGGAAAGGTCTATTAAGTTTCAAGTTAGCTTTTCTTAATCGATTTTTAACTGTTTAGTCAGAAATATCCAGTCCATGAGTTGTTTTAAAGCAGTTGTTGCAATTGATAACCATTTTTGTTAGGATTTTATTTTTTTCCTCCAAGGGTTATGGGCCATTATTTTCAACGCCCGGTCTGTTTGATAAATTCGGGCAGGTCACTCAGGCTTGCGTCACTACCTCTTTTATGGGTTGAGTGGTGAGAGTGGAATCATTGCTGCCTTGGGTTAACATAGTCTGGATATTCGTCCACAAAGTGTTCGGCTGTCTCTTTCCTCTCCACAACTGGGACATATTGCTGATTGACTAAGCCCACAGATGTTTTAGTGTCTCGCGAGAATTTCTAATTCTCTACTTAAAGCAGTTAGTTGGTTTCCTAAGAAGACTGAACCGACGGCTTCGTTAAGCAGGACACGCACTGAATCGACAAGGCTCGACTTGACACCATTTTTCCCAGTTCGGCACAGTCAATCGAACCGCGCATTAGCTCAGTATATTTACGACAGTCTAGTAATGCGGAATCAGTGATTTAAAAATGAATTTTTCATCAGATTCTGAAGAGGATGTTATGATAGCGTTGGCACGTAATAAAATAGAAAAAAGAAAACCAAGGTTCAGATTCATAAAATAAATCTAAAAAGGGAAACATACAGGGCATTTTACCATTTGTTGCCAGATTTAAGCACAGTTTCAATTAACAATTCGTCAAACATAACTGAGAACTTGGGCACACCATAAAAAAACTAAATACTAAATTCTGCACTCAAACTCTCGATGCAGACTGTCGGCTATCGGCAATTTTTGCCTCTTTCAGTATATCGTGCCATTGCCGGACTAAGACAACCGATCATATCTTAGCCGAGCTGAAGCAGTGCGCGGATAACTATTTAAATACTTGTAGAGCAATAGCATCAGTACAGTTGAGCTAAGTCAATTCAGTGCGCGTCCTGCTTTAGTCCAACGACATTCAGTTCTGCCGTTCCTTGCCAGGTGTTGATCTAGGGTCTACTTTATTATATCAGTTTAACATTTCTTATAAGATGGGTAAAAGAGTTTCAAGACACTTTTGCTCTGTTCTTTCTTTAGCTGCTATACTCACCGCGTTATTCCTCCAATATCGAAATTTCCAGGCATCCATCTAACAGCTACTTGGATATTTTTAGCCTTAGTCATCATCATCACAGTCATTAACATCTTAGTAGATGTGTTGTGGTTCATAATTGGGCTTCAGCAGCACGGACAGTTTGATTGATAATATTTCTCCACTGGTCGCGGTCATCAGTTATATGTATTGCCTCAGTATACTGTTTATTGAGAAGCTTTTTAGTAATGTCCGCCCATCGTTGTGGAGATCTTCCGCGTTGGCGTTGAGTCTGAGGCCTTCCTTGGACCACCAACCGCTCCATTTTGTGATCACTTCGATGGATATGGCCAAATATCAATAACTGCAATATATGCAATAACTGAAAAAGACTAAATTGATCTTGATTTTAAATGGCTTGAATGTTTAATAATCGACTTTTGAAACAGCTTGTAACTGTTATTATGCTTACTGTCGCAAATTTTTAATCACATGTTTAGAATAATCGAGTAGTTGCTTGTTGCAAGTATCTATAGTTATACTAAATTACAGATTTCACCAATAGTTTTTAGCGAGAATTAAATTAGCTGTATAAAGAGTAACTAATACAATTGTATTAATCTAAAATTATAACATCTCTTTTAGGATTCTTCCACACTATTCAGAAATAACTAAGGGTTGGTTGATGCCCTTTCTAGGACACGATAGAAAGATAATGCATGAGACTCAAAAATATTTATATGAAAAAGACTCGATAAGGCCCATTCATGCTGAAGTAATGTTATCCATTTCGAGTATCTTCAAATTGCTTTTGCTTAATTTTCTATTCTTAGTGCTATTTGTCATGGCCCAATTATCTTTCACCAGAAATTTGTTGATAGAAGTAAGTACAGAACATTTTCATTATTAACTTATTCTTAATATAAATTAAATATATTTATATATATATTTTATCATCATCACAATCACCAACTTGTATGAGTCCAGTGCTGGACATGGGTCTTCCTCTATAGTTCTCCTTACCTTGGTCTCCACTCGACAATAAGTTTTTCCTTCGGTTGTTTGATAATCTCACGGCGTGTCCCTCTTAATTTCATTTTAGCGATGTGATTTTTTCGATAACGTCATTTGTTCGTCTGGATTCGGTCTCTCATAGCAACACCCAACATCTGCCGTTCCGTAACCCTCTGAGTCACGCGAATTTTGTTCACTACCTTTTTTAGTGTTCATGTTTCCGCTACATAAGTGAGCACAATTAATACACACTGGTAAACGATTTTTCAATTGAGGCATATAGGTAGGTCTGATAGTTAGTTTAATTTACCAAACGCTGTCTAGACTAATCCTATGCAACGTGAGAACTCACGTATTTGGTTGTTTAATTTACCAAATGCTGTCTACACTAATCCTATGCAACGTGAGAACTCACGTATTTGGTTATCACTGCCCAACCGAAATTAATATTCTAAGTCAGTGGTTCTCAACCTTTTTGTGGCGACGGAACACTTTTAATTACCGAAAAAAAATTGCGGAACACCAAAGCAATAACATGCATATATTGATAAACAAATTAGGATTAGCACATAAATTCTGTAATAAACTTTATTATACGTACTCAAATTTGTAAAATTTTACTTAAAATATGAAAACAAAAAACATTTTTAAAATTAACAAAAGCGTAATTCTCAAAATACATCATATGAGTAAATACTTCAAATTAGTGAGACACTTGTGCCTGGTGTCGTTTGCAAATTTGCTCAATATCAGGCCTGATGTGGAAAGAGCTACTCTCATTTCTTGTTCTAAGTTTAGCAGCCTTTCCCGTTTCTTATTTTTAATGTTTGTTAAAGATGAGAACCCAAATTCACATAAATAGGACGTTGAAAACTGTATTAAAATACTAATCGCTTTTTTGGCAAGAAGTGGATATTCCTCTTGGACCAAGATCCAAAATTCTTGAACATTCACTTCTGAAAACTTAATTTTCAGAGTACGATCAGATGACAACGAAATAAATTCTTCTTCTTGGTTCAGAGAAAACTGGAAATTGGCTGTATTACTTGTGCTAAAAGGACTTCTTATCCAGTCATATTTTTCTACGTTCAGAGATGGAAAATACCTGGCAATTATCTCCTCTAATAGTGATAAGTGTTCTGTAACTATATGCGTGATTTCTTGTTCTTTATCTTCATCACCTTCATTCTGAAGCAGTGGAAACATATCCATTTTATTTGTCTCTAAAATGCGCTTCTTCCAAAATGACAATTTTTTCTGGAAAGCTGACAGCTTGTCCGTGGATGTTAAAATATTTTCATTTTTGCCTTGCATACTTGAGTTAACGCCATTTAAATAATTAAAAATATCGGCCAAATATGCCACTTTAGTGCACCATGCATCATTTTCAAAATATGTGGTAAATGTGTCTCATTACCTTCTTCTTGGAAAAAAGTTAACAGCTCCGTTCTAAGTTCATAAATTCGACATAATACTTTGCCCCTTGACAACCATCTAACTTCGGTGTGCAGCAACAAACATTCATACTTTGATTCCATTGAGATGCAGAGTTGTTTAAAAAGACGGGTTTTTAGTGGTCTTGATTTGATGTAATTCACGACATTAACCACTTGGTCTAATACAGATTTCAAAGTAGCTGGTAGCGTTTTTGAAATTAGAGATTCTCTATGCAAGAAACAGTGCGTAGATATGATATTTTCATTTCGCTTTTTTGCAAGGGTACAAAAACCTTTTATGGAGCCTACCATGGAAGGGCACCATCCGTACAAATTCCTACGCAAAAGTCCCATGATATATTTTTTTTCTCTAAATATGACGTTATGGAATCAAATACATCCTGACCTGTTGTACGTGCTGTAAGTTCTCTGCAGCATAAAAACTGATTGACTATTTCACCTTCGTCGACAAATCGAATAAATCCTAATAAATGAGCTTTGCCACTAATATCAGTGGATTCGTCCACCTGCAATGCGAAGTTTTTTTTGTAAAGTTTATTTGTAACTTTTTCCTCAATATCTGCAGATAAATCAACAATCCTTCTTCTGATTGTATCATCCGACATAGGAATTTTCCGTATTTCGTTTTGTGCATCGTTGCACATAATAATTTTGACCATCTCACAACATGCTGGTAATATAAGAGATTCTGCAACAGTGTGTGGTTTCTGTTTCAAAGCAATTAATTCGGCGACCTTATATGAAGCTATTTGTGCTTTGTCGGAAATTGTTAGCGACCTTTCAAATTGTTTCGCTTGTTTAGCTTGTGTCTCCAAAAGTCGCTTGAAATAATCTTTATTTTTTGAAGCTACACTAGCGTGTTTGGTAGTAAAATGGCGTTTTAATTTAGCCGGAGCCATTGCGCTATTAGCGGGTGTCTGCCCACAAACAATACACATGGGAATTGGACAGTCTTCTTTCCCAGTCCAAATAAAGCCATAATCCAAATATTCATCCAAATATTGCCGGTTCAACATTTTTTTGCTGCGCTTCGATTTGTCATCAACCCCACTTCGTAAAGTTCCAGTATCTCCGCTGGTGCTCGCTTCATCATCATTAATTATGTTCGTCTCTAAACAAAATAATGCGGATGAATGCTTCACATTTTGTATAAAATATGCAATTACTTACCTTTGATAGATAAGCCGTACGTAAACGTTATCATAAAAAAACTGACACAGCGATTTTCACGTATTACGTTTGTGCAATGTAACAAATTCAACATTCAGTTGCAGACTGTGGCGTGGGTGACTCAGATTGGCTGTGCTGGCCACTGCGGAGCTCAGCGCTCAGCGCTTATAAAATCCAACGTGTGTCACTGTGCCGACGCGGTGTTGTCACGTTGGGCAAATGAACATTTACGCTGCAGAATTTTATTAAATTAAAATGTACGTAAGTGGCTATTTTAAAATTTGAAAATATTTATTTGAAAAGAGTAATTTAGCAAAATGGTATGTAGGATTGCGAGTATTTCGCGGAACACTTGGAAGGAATTCGCGAAACACTAGTGTTCCGCGGAACATTGGTTGAGAACCACTGTTCTAAGTACTTTAATGATGCAGTCTGCTTAATATCCCTTCTATCAACATCAATATGCCGATTTAGCATTAGATTAGTCATTATTTGCATCTTATTCATTTTAACCTTTAGTGCAACCCTAAGGAAGCGTGATATAATTTTTTAAACATAATTATTGCATCATCCATATGATAGGCTATAAAGACGACGTCATCTGCCAATCATAAATGATTGAGCTTCTCTTCATTTATGTTAATACCATACTTGTTCAGATCTGCCTTCTTACAAGAAGAATGTTCTAAAAGCGTCGTGAACAGTTGGAGAGACGTTGACTCCTTGTCATACCCCTTGCTGTATACAGAAACATTTTCTGCTCGCTTATTGAATCGAATGCTTACTTTCTGTGCCAACGGTTTGATGTATTCTGCAGACTTCTCGATCAGGTTCTTCATCACTAGTAAATGGTTGTTAGTGCTGTATCTCGATCTAAATCTAGCTTGTTCTTTAGGTTGAGAGAAGTATCACTTAGTCTTCAGCCTTTTTTTTGATAATTTTTGCAAAAAGTTAAAATGTGTTGGATAGCAAACTGATAAAACGGTAGTTTTTTAGATCTGTCTTTGAGAAGGGGTTTTTCCTTAAATGGTAAATGTATTCGGTGAAAAGTTGCAGTTTCAAAGCCTGAATAATTTTAGTTCTATCTAGTTTGATCGCCTCGATCACTACTCCGTTATCGTAAGGAGATTTGTTATTTTTTATTTATGAAAGTGTCGGTTTAACTTCGTATGGTGTTATTTCTGGCATTAATTTGGATTCCTGGTTTGTCATTTTAAGCAAGGGTTGATGTTGTTTTTTCGTAAGTGCTCTTATACATTTCGCGATAAAGGCATTTGACAACATCGAGGATTTCGGTTCGATCAGTAGTAATCTTTCCATCTTTGTTTCTTATTCTGTACATATTTGTGTTAGATATGTTGTTCATATTTCGCTTGAAAACTTTTAAACTTTTCATTTGAGCGTTTCAAGCTAGCTATTATTACATCTCTTGTGTTCTATCGAGTTTTGTTTTTATGTACTTTGTAAACATGTTTCATTCTTTTTCAGTATCCTCACATCTTTTCTTGTGGCTACGTCAAAAAAGAAGAACATCCTTCTGAAGAAGTCAAAGAACACACTCGCTATCGTCTAACATTGTATGGAGAAGGATGGAAAGAGAAGCTGGCAAATGTAAACGATCAGTACACTATGCCACCTAACAGGAGCATTTTAGCTCAATTACAATTTAAAAATGCTTACACTTTTACTGTCCTTGGTTTAATTGGTGCCGGTATCGTTATTTTAAAGGAAAAAGACAAATTGCCGCAAAGGTAAGAAGTTACATTCTTTTAACAAAATTCTAAAAGATACTAATTTTTATTCTATTTTAGTATCATAACAGCATTTTCATTTACTCCCTCTATTTTTTTATTTACCTACTTAACACGTTCAGTGCCACATATATCCAACATGGACACACGCGCCACACTGATTTAGTGGCCGCGTGTATCCAATGTGGATGCACATCTATTTGTATATTTTGAGCCGTATACACCCGCATCAGATACATACCGTCTAAATATCTTTATGGGTGCTTGTAAGTAGTGGCATACGAAACCTAAAACTGTGGTTGGCCTGCAGGTACTGCGATGATTTTTGCCTAGACATATTTTTAAACCAAGAAATAGAAATAATAGTATATTACTTTACGAGGCGGAGAAGCATGACTTTTCTTGACGCGCCCGATATTACGCGCCGAACAAAGTGAGGCCTCGTAATAGAGGGCAAGTCAAGAAAAGTCGCTTCTTTGCCGAATAAAGTATACTATTTTTTCTTCAAACGTAGCAATTTTCAACCGTAAATAGTACAATTCAATACGCTATTTTTACTCGAAATTAACTGTGACAACTATCAATGTCGTCTAGATGTTAGTAATTAAAATAATTAAGTCGTCGGTGGGATTTGCGTCTCCTGGTTACAGTTGTTTGACAGTGTTTGACAATTATTAAAGACAGCTTATTGTTGTTGCAAACCGCAAGTGCAAATTTAGTGCGAAAATGGAAAACCTAAACGAAATTGAGTCCGCGGCTAATGATGCAGTAGCACGTTTGGGGCCCTCCAAGTTCGGAATAAAGTATCGGTTAGCGTACAAGCACTTCCAAGAGTGGTGCGATACAAGAGAAGTACGGCAAGTTATCGAAGACGTTTTTCTCTACTCGTAATTGGCAGAGAAATATCTGTAAAAATCATTTGTCATTGGAATGGGTAAATCATAGTCACTACCAAAATACGCAACATAATGAATATTGGTCGCGTTTGTAACTAAAATTAGTAGAGCATTCACACTTACCTTCAGCTGATATCCCGCCAGATCTAACTCTCTTGCGTTTGGGTTTTTTCACATTTTCAAAGGACGAGTCACTGTGACTGCTTTCGAAACCTTCCATAGAATAGTGGTCCGATAAGTATACATCTCCAAAAAGCGAATTTTCGTCTTCAGACAACATTTCTTGCATCAGTTTTGTAATCTTTCATGTTTTTCTCGTACGCCATTTTTTATCACAAAAGGAGTAATTTATCAAGCAAACTATACTTTTTACGAAAACAACACACCACAAGTAACGATAACGTACAACCTACTGCCAAAATTGTTTAAGTTGTCTAATGTCGGACAGGTGATCTACAGTTTGCTTACAGTGTTGCCAGGGATGGATCCGCGTTGAATACACGCGGCCACAATAATAAAATAGGCTTATTGTGGCCGCGTGTATCCAATGCGGATACATACTAAAAATGACGTCATATAACAACCAAATGATGGTTTTACAGGTTTTTCTTAAACTGGCATACTAAGACCATGTTTTATATTTGTTTTTTCATTTTGACAACTTCGGCCTGTGGAACTCTATTTTTGTGTTACCATGGTGGCACTCAATGTGTTAAACTTAGAATTATAAAATCATCAAGGAAAAGCATATTGAATTTGTTGTGAAAATTCAATGACAGTATTGTTTTGAACATATTTTCTTGTGTCGTTATTTCATAGATACCTGGTGTTAGTGCCCTTCTTCCTTTCGTTTCCTCACCATTTGTTTTAATTTTTCTAAGAAGATGGTCAAGTTTGCATGTTGGTTGGGATTCTCGTCTTCCCGTTTTGTTCCTATGTTATCGCTTGTTTTCAGTTGCACTGTAGATATTTTTAAAAAATTGTTTCCATTCTTCTGATTTGATTTGTGTGTGATAAATGTATTTTTTGTTTAATTTTGTCCTACCAGCAGATAAGGACAATGCAGCTGTTATAATAGATAAAATTAAATATCAGAAAAAATTTAATTATTAGAAATTTTTTTTTGTATTACCAAGTAACCAAACAAAACAATTTGTTTTATTTGTATTTCCGAAGTGGGATTCAAAACGTCAAAATAATTTTCATCCTAGATTGTGATTAATTAGCATTAAAAATAGTAAATAATATTAAATGACAGATTTATACTTTCTGGTACTGTTCAGTTCCACAATGTATGACTAATTTTCACGAAGAACAGACTAAATAACTACCAATTAAATATATTTGGTTTACTGGAAGAAAAAAAAAAGAACAAAATGTGGCCTTCATGGGATTCGTGTGTGCTCTCCAAAACGAGGAGTTCGTGTCCAGAAGTTGTTAACATCAGTTTTTGAAATGCGAAAGGAATTTTAGTTGTGGATTATTTTATGCAAAAAGACCCGGTTTGCAGAAGAAACAGGATCTTTTTTCACAAGGACAATACACCGTGTGAATCGAGCATTTTGGCAATTACTAAAATCCATTAATTAAAGTTGAAACTATTGGAGCATCCACTGTATTCACCAGATATGCCCCTAGCGACTTTTATCTGTTTCAATACTTAAAGAAATTTGTGGAAAGCGTTTTTCATTAATTGATGAGGTCAAAACAGTTACGAAAGCGTATTTTGCAGCCCTTCCAGATTCTTACTTCAGGGATGGAATTCATGAATTGGAATCTCATTGGAACAAGTGTATTGATGTTCAGGGAGACTATATTGAATAATAAAGTGTATTTTAAACCATAAAATTATGTTTTTCTTATCTAACTGAATAACTTATTGAAGGGCGTATTATAAATCACATAAAACTGTCACATTTAAAATACATTTTAATTTTTGAAGATAATGATGGTCTTAAATTTACTTTTAAATATTAGTTACAAACTTTTTTGTCGTTACTTTTACTTGAACTATTTAGGTTTGTTTTAACGGTTTTTTTTTGTTTCAGTGGTGGTGTATATACTGCAGGAGCAGCTTTTAGGAAAACTTCTCTTATGAAACTATTGTTAGAGAATGGAACTACATTCGAAATAAAAAGTGTGAAAGATATACAAATTTAAATAAAATATAGGTATATATCGGTAGAAATATTTTTTTTACTACACCCAATCAATACTATCCTTTATCACACTCCATCTTCTCTTACATTTCTATTTTAATTCCTTTTATCCATATAGCATCAGCATGGTCTACCTTTCTTCAACATTGTGACTGCCGTATTTCAATCATTTAGATGCAAGGTTCCGAGATCCAGCAGTTTTATTCATTTTTACGGATTTCAATTTTCTAAATTATTTTCAGATTCAAATATTACTTCTAACCTTCTTGGGTTGGATAACTTGTATTTATTTTATTAAAGAGTAGTACAATAATAGATCTACGAGTGCCAACATGATGTCGTGATGAGTAACGTTAGGACTCGAAGATGTCTTAAAAAATCTAGAGTGGCACATGAAGGAATAAATATTAAATTGTTCATACTTGAGTCATCTGAGGTTCGCAGACGGCATAGCAGAAATGTAGGAGATCTGTCTGAAATGATAAAAGAATTAAACCAAACATATAAAAATATACGACTTCAAATAAATTATTAAAATACATAAATACTTACCTATAAAGATACTTACACGCACATCTCCATAGATAACCAACCCATTGAAAAAGTCAGTGAGATAATAATCCCATTAAATTGGACAAGGAAAAAAAATGTCAAGATGTTTCAGGCTAACAAGGGCGGCATTCGGTAAGATGGGTATACTAAAAAATATAAATCTATCCATTCATCTTTAAACCAAGGTATATTCCGAGACAGCATGCAAACTTGGGGCAAGTTTTCACAGCGTCATCATCATCATCACTGGCTCGACAATCCCTTTTTGGGTCTTGGCCTGTTCTTTTTGGCCAGGATTCTTCTCCATTCTGATCTGTTTCGTGCTTTTTTCTACAGTTTTTTATTTTTAAGATTGTTATATCATTTTCTATTTGTTCTAAGTATCTCAGCTTCGGTCTTCCTGATGTTCTTTTTCCTACTGGCAGTTGTATTTTCTTCGCCATATTCCGTTTTCTTTTGTGCCCTTACATATGTGTCACAAGATTTTGGCATGGACATTATTTTGTATGCTGCATTCAGCAGCGTGATTCCACGGTAGTTTCCACATTCTAACTGATTTTTTTTTTTAGATAACGGTACAATAATACTGCTATTCCACTCCGCTGGTAGCTGTTTGTTTGACCATATCTTTGTTATCAATTTATGTATTGTTTTTTGTAGTGCGTCTCCTTCTTCCTTCAAAAACTCCTATGTTATTTGATCCGATCCCGGTGCTTTATTGTTTTTTAATTTATCTACTGCTGCTCTAATCTCGGCTATTGTTGGTGGAGTCTTTTCTCTGTTGTCTGCTTGGTCTAATGGTATTTCAGGGTTTGTCTCTCTCCGATCTCCTTCAAGCTTTTCCGTAAAATGTTCGGTCCATCTACTTAGTATCTCTTGCTGTTCTGTTAATATATTACCTTTCTTATCTCTACACATCAATGTTCTTGGTTTGAAGTCTTTTCTGCTTTTGTTTAGTTTCTGATAAAATTTTCTTATCTCTGTTGATTTACTTAGTTCTTGTAGTTCTTGAAGTTCTTTGTTCATATATTCTCTCTTTTTTCTTCGGTGAGTTTTCTTTTCTTCTTTGCGTAGTTGTTTATATTCTTCCTCTGCTTGTTGGGTTCTGTGCCCCTGTTGCATCTGTAAATATGATCTCTTTCAGGTACAAATTGTTATTTGATTGTATCAATTATTATTTATATAATATGTACATATGTCGTAGTTTTAGTGTTTACAGCGGGATATAATTACTCTTCCCTAATCTTTTTGTTCCCGTCTAGGAACCATCTGCATCTTTCTCGTATTGTTTTTGTCTTATTTTCTTTCCGTTCTCGTCACTTTATATCTTTCACGTTATCGCTCTTACCTAATTTTCTATCCATTCTCTTATTTACTGAGTTTTCCTTTTCCTTCAAAAATAGGGTGGTGCCCAAAAGATTCTTCTCTTACGTGTATTTACCTCACTCCCGAATTTCTTGTAGTCTAGCTATCTCGAACCCCGACCAAGACACTTTCACCAGATTGAAGCCCATACCGTGGTACCTTTATTTGTGTAACCGTGTTGCCAATGATCATTTTCATCTTCCATTAAGCACACTTACACTAACAGTGGCATTTATTACGCTACGTTTTAATCAATTTGTTTCCTACATTTTTTAAACTCGCGCAGATAGTGAATTTAGGGTACATCATGATTTTTACATGATTTTTCACTACCTAGCCAATGACAACTCCTTTAATTTTGATTAAATAAATCATAGTTTATTAAAAATGTATTGCACTTTTTTAGATTATGATTAAATCTTCTGAATAACTGGTCATAATTGTATAGTAGTTTTAATATTATTGAGTCTGGCCCTGATCCCACCGCCATATTGGTATGATCGTCAACCACACCTTCTGACTCGTTAATATGCTTATAGATTCTAACTCAATGTACTCGAGAGATGTGTCAAGTGTTAAAAATTCCAGAGCAATAACAATATATGAACAGCTAAGGTTTTGGTGAATATTATTTAATGTAATATAGAAAGTAAGAATGCATTTTTGTTCCGTCGAATATAAAATGTAACAGAATTGTCTCATTACAAATTACCAACAAAGAGACGGAGCGGATATATGAATAATGCTAGAAGTACCACAGTTATTTGTTAACTCGAGAAGAGCATATATATTTTCTATATCTAGGAATAAGGAATAATGTCTAAATCAAGGAATATGAGTAAGTATCTATTATAATACCCGTTGTCTAAATTTCAATATGATAAAAAAGAAGCAAATAAACATATGGACATCATCCAAACAACGAACAAAATTTTGAAGATCATATCGGTAAATTCCTTCAAGAAAAATCATCAACAAATGATATTAACATCCTAAATGACATAATAGTAGAAGCAATAACAGAAGCTCTAAAGAAATGCTGCCCAAAAAGCGCGAAGGAAGAAAAAATTAGTCTGGAACAACACAGAAAAAAATGGAACAAAGAAGAATACTGAGAAGCGACGAAAACTCTAGTAACGACGATATAAATAGAATGAACAAGGAAGTATCAAGAGAAATCAGAAAAGACCTAAGAAAATACAAAGATGAGAAAATCGTCAAAACCATTGAGGAAAATAAGAGTATGAAAATAATGAGACGCAAACTCACAAATGGAAATAAACAATAGTCAAACTCAAGGATAGAAATGGCAACATCACATCAAACAGAGAACATTTGTTACAAATTGTGGAATCATTCTATGAGACATTATATAGCAACCAATCGACTCTAGATATAGTTGAATATCAGCAGAGGAAGGTTCAAAATCAGGGTTCCGAAGATATCCCAGAAATCTCCTTGGACGAAATTTACAAGGCTCTAAAAAAGATCAAGAATAACAAAGCTCCGGGGGAGGACGGTGTCGTCACGGAAGCGATAAAGATAGGAGGCTCAGTACTGATAGCCAAAATTCAAAAGCTCTTTAATCTATGCCTATGGAATCAAAATATCCCAACAAAGTGGAATAATTCAATAACTGTACTCTTACACAAGAAGGGAGATATAGCAGACCTGGAAAGATACAGACCAATCAGTCTCCTTAACCATCTTTATAAATTATACACCCGAATAATAACTAACAGACTAGAGACAAAGCTGGATTTTTACCAACCTCGGGAACAAGACGGTTTCCGCCCTAAATACGGCACAAACGATCACCCTGATAGAAAAAACTAACGAATATAACCGTCCCTTGGCATTGATATTTGTAGACTTTAAAAAGGCGTTTGATACAGTGAAACTACCGTCCATCTTAAGAGCACTACAAGATTGCAGGGTCGACCACAGATATTGTAAAATAGTTAAAAATATATATGAAAATGCCACAATAACCATAAGTCTACATTCTGCAACTAATAAAATAAAGATAAAAAGGGGAGTCAGGTAAGGTGATACCGTGTCACCAAATCTGTTCATTACCGTTCTTGAGTATGCATTTAAAAGACTAACATGGCAACAGAAAGGAATATCCATAGATGGAGAAAGATTAAACTATCTACGTTTTGCTGACGATATCGTGCTTCTGTCAGATAATCTGGGAGAGATCAAAGACATGCTCCAAGAACTGAATGACATACTACAAGAAATTGGGCTGGAGATAAATTTCGAGAAAACCAAAATGATGACCAATGTTGGGATGGACGGCATATGGAAGGATGAGAGACATTTTTAAAACAAATATCCCAATTCCCTGAAAAGGAAGGCATTTAACCAATGCATCTTACCAGTCTTGACCTACGGAGCAGAGATCCTAACTTTAACGAAAGCAACTGCCGAAAAACTGAGGGTAACACAAAGGCGAATGGAGAGATCAATGCTGGGCCTGACCTTGAAATATCGCGGGAGAAATGAGGAGATACGCTGGCGAACTGGCGTAGACGATATTATACTGCGAATCAATAAACAAAAGTGGAGGTGGGCTGGACAAGTTGCTAGAATGGAAGACGGAAGGTGGACGAATAGATTATTGGAGTGGAGACCAAGAGCCGATAAGCGAAGTCGAGGCAGACCACCCACCCGATGGACCGACGACCTAAGGAGAATAGAAACAAACTGGATTGCAGCAGCTAGAGATAGAGAGAACTGGAGACGTTTGGAGGAGGCCTATATCCAACAATGGATGTGAAAATGGGGCTGGATGATGATGATGATGATAATGTCTAAATTAAGCAAAAAAAACGACTTTATCAAACTTGTATTTATGTAGTCCTAATACACAAAGTTGTGACACAAAGATTGGTCGACTATACCACGATTTTAGGGGATGAAATGTCGATTCGGTCTAACTTACCTATATGCAAAAGTGCACCCAAAAAAAGTTACGGGGTTAAAGTTGCAAAATAAAACCGAATTTTTTAATATTGCTCCAAAACGGTTTAAAGTTTTTTTTAATCTATATTATGTGTTAACATGCCAGAGCCAATAAAACTGAAGCACGAAAAAAAATTCTCGTTTTTTCTAGTATTTAAGGGTTTGTTTTTTCTCCAGACCTCCCTACCGCTCCTACCAAGTTTTTTGTAGTATAATATTGGATTACAATATCCAAAAAAAGTGACCTTTTCCTTGCTTTATAAAGACTCTACATCGTATCACAATTAATACCAAATATTTCGAAAAATCAAATTTCTGTTGAAATTCATTAGCAAAAAAAATAATATAAAAGAGAAAATTTTCCTGGCAATATTTTCGACTGGTAAAGTAAAAGTTTGTTGTCTGACAATTTTCGCGAATTAAATTTTGACAGTTAAATCACGAGTTGTCAGTCTACTCAAATCAACTGAAGGACAGTGGTTCGATGAAGAGTGTCGTAACATAACACAGAGGAAAAATAATGCATATCAACGACTATAACGACATAGAACACGAAAGGCAAAGGAGTAATATAGAATGCTAAGGAGGCAAGAGAAGAAAATACATCGCAGAAAGAAAATGGAACACAGAAAAAAACTCCAAGAAATGAAAGAATTACAGTTTTTAAATTAAAACCGTCAGACACCAGAAAATTCTACCAAAAACTTAACAAAAGTAGAAAAGAATTTAAACCAAGAAAAATGATGTGCAGAGATAAAGTAGGAGATGCAGTAACTCAACAGGGTAAAATATTACAAAGATGAACAGAATTCTTCAAAGAGAAGTTTGAAAAAAAAACGAAGATCCACCATATGATATAATTAAACTGGATCAAACGGATACAAGAGAAACAGTTACCAGACTGAAAAAAAAACAAGTCACCTGGACTGGACATTAGCGCAGAATTAATAAAGGAAGGCGGAGACTTCCTATTGAATTCGATACACGAACCAATAGTGAACATATGATAAGTACCAAACAACTGCCACAAGACTGGAATACCGGAGTAATTATCCCACTACATAAAAAGGGAGATCAGGTTCAATGTAAAAACTACCGGGCAATAACGCTACTGACTGTAGCATATAAAATACTGTCAAATATTGTGTACGACCGATTGAGAACATATGCAAAACAAATAGTTGGGGGATATCAATCTGGTTTCTGCAGGCAGAAGTCCACAATAGATCAAATCTTCGTCTTGAGGTAAATCTTGGAAAAGACATAGTGAATTTAATATAGACACACATCATCTTTTTATTGATTTTAAGAGTGCCTATAATAGCATCCATCGAGAATTTCTGATCCATGCACTGAAAGAGATTATTATTCCAACTCAATGTATTGATATAGTACACAATCCATGTGAGAACGGGCCTACGATAGGAAGATGCCATATTCTGTATCTGTATCAACATCACGTTAGGGAAAATAATAAGGGAGTCAAAAGTCAACACCAGAGGAACAATAATAACAAAAAATATACAAATATTGGCATTTGCAGATGATCTTGATATCATAGCTAGAAGCGAAAGCGAGATGATAGAAGCATTTAATGCAATATAAAGAGCGGCACAAGACAGTGGCCTAAACATTAACGAAATAAAAACGAAATACATGGAGGCCAGCAAAATGACAGGCCGAAGAAACCTACAAAATTTGACAATAGGAGACTGAAACATCGAAAGCGTGAAAATTTTTACATATCTAGGTTTACTAGTTACCGCAGATGACAATGCCAGTGAAGAAGTTAAGAGAAGAATACATATCGCTAAGAAAACATATAGTGGACTAATTAAACATCTAAGATCTAATATCACAAGAAAAACCAAATGCAAAATATACAAAACCCTGATAAAACCGGTCCTTGTGTATGGATCAGAGACATGGACACTGTCGAAAAGCGATGAGGACCTATTAGGTACGTTTGAACGAAAAATCCGTAGACACATATATAAGGGGTGAAAGAAAATTATATATGGCGCAGAAGATATAATTTTGAACTATACGCAGCATAAAATGAACCCGAGGTCATAACATCCATAAAGATCGGACGTCTGCGCTAGATGGGCCATGTTGAACGGATGTTGGAGACTGAAACACCAAAACATATTGTAGCGTTTTTTTATTTAATGTGTATATAAAAGATTTCTGTGTTACGCTCCTGTTGTTTTTACCAAAGAAAACAATCGAAATAATATTTCAAGTTTTTTTGACGAGATTTTTAAATGCGTATTAACGCTGGAAATATGTTTTTATCTCTGTGTTGCAATGTTAGGTGAAATAACAAGTTTTTTTTTGTCGCCAAAGAGGTATTATGTTACATGTTTAAAGTTTAAAATACGTGCTATTTTGTTAATTTGTATTATGTATATCTAGGGATTATAATTCATGATTCCTCCTGATAAAAAAAGGTTTTATTTGTCTTTCATCGTTAGAAACGAATAACAAAGGGAAGATTGTTTGTTTTAAGTTTGTGGGCGACAGGCTAGCTGCAAGACGGAAGGAAATTATTTTTGGCTTGGAATTGGTAAAATGTAACGCGGAATAGAAGTCGAGATTTAAGTTCCAAGCAGGGCAGACGTGCTACAAAGTGGAGTCTAAGATTTGATTTGAAACGGGGCAGATATGTGACAATTGAGTCAAAGATTTGAAACAGAGTCGAGATTTAAGTTCCAAGCAGGGCAGACGTGCTACAATGTAGAGTCTAAGATTTGATTTGAAATGGGGCAGACATGTGACAATTGAGTCAAAGATTTGAAAAAGAGTCGACGATTAGATTTGAAGCAGAGCAGACGTGCTACAATGTGAGTCCAAGAACCTATTTGAAACGGTGGTAGACGCTTTTTGCGGATGTGAAATGTTGGGCCATTTTTGAATCAAAGAGGATTCAATTTCTTTTGAAATGTCTTAGGACCGGTCAATGATAATACTATCAGATTTGAATACATACCGGAAGCTTCTAAGAAGTATAATATAGGATGTCCCCGTAGTCGGCTTGATTCTTTCACCAAGTTCCCGTTCCAATCGTTTTGCCCTGGAGTATAGAACTAGTTCCTGATGGTTGCTGCCTTCCAGTTTTGAAAGTTTTGTCCGAGTAGCTTAACCAGAGATGTAAAGTTTCAAAGTGTTTGTATAAAAAAAAAACATTAAGGTAACAATTCAATATATTAATTTTTCAAAGTAAAGACAGATATTTTTTGGCTAAAGTAATAATTGCTTTCATAACAAATTAAAAAATTGTAATATGTATGGTTATGCTTTTAATGCTTTTTTCTTTGTCATCAAAATTAAATGTGATACCTGACAGCAAGCTTTAATTTGTTTTTTTGTTATGACAATTTTAATTTGATTATTATGTAGAAACGATATTTCATATTTATATAAGGTTAAATTTTACTATGTTTTTATTAACAGGTATCCTTAATTTTTGATAATCTAATTGGCCATAATATAGTAAACAAAGAACATGTAAGTTTTTGTTATTTGTATTATGTTATATGATATGTTTCTTTTATAATATGTATCTTTGATCTGTTTTGTTTGAGACAAAAATAAATGTTTAATTTGTTTCTCTGATCTATTTTGAGTTTTATTAGAAAAAGATATTTTTTTCTATATTTTTGATGTTCTATAATTATTTCCCTAGTTACAACTAGTGGTTGTAATAGGTATAATTACACCTCAAGTGGTGCCCTATATTAAATTTCTTGAGGTGTGTTTCCGTTTATTTTCATTCTGTTTGTCCCAAGAGATTTGTATAAGTACCCCTTTATTTCTTTTTTTTTGTAGTTGCCCCAATCTAACCCCCAATATCTTCAACTTATCCACGACCCAGCTCTCCAACAACCAACTGAGTGTCGTATGCACTTGTTTCGATTATTTTGTTTGCCCAATCTTGTCCCCCATATTCTTACCTTGTGGTAAGCAAAATAGTCGTTACAATATAATGAGGCAAATACCAGTAGGGAGAAAGTCAAAGGGAAGACTCAAACTTAGAAACATGGAACAAGTGGAACAAGATCTGAAAACATTTATGATTTCCAACTGGAAAAACAAAGCAAGGAACAGAACAGAATGGGGGAAAATCCTAGAACAAGTCAGGACCCAGAATGGGTTGTCGAGCTACTGATGATGATGATGACGATGTTTGCTGCTTGCCAAACTTTTCGAACCGCCTTGATTTGTTTTGGAAAAAATGCTGCAGTATTTAATTCGACCCTTAAATTTTCCCATAACATCAAATTCCTTCTGGAAAAAGTGAATCTTGCAGTTTACGGCCTCATTGCCTCTCCAAGCATGTTTAAATAAGCAAAGGCGAAAAATATTTTTTCTTGTGCTCCATCAGGGGTTTTCTCGTCGCAACTTTCGATGATTTTTCATAGTTCTTTGGCGGATAATGCTTTTGAACCGAATTTTTTTTATTGAATATTTTGAAGCTGCCTCTGCTTGGTATCTCTGGCCAATTGAATTGGATAATTTTAAAGATATATCCGTAAAAGGGTCAATTTTTATGCCGTATTTCGTTAAATATTTTTATTGTACCATTTTTAATGTAGTATTCCACATTGACTTTACAGATGACTCTTTCGATTTAATTAATTCAAACAAAACTTTCGTTCACAATAACTGTCAAATCACTATTAGGTAAGATAGAGACCACACCAACAATTGGCCTAATCTAGTAATAATCTTAATATCTGTATAATTGTATTAGGTATTTTATCTTGGCAGGTAAAAAACGTAACTGCATCTTCTAAATGGATGATTTTACAAATAAACACCAGCAGACAAAGTACCTAGTTGTAAAATAGGTAATCATTCTATTGACATCTGGTTTTTAATCCAATATTATATTACAAAAAAAGTTGGGGTAGGGGAGGTTTGGAGACAACCTAAAATCTAGAAAAATCGAGAAGTTTTTTTCCGTAACTGCTACTACTACATGCTAATACATTATAAATTTTCATAATAAACTTTTATACCGTTTTGGAACAATATTTAAAAATCGGTTTTATTTTGTAATTTGAACACGTAATTTTTTTGGATGCACTTTTCGGACAAATCGACTTATTTTTATCCCTAAAACTCGTGTACATAAAATACGTCCTAATAACGTTATATTAAGAGATCGTCAAATGTGTGTTAATTTCTATTACGTGTTTATAATATTCAAATTTAACTAGGCGCCACTTTTGTACTCCATTTTTTTATATCTACACTTATACACAACAGTACTAATTATATAACCAAGGTCAATTCAATTGACAGTAGAGAGATAGGTAAAGGTTATTGTTGTTTTGATAATACTTGTGTACAAAATATAAAGTTATTTGTTATTTATTGTAAGTATTATTGCTCTTGTCTTAACTGTGTGACAAATTAAAAATTGTAAAGGTTTCCAAAAATGTTTTCGTAGGTAATATAAAAGGTTATCTGTAGCTAAAATATAAAAAATCTGGCATTTTAATGTAGCTATATATACATAATATACAAACAAAACTATTAACCAGTGTTTTCAGTATTTTAAGAAGTAATTTTTCTATGGCAGGATATTAACTATAAATAAATAATATAATAGAAGAAAATATTAACAATAATAATATTTTGTCTGACAAGTGACAAGGTAGTTCATACAGTAAGAACCCTTGCCACAAAATGGATAACAATTAGAATGCCCACTCTCAGATGCCGAATTTAAAGTTTGTCAGCACGCGATGGCCATATTTTAGACGGAAACATAGACTCGAATTGAGAAATTTGTGACAAGCTACGACAGAATTATAATTTAAATTTTTAGAGATTAATAATTTAGTACATTTGAAATAATTTAATCTATTCTTCAACTAAAAGTACGAATAAAATTGTGCATATTATGTCTATGATTGCCGTAAATAAATTAAACCGGGTTAATTTTTCTATGCACACAAGATAAAATGTCACTGAACAGCACTGGTTCCGTTTAAAACATGGCTGATTCCAATGATTGTTTATTATTCTATGCCCTTGCCTTGCGGGGCAAGGCTAAACTTTGGTTGCATTTATAGTGTGTTAGCCAAATTATACTGGACATAATGCTAGTAGAAAAGGCATGCAGGCATCAAATGTATGAAAATACATTACATACAGTTAAAAAAAACTGCGGTGGAGAAGAGAATGCTTAGATGAATGAGTGAAGTAGTAAAATAATGTAGTTTCGAGAAAAACGCATTTAAAAATATTACGAAACTTCAGTAATTAATAACTTTTTTATATTTGAATGGATTAACAAAATAAAATGAAAAAATCATCAGAATCAGTAATGGTAATGGCGGATACTGAAAGTTGTGAAAGTACAAATTTATTGCATTTTATTAAATCAGCCCAAAAATTCTAAAGGGGAATTTATCATGAATTTAACTTACCTTTTTCCTGTGCTTGATAAATTCCAGATAACAACTCAGAATCAGTGTTATTTTTGTTCGCTAAATACAGTAAATACTGACTTCTAGATACCCATAATTTGTACAATTTAAATTGGCCGAATTATTCAATTTTACACTTTAACATACACCTTTTAACATCATAGTAATAGAACTATTGTTTAAGATTAATGAAGATAAAATTGTGACCGCAAACTGGATAGTATAAACAAAGACATAATCGCAACTCAGCAATAATTACATGGTAACAGTAGGATATGTGAGTGTTGCATTAATATTGATGACCAAAATGGGTAAACGACAAAATATAATGGTATGATATGTATGTTGTCTTAGTGTTACATTATAAAATTTGGGCTAAAAGGAATTAAGTTACACAAGGATATGTAATATTACAAAAAAAGTATATCACTTTTCATTTATCCTACTGTTACAATTAACAGAAGGGTTTATTTCGAATCATTTGACATAAATATCACAAAAGTCATTTTTTTACATATCCTACTGTTACCTTGAGGCGAAGATATGAGAAGAAAAATACCTATTTCTCTCATCCATTTTAAATCGATTTTTTTTTGTTATACTCTGCTATAATTGTATATTGGTAATTTCGTTTTTTTTAGTTATTTTTAATAACTTTAAGACAAACAAGACAATGAGTATTAAAGCGAATAATAATTACAACTACGATAAAATATTAATCATATTATAAATATAGTCAATTTCCTCTTGCTACTTGCTACTCATCTGACTTTTGGAGGTCGGCAGGCTGACCACCTTCATTTCAAACATTGACAGTCGCCTCTCGCCAAACTGTATGTGTATACACGATAATTTATCAGTTATGGTGCAATCTTGCGTAAGATAATAATCTATCTACATATATAAATAAATAAAACCATTGTTTAAAAAAAAATTCCATAAAAAAATTCCATTCCAAGTGATATGTTGTGAGCGGGTTAGATCGATAAATTTTATTATTTGTATTATTTTTAATTTCACAGGTAAATGACTTTTATTAATACCTAGACAATATTTATTATACATCATTTATTTCACATTTATTTATTGTTGTCTACTTAATTATAAGATTGTGAGAGCAATGCAATAAGTATTGCAGAATAAACTTATTGAAGAAAACAAACCAGAAATAGGGATTTACTACTTTCATTGGGATTTAATCACAATATTAGTTTAAAATAAAATTATTGTAACATTTCGATTTCCACTTCGGAAATAGTTTTTAAAATTATATTGCAATGCGACAATAAAATAGCTTTAGAACAATATTTAAACATTTTTTTTTGAAAATTAATTCACACAATCTGTTTATCTTGACAATAAGTGTTTTTAATGTTTATCAGTTAAGTTAATTTATAAATTAGGTAAACCAGGGCTTCCCAAATTTATTCGTACTATGAGGACCTTGGAACTTTGCTATTTTTTTGCGACGCCCCTTCAGCCCCCAATAATACTTACCAATTTTAGTACTAGACTAGTTACAGGTTATAGTTATAACAAAAAACACTATTTGAACATTAAATTTTTTTTAAATTAAGAACGAAATCAAAACATAGACACAAAAATGAAAAGGGATATTTATTTATGTAACTGGCTGGTTAAAGCAAGGGATATGGTTGCTTTTTTTAGCACGGCCTATTAAATCGGGACTTCAGTTTGGAAATTGCCACTCATTTCTTTTTCTAAGATTATGTTTGCCCTGTACTTGTTTTTAATTACTGCAACTGCAGAAAAACCCGTTTTGCACAAGTAAGAAATCGAAAATGGTAAATGATAAAACCTTTAATGCAACAGTGCTGATTGCATGATATTCCTAAGAAAATGAGCTCCAAAATTCAAACAGTTTATCCTTGTCGTATTGAAGCTTTGGGCTGGTATCACAGGACAATTCTGTCAGTTGTTCTTCTTCCTCTGTTAAAAATGTCGGTGGCGTAATTGATAGGAAAGGGTTTCTGACCCGGTCATATTGCTCCATATCTTCGGTAAAATATTTCTCAAAGTGTTGGCTCGATAATAATATGTGTTAGGTGAACATATTTTTTAAAGATGGTACCAAGGATTTCTATCGATTTTTTTTTTGTACAATATCTTGTAAAGCAGAGAAACAGTCAATTTGTCGATCTTCTAATTTTCTCTTCCATAAGAGCAACTTCTTCTGAAACCTAGCAGTTCTATCTGCCAATTGCAGAATATGAGTATTGTTTCCCTACAAAGACTTATTAAGATCATTAGATTTGTTAAATATGTCAAAGAGGTATGCTAGTTTTATTATAAACTCTAAATTTATAAAATTTTGCGCATCATCACGTGATTCTGTATGTATTTGTGTAAAATTTATTGCCTTTGAACAGCCAACGAGAGTTGCAATAATAAATTAAAAAAGTGTGCTCGGTACCCATTTCTTTAGAAAGTTTATGCAAAAGTCTTGATTTCACGGGTCGTGTTTTAATGTAGTTCACCACTTTAATAATGCTATCCATAACAACACTTAATTCAGGTGTAACGTTCTTCACTGCTAAGGCCTCTCTATGTATGACACAATGTGTCTGTTTTACACTTGGATTCTTAGTTTTGATGAGAGCTTGTAGTCCTCCATAATGTCCAGACATCGCTTGGGCACCATCTGTATACACGCCTACACAGTTATCCCAGTCAATATTATTTTCAGTCATATATAAGTTTAAAATCTCGAATAAATCAATTGGTTTACAACTTTCACATATTTTTCTGCACAATACCAAATCCTCACATAATTTTGTTTCTTGTATGTACCGTACACAGCATATCAATTGAGCATTATAATTACTATCAGTCATGATACTAAGACTAAGAAGATAAGATATTGCGCATAAATCGTGACGTCATTGAAGAGTTTGACGTTCGAAGTGTCAGCTTTTTGTATGTATCAATAAATAATCTTTAATAAATAGTTTGGAGATATCCTTATGTGTACGATTATTGTAATTACTAAACCTCTTAACTTATTTTCGTCTAGTAATTTCATCACAGAATACATACAAATCCCATTTAACTTAAACAAGAATTCAAATTCTACTCTCCAATGACGGCATGGACGAAAACGACCTATTTTGTGCTACGGGAAGATCCTATCTTGTTATTATAGTATCATGCTATCAGTCGCCTCGTCCAGTTGAATGGCAAATAACCCTGAAAGTTTCCCCACAATTTGCTCATTAATATCTTCTGCCATGTCGTGAATACGGCGACTAACCGTATTGTTTGAAAGAAACGTACATTTTTTTTCTTTAGCTGCCGCTTCTCTTTAGCTTTAGTAGACTCGTCATCATTGTTCAGTTGGGTTAGCTCTTCACCTTGCTATTGTAATCTCAACCACTCTGCTATAAGATATTCACCTTCTTAGTTTTCTACCTTACTCTCTATGTACTTCGCATGACCGAAACATTTTCTGATTTTTATCTACGAGTGTCCATGCTTTATGGATGAAATTTATGGCATCTAAGAAAGTAGCAGGAGATTCACTACGGTTTTTCACATTATTCAGGATCCTCTTAACTAGAAGTTCTCTGTAGTGAACTTTAAGGGACCTTATGATTCCCTGATCCATCAATTGTAGAACAGATGTGTAATTTGGGGGTAAAAAGAGAAGTTGTATATTTTTTAAACCGTTAACTTTCGGATGGACTGATTGTCAATAATTAAAAGAATCTTTTGATCTCCCTACTCTCTGTCCTACTTCAAAAGTTTTCCATTAAAAATCTCTGCTGTCATCCTAGATTTTAATTAAATTTATATGGGACAGGAAGCTGATTCACACCTCTGAAACATCGTGGTTTTTAAAATTTCCTAATGACGACTAACTTCCCTTTTTCGTAACCGGACATATTAGCACACGCGAGTACAGTTACCCTTTCTTTTGATAACTTGCCACCTATAAAACGTTCATGTTTGAATTTAAGGGTCTTATCTGGAGTAAGTTTAAAAAAAGTCCCAACTCTTCGGCATTGAAAACATTATCATCACTGCAATTTTGTCTTATTTTAGGCCATCACTTCAATCAGTTGTCGGTGACTTCTTTGGAAACACATGGACTTTTTTGACCATTGCAGTATCGACTTCTTTATTAGTTGCGGCACCTAGGTTTTCCGATTTCCAGAAAAAAACGAACCTGCTTCGAAAATCTTGTGTTTATTTTTGAGCATGGTAAATAGATTGGAACTTGAAATTTTTCTTTCACTACAAACTTCTGCTTTCTTCTTACCGTTCTCAACATTTTTAGGATGTTAATTTTTTTCTTCTAAAGTAAATGCTTTTCTTTTATGAGCCATAGTGTGTAGTCTATGTGACTATGTAATCTACAACACAACTTTCAAGACGCAAAAGCACAATCAGAAAATGAAAGATAAACATCTACGACAAAACATCTGTCAAATGAGATTCTGGTGAGATTTGTTTCATTTGTCACATTTTTAAGCCTCTTTACGTAGTTTATTAGGTACGAATGGCCAAACCCCTACACTGTCACTTGTGAATCATAAATTGTAAATTTCCGACAACACAATATCGGTCGGTAGATTAAACAGAAGAAGTTTATTACGGGCGGCAGTTAAAAAAGGTATTTATTTATAGCCACTGCCGGGTCAAAACCGTAAAAAAACACGCTTTTCGATCTTATTTTTTCTCGTTAAACCAAATATGCCTCACTATAGAGGGTTATAATTCAATAAAAATTTCACGGGACATCTAATGTACCTCGGTATAAGCAAAACCTCGTAATAACCATGTTCGTTATAGAGGAAGTATACTGTAGTACATATTTAAAGAATGGTCAAAGTAAAAATGTGTTTAGTTATTAACTAGTACATATACAAAATTGTAAAAAGTATATCAAGAACCTTCTAATAGTAGAAATCTCTTCGTTCACGCCTATACCTATACAAACTTTTTAACAAATGAAATGTATAGCTAAAGTTGTATGCTGAGTATGCTGTGTAATGTCCAGGTGCAATTTAGAATATTACTTGTAGTATTTTAATTACCTATTTAATTAATTAATATTTTATGATTAGTATTACCGAGATTCACCAATTGTAGAGCTTGCATTTTTTCGCAAATGAACACAAACTGCCGAATTTATATTTATACATTCCTCCGCAAAATGTTTAGAACACAATTTTCTGTATTTCGATGTTTCCCAGTTCTCTCTATGTACAAATTGTGTCCATGGTTTTTTGGTTTCAAAATCTTTAGGAAATCGACAGCCACATAACCAAGTTAAAAAATTACCTGTTCTTTTTGCACGCAGCATCATTAACATAAAAGTAATACCGCCCTGTATACTATTTACTTGTGCGTACTAACCCATGAAAAGTTCTTCTTGTGGAGTTTTTGTTATTTAATCATCGAGTGTTGCTGCACACTATCTCAATACACATGAAGCCATGCTAAAGTAACTTTGAACTAATGTAAAAGAATCACACAAAAAAGTTTAAAATATTTATAAAATAAAATTTTTCATCCACTACTACTTAAAACTAACACTTTGACAAGAAGTACTATCCAATATGGCGAAAGTAAACCTATCTACTTCACCGTATGTCATATTCCCTCTTTTATTGCACATTTGTTTCAGCTGACAAACGTCCGAAGTTGGTATTGGGATCAACTACCAAGCATGTCGGCAGAAAGCGAAATAGAGGACCTAGTAAACACGTCAAGAATGTTTACTGAAACAAAAAAGAAACTGTGGAGAACAATATGTTGCTACATCTTAAAAGTTGGTAAAGGCGAAAGAGTTTCATGCCAGGGCACATGTAGTCAAAACATTTCTCAGAAAGAAAGGAAAGCTATGTTTACAAATTTCTGGAATATATCTAATTTTTCAGCACAAAATGCTTTTCTATTTGGTATTGTAAAATTGTCTAAACCAGCGACTTACGTTTAATTTGGAAGAAACCTTACTGTTTCCAACTTTGACTTGCTCCGTAGCCTACTATAAAAGAAAATGTATGGATATAATTTAGGTATTCATGAGTTTAGCGACGAAGACAAGATGTTTCTCTATGCCTGGGATAAAACTACATCTCTAGGAGCACAAGAAATAGGATCTTGCATTTGAAAGCATGTTCTAGAAGACACAAAGGACGCAACACACATTATTGCATTTAGTGATGCATGTGGGGGATAGAATAGGAACTTTAAACAGTGATTGTTTTGGTTGAAACTATTTGCAGATTCCGATAATTTAGAAATAGTGGACCATAAGTTTATGGTTTCCGAACATTCCTTTCTCCCGAATGATCGCGATTTTGGCGTAAACGAACAATACGCAAAGAATAGAGTGAGGTATGTTCCTAAAGACTGTTATAGAGTGTTTGAGAAGTGTCGCACAAAGAAACTGTATCGTTTTTTACAAGGTAGAAGAAATAATTTTGTATCGTCACAAATCCTGGGAGCAGCTGTTACCAGACGAAAGAAAAATAAAGATAACCCGCCAGAATCATGGCTGAAAATTCAATCGCTACAAATTTAGAAAAAGTGACTCCTATAAAATATTTTATAAAAAAACACTAGATGAGGAGTTTCCTTTTGATGCCTAATGTTGATAAACTTACAACCTGTACCAAAATGACGTATTGCCAATTTTCAAAATATTAAATTTTCAAAATTGTATGAAGCTCCAATACCAGTTACTACTAAAAAAAAGAAGGATATGGAAGATCTTTTGGAGTTTATACCGCCCATTCATCACGACTTTTTCAAAAATT
The DNA here is from genome assembly GCA_918026665.1 of Diabrotica balteata. Classification (NCBI taxonomy): domain Eukaryota; kingdom Metazoa; phylum Arthropoda; class Insecta; order Coleoptera; family Chrysomelidae; genus Diabrotica; species Diabrotica balteata. The sequence goes on from OU898276.1 coordinate 176,964,064, forward strand.
TATCCGTACATGGATACAACACAGAAGAAGTAGGTCCACTGGAAGACATTTTGGTGGATGGGACTTTAGACGACGACGTTCTTTATGAATAAGACTTCAATTTTGTATATTATATACAGAAATACACATTCGTTTGTAATTCTATTTTTTTACTTTATTTCAAAACATTGAACATATTGAAAACCAGAGTGTTCTAAGTTAAAATATTAACAAAAAATATATACATTTTGAGTACTGACTCATTATTCCACTGGAATTGTTTAATTTCAAGCTTTTTTATTGAAAATTATCCTGATCATAGTCAGTCTCTATGTTCCCATTTAGCCAACATGTTAACTTTAAGTCATCGTTTCAAGAACACCAGCATTTCTGACTTAGACCACTCTGGTTTTCAACGGCTCAATATATCTCCCCAGTTGAGTTTGAGTGCCCAGGCAAAACAAAATTTGGCACCATTCCATATTATAAGAATATACAAACTTACTACAAATTAAAAAACATTCGAACAAGCTTTAACTAACTTTAGTAGTAATAAAAACTACTATAGGTATACTGTTTTGTAATTATATGATAAAATATCTTCATTTTATAAAAATATTGTAGGATGTTAATTTGTGCAATTTTATTTCAGCTGTAGTTACCATCCCAGTTATGCTTCTGATGTTAGTGTTGGTAGCAGCAGGAGTCGCTGCTGCCTTATGCTTCTTCGTGAGAAACCGTTTACACTATTGGAAAGATTTAAATGTAGACCAGCCGGATATCAAATATATATTTAAAAACATTTATATTTTGTTGTCCAAGACGACTAGTATTGCCGAAATGTCTGTGATAGGATACAAAATGTTTCCCAAATCCAGGTTAGTATCATTTACATATACAAATTTCTAATAAAATATTGTTCATATACCAATTCGACTCTTGTTTTCTAAAACCGATGTAAAAATATAAAAATTTTAAAATAAACTAATCTGATCATACATTATTATATTTCGATTATTGGACTATTTTCAAAAAATTTAATAATCAATAGAAAATATTAATAAACCTTTTATTTTTAGGTATGTTGGAGCCTATCAATTTTTTAAACCAATGTTGGCAATTCATGACCCCGAACTTATAAAAGATGTTACTGTCAAAAATTTTGATCACTTTATGGATCATACTAATCAAATGTCTGAAAACTCCGACCCACTTTGGACAAAAAATTTGGTAGCGCTTAGAGGTGAAAAGTTTTATTTTTTAAATAATTTCTATTATAAATATATAATATAAATATATATATATATATATATATATATATATATATATATATATATACATATATATATATTATATATATATTATATATATATATATATATACATATATATATATATTATATATATATATATATATATATATATATATATATATATATATATATATATATATATATATATATATATACATTTAAAAATGACACTTTTTGGTCATGATGTAACACTAGAAAATGCTGAGAAGGAATTAAAAACAGAGACTGGAGCAGTAAAGACAAGCTAATGTGGAAAAATGTTTCCACATTAGCTTGTCTTTAAAAAGGTTGTCTAGCTAAATGGAAAAGTTTAGTAAGACACAAACGCAACATCTAAAGTGGTCATTTAAATATAAACTTACGAATAACATGATAACTGTGGATGGTAAAATTACCATTAATTGTAAAATTACTGTAAGTCATAGTTTTTGTAAGTAGGATCAAACAAAAATTGGGAAATAGTTACAGGCCAATGCAGTGTTCATAAAGTGGAATAAAACAAATTAAAGGAGGCGAGTGGATGTGCATGTAGCGGAAATAAAAATATTTTGATGACTAAGTTAAGTGATGAAAAAGGATAAAATTTAATGCTAAAATGAGGGAGATGGTTTGGCCAAGTTCTTCGAAGAAATAATAGAAGAAGATCAAAGAAAACCTGGTCTAAGATGCTTAGATAATGTCTGTCTGTGATTAAGGTTAATATTAATATGATATGTAGAAAATTATGTACAAATATAAGGAAACCGACTTTACTCTAACATCTTAAAGTTTGTCAGTAAAAAACGTATTTATCGTTTGGTTGAGGAGTTGGCTAAATGTAAATTTATATGAATGTTCCTACACAGTCTAAATTTGTCAAAAAGAAGACCAGAAGTACTGGCTTGGGCAATTGCAAACATATTTATTGAAATTGTAAGAAACGTCTTAATTCATCATGGGTTAGTTCGAACATTAGATTCACTATCGTTTCATTCATAAAATCATCACTATAAAAAATGAAAAATATTTTAGGGCTCCTCATTAATAAGTAAATGAAGGTTTCTATACAGGGCCATAGCGACGTAGAAAACCATCCCGACAAAGGAAAATTTAAACCAAAAATAGATTGGTTGGGTGTGGCAATTCATACGGCGTTTCTAAGTCTTATGGAACAAGACAGAAAAAAAGTGAAACAAGAATTAACTATACTCAATGATATATGTCTGAATGATTCGATTTTATCAATGTGTATCTTTGCAAGGTCACTGATAACAATGACTATTTGAATATATCTCATGCGTGCTATTTAATTTGTGGGTAGGAAATCAAAAAGATATTAGAATATGATAAAAAGCTGTGTATTAATTTCAGCCAGCAGAATCAACTTTCGACATGAAATTTTACCTAAAATTGAACAATAATTTTTGAATAATCCATATTTTATATATTTTGTTTTAGGCCAACAATGGCGCGACATGAGGTCTGTTCTCAGTCCTTCCTTTACGAGCAGTAAAATGAGAATTATGTTTGCACTAATGAGAGAATGTGCCCAAAACTTTTCGAAGCATTTCCAGAACAAGAACCAGGACATTGTGGAACTCGAATTTAAAGAAACTTTTACGAGATTTACAAACGATGTAATAGCTACAACTGCGTTTGGTATTAAGGTCGATTCTTTAGAGAATCCTGATAATGAATTTTACTTGATGGGAAGGGAAGTCACGAATTTTACTGGCGGTTTAAAGATGCTGAAGTTTTTTATTGCTGCAGCTTTTCCAAGACTGGCAAACGTACGTCATGTTTTTGTTTCAATATTTTTTTTGGTATAAAATTATAAAATACCTTTTGTGTTAAGGTACACCAGGGTAAGTGGAACCGTGAATTTCAGTAGTTCATATTTAAAGTGTATTAACAAAAAAAAAACAGCATAACATCAGTCAAGACATACCCAGGAGCTGATCAAATCAGACCATAACCCACTGATTGGTAAAATTGGGCTTAGGCTAAAGAAGGTTAGATGTAGTGTCAATCCAAAATTCGACATCAAGCTATTAAAAGACCAACACAGAGAACATAGTGTAAAGCGGTATATACAGAACAATTTGAATACCGTTATTCAATCGGATGTAACGGACCAGGAGCTAGAAAAATTACATACAGTTTCAAAAGACATACGAGAGAAATTTCTCAAACCACCAAAAATAAAGAAGAAATCGTGGATGACAAATAAGATTCTAGACATGATGGAAGAGAGGCGAATGTTCAAAGATCAAGACATGTCATTATACGAAAGAATCGATACAAAGATCAAAAAAGCTATTAGAATAGCTAAGGATACACATCTAAGAAAACAGTGTGCGGAAATACAGCAATTGCAACATACACACGATTCATTTAATATGCACAAAAAAGTTAAAGAAGCAGCACGCTTATACAAGCCTAGAAGAGTATGGTGTTTGGCAGATAACCAAGGCAAAAAAACTGTTAACTGTGAAAGAAAAACTAGACATTTGGAAGAATTATGTGGAAGTAACTTCTGCAGATGAAAGGCAGAATACCATTGAAGACACTGGATGCCAAACAGGACCCCTGATTACCATTGAAGAAGTCACGTCAGCTAATAAAAGAACTAAAGATGGTAAAGCGGTAGGGCGTGACGAGTTTTGTGCAGAATTCCTAACATATACGTTAATACAACTGTATTCCAACAACATATACGTAACTGGAAAATACCCTAACACTGGTTAAAGTCGACCTTCGTGACCATACCAAAAAAAAGTAAATGCCAAGACATACGAAGACTACAGAACAATTAGCCTAATGAGCCACTTACTTAAAACGTTCTTGAAAGTGATACACGGCAGAATATACAAAAAATGCGAAGAACAAGTATCATGGACGCAGTTTGGATTCCGCGATTCCTTCCCGCGATGTTAACTGTGATGTGTATATTTGTTTTATCGGCTAAAAAAAGGCGTTTGATAGAGTAAAGCATGATAAACTATAAACATCTTAAAAGAAGTGAGGTTAGATGATAGTGACTTAAGAATCATCTATAATTTATAAAACAACCAAACAGCCAATATTAAAGTGGATGACCAATTGACAGAGGCAGTCTCCATAGATAGAGAAGTGAGGCAAGGATGCATTCTGTCCCCGGTGTTATTTAATATATACTCTGAATATATCTTCGAGCAAGCGCTAGGAGAACTACACGAAGGCGCATTAGTCAACGGAATGCGTCTAAACAACATTAGATATGCCGACGACGCAGTAGTCTTTGCAGATAGTCTGGACGGTTTGCAAATAATAATGTCGCGTATATCAGATATAAGTAGATAACACGGACTTGTCCTAATACGAACAAAACAAAGTACATGGTAGTCAGTAAGCGCGAAATATTAAATACACAGCTTTTGGTTAACCAACATCCAATTGACAGAGTGGACAGCTACAAATACCTTGGTACCAACATTAACAGTCAATGGAATCACTCCAGTGAATTAAAACAACGCATAGGAAAAGCGAGATCAGCGTTCATAATGATGAAGTCTCTTTTCAGAAGTCACGATTTACCACTTGCTACCAAAATCTCTCTAAATAGATGCTATGTATTTTCTACCTTATTATACGGAGTAGAGGCCTGGACACTTTCCAAAGCTTCTTTAAAAAAACTCGAGGCATTCGAGATGTGGTGTTACAGACGTATTTTAAGAATTTCATGGGTGGATCGTGTGACTAATGTTGATGTCCTACGTAGAATAGGCAATAAATGCGAGATTATTATAACACCATCAATGAGCGCAGACTAGAATATCTTGGCCATGTTATAAGGAATGAACAGAGATACGGCTTGTTGCAACTCATTCTTCAGGGCAAGGTATTTGGAAAAACAGGACCAGGAAGAAGAAGAATATCTTGGCTTCAAAACCTGAGAAAGTGGTTTAATACATCGACAACCGGACTATTCAGAATAGTAGCAAGCAAAGTTGGATAGTCATGTTGATCGTCAACATCCGGAACGGATTGGCACTGTAAGAAGAAGAACCAAATAATATGTCTCTAAATCTGACTTAATTTTGGTTAGATTACTGAAGAGACATTAATTAACTGCTACGCCAACATATGAGAGAATCACACCTTCCAATTTTATTTTGTTCCTTTTTTATTCTTGTAGTCCATGAGTTACACTTACCCCACTGGTGTAACCTGAGGCATATTTATAAAGCACCGTATTTCCTTTGGCAGACACACACACACACACACACACACACACACACACACACACAATCACGCTAAGCAATCAACCCTACCCCTAGGAACATGTGTATACCAAACTAATTATGGGATCCACGTGTCCGAAGATCAAACCGGTCACACTTCACTAGTTGAAGTGGTACCTATCTGACCCCAGGCTTTTCCACCACCCCTCCTCATCGTGTGACTTGCGTGAGGAGGCTTATGATCTGAAAGTTACTTGAGGTGCCCTGGGTAATGAGACACCTCCTGTTTTTAATTACTGTGGTTATGCCACCTGACTGTAGGGGTAGCCACATTAGGCTTTTCTCCCTATTTACTTTACTGACTCTATAGATTTTACTCTAACTTCACTTAGGGACTGGAGTCCCAAAAAAAAAGAAAAAGAGCGTGTGTTCCGTCCATAAAGCCGACAGCCTGGGCTGTCGACTTCATGTCCGGTAAAAAGTGTGTGCTCGGTCACTCAGCCGCCGATTTGGCAAAAGTAAATTTTGTTCTCCTCGCCGGCTGGGCGCCCGAATTGTGTCCGGCCACCGAGCCCATGCTTGCCGCACATGACCTCCGTGTTCGGGTGTCGCGAAAAGGATCAGCATTCACTTGATCCGCCTTAAGGGCCTAATCCGCATCAGCGGTATATAGAAGGCCTGACGGGCCTTCTATATAGAAAAATAGGATGAATTTTACGTTGAAACGTTTAATGAATTGAAATTGATTTTAGAAGTTCTGAACTTAAAAGAAAAACAACCGATTTTTTGTTTGGGTTTGGGGGTCTTCCTTGGCGTTGGGACTATAAAATGCCGGCACAATTCTTACCCTTTTATTCTTACATGCTAATTTGTGTGGGTGTGTTGTGATGTGCATTGCAGGGTGTATATAGCCTCCACACACCCCGATGTATATTGTCCTTTGGCAGACCATAAGAATAATATTCCATTTTTTTTTCGAAAGGCGATTACACTGATCATTTTTTATTTTTCTTATAAGTGCATGTGTTTAGTTGCTTGTAATTGTCTTGTAATTATGGCATGCGTCTTGTGTTTTGATTGAAATGTATTTCAGGTAAGCTTTTTCCTTTCTTTACATTTTTCCTTTACTACTGTACAAAACCATAGAGTTCTTGGCCTTGAGAATGATATATTTTTGTTTATAGATATTAGATATTGATATAGATATTAGATATGTGTTTCTACTTTTTTCGCTATTTTTTTTAACATGTGTCTTGTGGAGTCATCCTGTAAACCTGCCTTTCATTTTTATCTTTTGGTATATTTTGGTGTTTTGTTATCACATATATGTGTTTTCATTCAAAATTTGCACAATACCAATTTATGATCGATGTTCAATTTATATATTCTTATATATCTACATCAATATATCTATAGGTTTTCAATGTAATTTCAACTTGTTGTAGTCAAGAAAGGTAAATAAATATTTCTTTTTATGGTGGATGCCTGATTAGAAATAACTGAGTCCATTATAAGTTGTCTTTTACAGCCAATGTGATGGAATGTCCTCAGCGCATCCATTCCGATAATGTTCTATGATATTATTGAGAGCACAGTGCAAAAATTTTAAGACAAGCAATTGGGACTTACCTGGGTGGATTTTGGTATCATTTTGATCGTTATTAAATACAGTGGTGCACCTAGACTCCTTTTGGGTTTTTTTTTTGGGAATTTGCCATCGAATTTTTTTTAAGCAACCTCTGTTTTGAGTTCATAAAATTTGGGCTTTAGTTTAATTAAAAGTACTAAATTTTAATTTTAAGTACTAAAGATAGCAGTGCCAAAGATTCAGGTACATGTTATCCTGCCTACTGACTAAAACCCTATCTTGTGCACAGTTGACTGTCGTACGTACCGTACTTCGAAAGTAGAATGGCTGCTATAAGGCTGATACCATTTTTGGGACACCCCTTCCCATATCTAGATCTTATCTCTGTCGTTTGTCTGGTCAGTGTTTCTCTTCTTCTTCTTTCTTTTTAATTACTGCTCGGATGTAAATATGAACACTATTCCTTCTCTCCTTACTTCTCGTCATCTTCACGATCATCCCTCTCTCAGTCACAGGGCTCACACCTATTTCTCTATACCAGTGGTTCTCAACCTTTTTCTGGCGACGGAAGACTTTTAATTACCGAAAAAAATTGCGGAACACCAAAGCAATAACATGCGTATATTGATAAACAAATTAGGATTAGCACATAAATTCTGTAATAAACTTTATTATACGTACTCAAATTTGTAAAATTTTACTTAAAATATAAAAACAAAAAACATTTTTAAAATTAACAAAAGCGTAATTCTCAAAATACATCATATGAGTAAATACTTCAAATTAGTGAGACACTTGTGCCTGGTGTCGTTTGCAAATTTGCTCAATATCAGGCCTGATGTGGGAAAGAGCTACTCTCGTTTCTTGTTCTAAGTTTAGCAGCCTTTCCCGTTTCTTATTTTTAATGTTTGTTAAAGATGAGAACCCAAATTAACATAAATAGGACGTTGATAACTGTATTAAAATACTAATCGCTTTTTTTGCAAGAAGTGGATATTCCTCTTGGACCAAGATCCAAAATTCCTGAACATTCACTGCTGAAAACTTAATTTTCAGAGTACGATCAGATGACAACGAAATAAATTCTTCTTCTTGGTTCAGAGAAAACTGGAAATTGGCTGTATTACTTGTGCTAAAAGGACTTCTTATCCAGTCATATTTTTTCTACGTTCAGAGATGGAAAATACCTGTGTTCTGTAACTATATGCATGATTTCTTGTTCTTTATCTTTATCACCTTCATTCTGAAGCAGTGGAAACATATCCATTTTATTTGTCTCTAAAATGCGCTTCTTCCAAAATGACAATTTTTTTTGTCCGTGGATGTTAAAATATTTTCATTTTTTGCCTTGCATACTTGAGTTAAACGCCATTTAAATAATTAAAAATATCGGCCAAATATGCCACTTTAGTGCACCATGCATCATTTTCAAAATATGTGGTAAAGGTGTCATTACCTTCTTCTTGGAAAAAAGTTAACAGCTCCGTTCTAAGTTCATAAAGTCGACATAATACTTTGCCCCTTGACAACCATCTAACTTCGGTGTGCAGCAACAAACATTCATACTTTGATTCCATTGAGATGCAGAGTTGTTTAAAAAGACGGGTTTTTAGTGGTCTTGATTTGATGTAATTCACGACATTAACCACTTGGTCTAATACAGATTTCAAAGTAGCTGGTAGCGTTTTTGAAATTAGAGATTCTCTATGCAAGAAACAGTGCGTAGATATGCTATTTTCATTTCGCTTTTTTGCAAGGGTACAAAAACCTTTTATGGAGCCTACCATGGAAGGGGCACCATCCGTACAAATTCCTACGCAAAAGTCCCATGATATATTTTTTTTCTCTAAATTTGAATCGTTATGGAATCAAATACATCCTGACCTGTTGTACGTGCTGTAATTTCTCTGCAGCATAATTGCAGATAAATCAAATCAAGATATCATCCGACATTTTCCGTATTTCGTTTTGTGCATCGTTGCCAAACATAATTTTGACCATCTCACAACATGCTGGTAATATAAGAGATTCTGCAATAGTGTGTGGTTTCTGTTTCAAAGCAATTAATTCGGCGACCTTATATGAAGCTATTTGTGCTTTGTCGGAAATTGTTAGCGACCTTTCAAATTGTTTCGCTTGTTTAGCTTGTGTCTCCAAAAGTCGCTTGAAATAATCTTTATTTTTTGAAGCTACACTAGCGTGTTTGGTAGTAAAATGGCGTTTTAATTTAGCCGGAGCCATTGCGCTATTAGCGAGTGTCCGCACACAAACAATACACTTGGGAATTGGACAGTCTTCTTCCCCAGTCCAAATGAAGCCATAATCCAAATATTCATCCAGATATTGCCGGTTCAACATTTTTTTGCTGCGCTTCGATTTGTCATCAACCCCACTTCGTAAAGTTCCAGTATCTCCGCTGGTGCTCGCTTCATCATCATTAATTATGAGTTGTTCCACAGTAGTTTTTTCTTTTAAGTTTGAGTTTTTTATGATAACGTAAACGTTATCATAAAAAAACTGACACAGCGATTTTCACGTATTACGTTTGTGCAATGTAACAAATTCAACAATCAGTTGCAGACTGTGGCGTGGGTGACTCAGATTGGCTGTGGCCACTGCGGAGCTCAGCGCTCAGCGCTTATAAAATCCAACGTGTGCACTGTGCCGACGCGGTGTTGTCACGTTGGGCAAATGAACATTTACGCTGCAGAATTTTATTAAATTAAAATGTACGTAAGTGGCTATTTTAAAATTTGAAAATGTTTATTTGAAAAGAGTAATTTAGCAAAATGGTATGTAGGATTGTGAGTATTTCGCGGAACACTTGGAAGGAATTCGCGGAACACTAGTATTCCGCGGAACACCGGTTGAGAACCACTGCTCTATACATTCTGGTTCTCTCCTCTGTACCGGGTGGTCAAATAAGCCGATCTCTTAGCTATATATCAGAAACTATTTATGTTATAACTTTAGGAGAAAAAATTCCTTAGTAAAAGTGGTCAAGAGAAATCGCTAGAAATAACTTTCAAGTTTCTGGGTTAACCGCTAGGGGGCGTAACCTGTGATGAAAATTTTGAAAACCAGTTTTTTGGGAGTTATGTCCAATTATATCAAGTGTTAGATAAGTAAACTAGAAAGAGGCCTAAATTCTGCACAAAGTTGTTGAATTACTTTTTTTTTATTTTTGCAAATAAAGGGTGGGGGAGAGTGGAAAAGTATTTGTGGATAAATACATATGTATTTAGTTTCGAAAAAACTATTTTAAATCATCTGAAATAACAATATTCAAAATAGGTATCAATATTAAGATTCTTCTGCTATAAAAAAATTTGAAAGTACCTACTGACTTATTTTTAATTCAATTTATAATACAGGTTAAGTCAATACTATACTTACTTATGTTTATGCGTTTTTATTAATATCACGAGTTCGACAAAAGCTATTAACATGCGGTTTCCGCTATTTTGCTACGAATTTAATCCAGTTTCAATATAGTTTACAATAAATAGGTGTTTCCATTAAACATTTTGAAGAAAAACAAATTTTGATTATTAAATTATATATTAAAATATCCTCTACCTATGACAATTAAAACTAAATGCAATTATTTAGTGTAGATGTAATTAATTCATCCACTTTCTTTTTAATGACACTAGTTTCGTTAAAATCGGTTGATCCAAACCAAAGTTATAGGTATTTATCCACAAATACTTTCCCACTCTCCCACAACATTTATTTAAAAAAAAAAAAATAAATAAAAAAGTACTTTGTGCGGAATTTAGGCCTCTTTCTAGTTTACTTATTTAACACTTGGTATAATTGGACATATTTAACAGAAAACTGATTTTTAAATTTGTCTTCACAGGTTACGCCCCCTAAAGGTTAACCCAAAAACTTGAAAGTTATTTCCAGCGATTTCTCTTGGACACTTTTACAAAGAAATTTTTTCCCCTAAAGTTTCTGCCTAAAACTGGCAATCTACCTAGTCCCTTAAGCTCGAGATCAGCATCTTGGTCCAATGGGCAACATCTTCCGTGTTGTTTCACCCTTCTTGCCACATTTCCATTAATCTTTTCCTTTCTTATTTGTTTATGGCTGTTGTCAAATGCTCTCTTCTCTCATAGAGATGTCTACTTTCTACCGCTAACGCATGCAAAGGAACACAAGGCCGCCGCAGGTACAGTGCACATGCTACTCGCAACAGACTCTTTGTGTCTACGCTTATCATGATCGTAATATTAGGTATCTATATCTAAATATAATAAAAAATATTATTAACTAATATGTATTAATAAAATAATTATTGTGTAATACATATTTAAAGTGATGATTTAATTATTAAATTAGCGTTTTGGATTTTTTTGTATTGTGTGTGAAAGACAAGTTACATTTTTCTAATATTCTTTATATTTGCTTTATATGCCCTGAGGGTGGGGGGGAAGGAGTAAACACATATTAAATAAGCTGTTTAATAAGTAAGCAATAATATTTCCTATGGATTAGAAACAACTTAATGTTGTTAAATACTGATGACATCTTCTTCAGTCTTTAATCTTCCTTCTTTAGATAGAAGCTATGATTTCCATCTAGTTCCGGAGATTTCCAGTTATGAAGATACTCTTTGATAATATTAAGTGTTCTATTTGTCTATCTATTAAACATTGTTACTAATTTTCTACCAAATTACAATTAATATTATTTAAAATCAAACATGATCAAAATTATTTAAAAAATAGTATTTATATAACATTTTTTGTATGTTTTGTTTGTTTACAGTTTTTGAAATTATCATTCTTTGATAAAAAAACAACAAATTTCTTTACCAATTTAATTGACAAAACGATAAAAATGCGAGAAGAAAAAGGAATTGTTCGTCTTGATATGATACACTTACTAATAGAAGCTAAAAAAGGAGTACATGTTAAAGAGGATCACACTGTGGATGAAGGATTTGCTATGGCAAAAGAAGCCGAAAATATATCAGGTAAAATTAAGGTTATTTATTATATATATATTATTTCAGTTTGCCAAAACTAAAGTATATTTTTCTGCCTAAAAACTAAATATTTATTAAATCTCGGAAGTAGAAATCCGAACATTTCTATTAACGAAACCAAAATTCAGATATTTGCTTTAATCTGTGTCTTCTATAAATTTGCAAGGCAAAACAGACTATGATAAAGATGTAAGAGAGAGAATAAAGCGAATCTAAAAATTGCATTCCACAACATAATGTACTCATCTAAGATCTTTAGCAAATTGGTTTCTTGTACTCATAAAGAGTGAATCGAAATAAAAGAAAAAGCAGTTAAGATTTGTTTAGAGCTTCTATACCATTTGCAATATTTTTGAGTTAAACCTCAAACGACAATGTTATACCCTGTTTAATCCAGGAAGAGTAATTCAAATTAACCGTGCCGCAATATTTGTTTGTAATTGGTGGAGTAAACTTGCCTCAGGCGAGTAACTTAGGCAAGTTTACTCCACTATTATGAAATTTTGACACTAATGGTATTTCATAGGTTAATTATATATAGGATATAATCAACCAAAAAAGAAGATTTATTTAGTTACTTTTCTAGTGACTTTCTTGGGTGTGAATATGTCTCTCTAGTTTACTCCTGGTTTAAAAACAGAGCATAGTAGCAAAAATAATTTTGAAAATAAAAAACTTTATTGCACAGCTCTAGTTGATAAAAAGTTGTAAATGCAGATAGTTGTAATTTAAGTCATGTTTTTCATATTAATTTTATTTTGATGTTGATGCATGGTACTGCATATCATCCGCAAGTATTTCATATGATGGTCCGTAATTACCGAGGGCCAAACGCAAGCATGAAGGGAGATGTTCGTCAGTTAGCCGGTTACGATATTTTGATTTCACTATCTTCATTTGAGAAAATGCAGACACATAAGTATGTTGATCCAAAGAATACTGTGAGCTGCAGAGCTACTTCTCTTTTAAAGACGGATACTTCTCAGACGATATGAAAGACCAAAATTTCGTATCGGTCGCTCTGGATTTAAGGTGTATATCCGAAATTATTTTTAGTACCTCATTTTGGACGGAAATGATCTCCATATTGAACGTAACGGATATTTCAGTGGCTATTTTTTCCACGTCTTGGCAAGAACATGGATTAGCCATGAATGTTACAATATCTGTCAGTTTTTTTAAATCAGCGAAGCGTCTTTCAAACTCTTTCACAATTTCAAACAAATGGAAAGTTGTTTAAATCCTTTCTGCTAATTTGCTTAATCAATTATTTAAATTTGTTCAATTTTTTGGAATGATAAGACGCGTTGTCCAATACGATAATGGAGTTATCTTATAATATAGTATATTTTTGAACCAATTTTCGAAAGATTTCCTGTCCATCTTTTCATGGTAGTCCACACTTTTTGAATTCAAACACCCACAGCCCTTCTGAAACAAACCCGTCTTCACTGCCAATGTGACTTTAGTTTAATATTTTACCTTTATAAAGATTATTAGTCTTTTTCCTTTTCCTAAAAATTTTATTGTATTAAAATTTACTTGAAGTGAAAAAGCACATTACCTTTATTAAAGTGATTACCGAAAGCTATTTTTACTTTTGATTAACAAATACTTTGTTTTTGGATAGTACGAGTAAAAGTTCACTACACACTATAAAACTTAATACTAAACACTGAAACTAAACTCTAAAAAATAGCACGATCAGTAAATAAACAACAATAACTATTACATATAACGATATAACACACAATATATTAAATTAAAAACCAACACGCTAAAAATAAAATTTGAATTTAAACAGGCTGGCAAGTTTGGACCTGTAAAATGATAATCCGTCTGGCTTAAGGCAATAAAATTATATTTAATAGCCCCTTGACGAATGGAAGGGCGAATATCAACACGTGCGTTTGTTTACAGTTGGGAATTTGCTGAACGAATGTACCATAATTTAACTGTGAATGCTGATATGCTGAATCGGTATTATCGCCACTTTCGAGTGAAGAGATAGCATCATAATTATTTCGATCGTGCACGTGTGGTGAGTCAGGAGCGTCTCCGTATTTTCTCCGTGAATCGCGATCGACTTCAAAAACTTTGGCGATCGACGGGTCGATCGCGATCGACCCTTTCGCTGCTGTCGATCGCTGCTGTAAAGTAATGGATCTTGGACTATTTGAGCATGTACCCCAAGCTTCGCATAGTTTAAAGTTCATGATTCAGCTGGCATCTGATTATTCTACTTGTTTTGTTGTTTGTTTGTGTTTAAATGACTGCGGACACTAAATCCATTCGCCAATCTTACAATTTGAGGTGTATGTGTGTGTGTGTGTGTAGAGTAATTGTCTTGATACTTAGCAAAGTCGACGTCATTTTCTTTGCTAAGAGACGCTAATTGTATCCGAACGTCTGCGGTCCCTCCGGTGTGTACCGATCACACAAGGATAGAAATTATTTTCATTTATTAATTTTTTTAATAAACGAAAATTTCCACCCAGGTGGGATTCGAACTCACGACCTTTAGATTTAAAGGCAGGCGCTCTTACCACTGAGCCACAGAGGGGGTATTATTCTACTTACAAGCATATTTGTTCTTCACAAAAAGACTCCGATTGAATTTGATGGCATTAGGTAAACTAGAAATGTCTTTAGCTACGCCTTTGGTGGATACTTTAAGATGTTCCCAATGATATTCCCTTAACTTCCTTTTAGGCATTACTTATAACTTAGCCTTCATCAAACAACAAATGACCAAGAGGAAATCTCGTGTTTCACCTGTCTAAATAATTTAATATATGGATTTCCCACAATAAAAGAAATATTCTATTGTGTTTTTTTATTTACGAAATATTTTTTAATTGCATTGCATTTAAAGTAACAGATTTTAAATAATTTGTAATATTAAAAGACTATAATATATACTGTATTTGTATTTTAGGAAAAGCTGTTTCAAAAGAAATCACCAACCTGGACATTACAGCGCAAGCGTTAATTTTCTTTTTAGGCGGATTCGAAACTGTAGCCTCAACAATGTGTTTTGTTGGTTATGAACTAGCTGCCAATCAAGATTACCAGAAGAAGCTAAGGGAGGAAATTATGGAAACTTTGGATCAATGCCACGGAGAATTGTCTTACGAAGCTTTATTAAAAATGAAGTATATGGATATGTTTGTGTCAGGTAATTATCTTCTATTTTTTTGCTTTTGAAATACGGTTCTTCCTGTTCATCTCTTTGGATCGTGATTAAAATATATAAGTGTGCGTCGAGAACAGGTTGCGTCGTTTTTCAACAGGCCTTATAATGTTGACAAACGAAGCTCTATCATGATATGGAAATTGCAGCGCAGACAGTAAGTGATGTGGACCTATAAATGATTAGTATTATTTTTAATAATAGTAAAAAATAACCCAATATTTACAAAAAAATGAAATAGCCAATAGATTGCGATTCGTAGAATGCCATGTTTGGTTGCAGAAACTTGGACATTGTAATCCTAATTGATAAAAAATTAGAGACATTCGAAATGTGGCTCTACAGGCGAATTCTTTGGACAAATAAAATCCCAAATGAAAAAGTATTAAGCTGCATTGGACACAATAGAAAACTTCTAAGGTAGTTAAAACGCCTACCAGGCCAACATTTCTGTTACTGTTCTCAGTTTGTTCCTAACCATCTGGTTTACCAAGGAAGATTTTCCCATATGTTCGTTTTGTGATTTTTTCTCAACATTGCTCATAACTTTTTTGTATTCAGTCATCTACAACCCTAAGCACTGCAGCCTTTGGTACTTTCAGGGTTACTGCCGATACCTTTAATCCGTTCGATTCAATTTTAGCAAGTTAATCTGCGTTTTCGTTGTTTTCTGTGCCCTGATGCCCTTGTACCTAGACAAGCTCTACTTTGTGCCGGTATTCTAGTTTATTCAGTTCTTTGATACATTCCTATACTAGCCTGGACGTCACTTCCGGATACATCAGATCTAATGGACGGGAAGTGATATGAAGATGAAGAGAGAAAGATATTTCAACTGTACCATCTCGGAAGTGGTATATTTTCAAAGGTTGTTCTCTTGTAGTGTGCGCTGAGATTTTCCCAGAAGCATATTATTATTTGTGTAAAAGGATATTTATAATGGTCACAGATATGTTAAGACATTCTTAAAGAAAGTGTCATTTCAATACAGGCTGTGAAATATAAAATATTATGTACAGTTTAGTAATATTAACCTGTGAAAACAAGATAAACACAATATTTACTTAAAATTTTTACCGTAAAAATAAATTTTTCTAAATGCTTTTTTGTTTCAGAATCTTTGAGAAAATGGCCTGTTGCTATAGTAACCGAGCGACAATGCACCAAAGATTACATCATTAAACCAGAACGACCAGAAGAAGCACCAATTACTATCAAAAAAGGAATGTCAATATTAATGCCAGTATATCCTATCCATAGAGACTCCAAATACTATCCAGATCCAGATAAATTTGACCCTGAGAGGTTTAGTGACGAAAACAAAAGTAAAATCAACCCTTACACTTACCTACCGTTTGGACTAGGCCCAAGAAACTGTATAGCCTCTAGATTTGCTTTATTGGAAATCAAGGTGGTATTTTTTTATTTGCTTAAAGATTTTGAAATCATTCCTGTAGAAAAATCGCAAATTCCTCTGGTAATTTCAAAAGAAAACTTCAACCTCACGTCTGAAGGAGGATTTTGGTTTGGACTGAAACGTATATAAGTTTTATTTTGTAATATTTTCCTAGATTAGAATAAGGTGGATAAATATTTTGTATTATTTTTTTAAATAATAAATGTTT
Organism: Diabrotica balteata; assembly: GCA_918026665.1. Classification (NCBI taxonomy): domain Eukaryota; kingdom Metazoa; phylum Arthropoda; class Insecta; order Coleoptera; family Chrysomelidae; genus Diabrotica; species Diabrotica balteata. The sequence continues at coordinate 176,980,959 of OU898276.1, forward strand.
ACTGTGATTTATATATGATAATTATGAAGCTGTTTTAATTGTAATTGAATATTCGTAAGTATATAGAGAGAAGGAGTCAAAGGAGTGTAAGTTATCCAAAATATTTAGTATAATATCGGAAAACTAAGAAGGATTCGAAGGCGGAAGATCTTAAGCCGATATTATCTTTCAAATAATCCAAGAGTTGAGAAATATATAGAATGCAATAAACATGACTATGTGCTTCGTTGATTTAAAAAAGGCATTCGACATATTCCGATTATCAGACGTCGTAAATCTACTATATAATAGACAAGTTCAATATCATAAAACTAATAAAAAATATATACGTAAGGAACAAAAATGAAGTAAAAGTTTAGATAGAAACACTATAAACAATCGAAATAACAACTAGAGTAAGACAGGCCGGAAATTTTTACTAAACAGCATCGCAATGACTTTGCCAAAGCTTTGAGCAGAAGTGAACTAACCTGCGCGTTTGTTGCAATACTACTCGGTTGTGTATGGTGTTCTTGTAGTTTCAAACCTTCACACTTATTGTTTGTATTTCAAAATAATACGTACATCCATTATAATTTATTTTATTTTAATAAAATTTGATATACAGGCGTCATATAAGGAAACACAAAATCTTAATTCAAAGTAATTTGTTTTACATGTGTTTGAATTAAATTTAGGTCAATGCGGAATGTCATACTCATAAAACAAATAAAAAATAAAAAAAATGCAAACTGTTATTGTAAATAATCAAATATTTATAATAATCGGCATTGGAAGCCGCATAATTGAAAATAAAGACACGGGAATAACTGTTAACAATTCGTGTTACCTTGTGTGTGCTTAGAATGTAATGTTCTTAGAATTGACCCACGACTTGGATCAATTTTAAGCACGTTGGAGTCTAAAATGAAGCAAAAATATACCAAATGTGTTTCTTTTGGGCAAAATGTCAACTTTAAATCCCATTAAGCTAATATAGAAGATAAGATAGAATCCCTTAAGAAAACAATAGACGACATTAAAGACAATTTTATGAAGAACGAAGAAGGTAAGAATAAGACATGGATGACGACAGAGATTCTGCAACTAATGGAAGAAAGAAGGAAAAACAAGAACGATAACTCCATGTATAAAACATTACAGCGAGAGATACAGAGAAAGATCAGAGAAGCCAAACAGAAAGAACTGGAGAAAAAATGCCAAGAAATCGAAATTCTCCAAAGTAAATACGACGACTTCAACGTGCATAAGAAGGTAAGAGAAATTACAGGTAAATGTAAAAACAGAAGAATAAGTAAACTTGTTAATGACAATGGAGAGATAATCGTGGACAAAGAGAGTATCAATGATACCTGGAAAAATTACATAAGAAATTTATTTTTTGATGAGAGAGAGAACCAGCCCCCAATACCTACGGAAACAGGACCACCTATACTAGTAGCAGAAATAAGAGCAGCCATAATATCACTAAAAGAAGGTAAAGCTCCAGGACCAGACGGAGTACAATCTGAATTTCTTAAACTTCTTGATGATGAATCTTTAAGAGTACTATGTAAAATCTTCAATAATATCTATGACACAGGCAATATCCCAAAAGATTGGTTACTTTCAGAATTTATTACCTTACCAAAGAAACAGGGAGCAAAAAAGTGCGGAGAATATAGGCTAATAAGTCTAATGAGCCATACATTAAAACTTTTTCTTAAAATTATACATCGTAGAATATACAAGCTATGCGAAGAGAGAATACAAGACACACAGTTTGGATTCATGAAGGGCGTAGGTACAAGAGATGCACTGTTTAGTCTACAGGTATTATTTCAAAGATGCAGAGATATGACTTGCGATATTTACACCTGCTTTGTGGACTACCAAAAAGCATTTGATACAGTTCAACACCAAAAAATGATGGATATTCTAACAAAAGCCCAAATGGATGATAAAGATCGGCGTATAATACAAAATTTATACTGGAACCAATCAGCCACAATAAGAAACGAATTTTGGAGGTGAACCAACGGAAATGATCCAGATTCTACGAGGCGTTAGACAAGGTTGTATACTTTCACCTATATTATTTAATCTATATTCAGAGGAAATATTTAGTGAAGCCTTGGAAAAATGCGAACATGGAATACTTCTAAATGGAGAACGCCTAAACAACATCCGTTATGCAGATGACACCGTTATTTTTGCAGACAGTTTGAACAGTTTACAGCAACTAATAAACAAAGTAAATGAAGTAAGTGAAAGATTTGGACTTCAAGTAAATATATCAAAAACTAAATTTATGATCATCAGCAAAAATAAAGTTAGAGACGCTCAACTACTTATCAATAATACACCAGTGGACCGAGTAAAACAGTATAACTATCTTGGAACAATAGTAAATGAACAATGGGATCACTCACAGGAAATAAAATGTAGAATAGAGAAGGCTAGGAGTGCATTCAATAACATGGCCAAACTCTTTAAAAGCCACAATCTTAATCTGGAGATAAAAGTGAGGCTCCTACGATGTTATATCTTCTCAATATTGTATTACGGAGTTGAATCCTGGACACTAACTGAAGCAATGGAGAAAAAACTTGAAGCCTTCGAGATGTGGCTATACAGACGAATTCTAAGGATATCATGGACAGACAAGATAACCAACGAGACCGTATTACGAAGAGTGGGCAAAGAAAGAGAGGTGATGTATACCATTAAAAGAGAAAGTTGGAATATCTCGGACATATAATGAGAAACAGCACTAAATACAGATTACTGAAGGTAATCCTACAGGGTAAAGTATTCGGAAAGCGAGGAATTGGGAGAAGGAGAATATCATGGTTGAAGAACCTGAGGAAATGGTTCTCCACAACAACAACAAATCTATTTAAAGCATCAGTCAATAAAATAATTATAGCCAGAATGATTGCCAATATTCGGAACGAATAGGCACTGAAAGAAGAAGAAGAAGCTAATATAGTAAAAGCTTAACGCCACATGGCGACTTTGACTATCGAATTAGAATCGTTTGATCCAAAGAAAAAAGAAATAAAGTGGAAAACAAAAGCTGGAAATGAAAACGAGAAATTGAGGTAAAGTATCCATTGCCACATTAGATGGTATTGATTATTGTATGGAGCTTATATTATATGTGATTAATTTTTTTCTTCTTCTCTCCTTTTGGTGCCTATCCTTTGTGGAAGTTGGCAATCATGTTGGTCCATACCACTTTGTTGACAGCTGCTCTAAATAGATGTATGGTAGTCATTCCCGCTCACTATCTGAAGTTCTTCAACCACGATATCCTTCTGCGCCCTTGAGATCTATTGCCTTCTATATTGCCTTGTAAAATTAGTTGAATTAGTTGATACTTCTTATGTAGTATGTTATCTTTCTGATTTTCACTATACGCATAATTTCCAATCTTTATTCATAAGTTGGATCACGGTGTTGTTTGTAACATGATGGATATAGGAAATTCTGAGCATGCGGCGGTAACACCACATTTCGAAGGCTTCTAATCGTTTGGATATTGCCTCGTGAAGCTCCAGGCTTCGACTCCATAGAAAAGAGTAGAAAATACACAGCATCTCAAGATTCGTGTTCTTATATCAATGTTCAGGTGCCTATTACATAAAATTTGCCTAAGGCGATTGAAGACAGGTCTCGCCTAAATACATACCAAAAGCATGCAAATCAAGTATAACGACTTCTATACACAAAAAGGGGACAAAATTGACCCATCTAACTATCGAAGATACGTTGCTGGACACCAGTTTAAAAATATTGACTAAGATACTCGTAATTGCAGAGAAAATAATTGAAAAGTATTAAATATGCAAAGAACAATAAGGGTTTCGGTATAACAGATGCCATATTCATAATAAGACAAAATAATAATAAGACCTCACTAAAGCCTTCGATTTTATTAGAATACAAGATGTGATTGAACTGTTACACAGAGAGAGTGCAAGAGCCACTATAACACAGATAATAAAGTAAAGTGAAGTAAATTTAAAAATAATTAAGTATAAAACTAAGTGAAAGTGATTTGTATACTGAATGTTAGAATCGTGAGTAGATAAAATATACTTTTTTCATCTATTTGGATTTAGATTAATAAGTAAAACACTGCAATTTTTTTTACCTTCAATGTTTATTGCAATCTGTCTCATTACAAACAATAAGCAATATGTATAATTTATGTACAATAACATAGTGGGAAGCCGCCCAGTGGCAAGCACCCAGGTAAGTCATTATATAAATATAATATAACATATAACAATTAATTTAAACTTCAACTTAACAAACAAAGTTTAATACAGATAAACATCACTGAGACACGTATAAGTATTACAAGACCAAAAAAAAATGAAAAAAAAAATCAAGAAAAGATTTAGAAAACACCAAAATAAAAACTTGTTATTTCACCGCACTATGACACTATGCTCTATTTCTCCATGTTTACTAGAGGTCCAAAGGGTCTGGTCTTTTAATCTACTTTCGTGTGGAATGTTGAGCATCCGTGGCCAGCGGATTTGGATGGCAGGATAATCTGGTCTTGTATACAGCGTGTACGGCGTGTAATGTACCAAGGGGCACTGCAGATCTGACGCAGTACTTTCGATTGGCAGTAAAACACTGCAATTAGTTATAAGTATTATCCAATTTCCATAAACTGGTATCACAGCGAAAGCTGTAAAACAGCACCGGTTTTAGTCGGATTTTAAATCCATTTAAAAGATGTCATCTTCCAGTCAGCTACCACAAAATGCATCATACTTAAACGCAGTTAGTCGTAATATAAACTACGTAGTATATTAATCCCAAACAAAGACCAAGCTATTCTATTTAACACTCTAGAGCAGGGGTTCCCAACTAAATTTTTCCAAGGACCCTTTCATCAAGGTACTACAATGACGAGGACCCCCACTATTTCCTAAAGACCTAAACAAACCTAAAGTTACCTGAAAAGAGTCAAAATATGGGAAAACATAAATCAAACTAATGCTATTTAGGATATATTTGTGAAAATACAGAGTACCTATACATTATTAGTTTTAATTTTCACTCCTCAATTAATGAGATACGTTGAATTTAACCTTAGAATCCATTATTTCTGTAATATTAGGTTCCAAACTTGAAACTTTCACTCTGAAATCCGACCGCATGTCAAGCCGATTCCTATAGATATTTGTTTTTCATGAAGCACATGGAAGAAAATGCTTGCTCACACCGGTAGGTTGTTGCAAACGGAAGGATTTTTTTCATGGCCTTGTCTCCAAGTTCTTTGTAATCCTTGCGTGCTGTTGCCCAGAAGTCTGCTATTTTCTCGCCATTAAAAATATCCTTCATCGTACCACAACTCGACAAATCCACAAGCTTATCTTGTTCTTCTTCTGTGAGGCCTTATATTTCTGTCTGTCTGTGGAGACCGCTTAATTCTGTCCAATACATGTCCAAGCATATCTTCTAACTTAACAATGGATGAATTGATAAAACTAGGTTTAAATCCTCTCTCAGACAATTATACCTACGGATAGGAGCAACCAATCCTGCCTTCAGTCATATTCTGAATTAACTGAAGACAAATTTTTTCATCTTTTTCAAACAACTTTGTACTACCTGAATATTTTATCATCGGATTTAAACAAACATCATACCGCATATTTATAGCCCAAAACGAAACATGTTTCAAATGAAAATTAACTGGTTACCAGACAGCTAATTGTCCAAATATTTCACCTGATAACCATCCTCACAATGATAGTGCAATGCAAACAGAAATGAGACAAAATTCATTAATAAATCGTACTCAACAAGATAATCTACAAAATACTCCCACAATCTCAAATACCACTCCTTCCACACTTACTACGTCTTCTCAAACCACAAACAGTAGCAATCCCAAATTTGTCAATAAACCAAACCCAACAATGCTCACTACAAAATACATCTATACATTTGATTACTTCTTCAGTTAACACTACAATCGCAACACCTACATCGTCTGAGTCATCCTCTAATACCCAAAAACATAAACTAAGCTCACCCCAAACGAGTCAACACTTCCCTCCAAATAAAAATACACATATGAATTCTCACGAACCCCAGATAACTTCGAACAAAGCAACCGGAAAAAGAACCCTAGAAGATGCAATCACGCCACCCATCGAAGAAAATTTTGAAAAACCCAAGCTTCAATTAAAGAAAAAAACCAAAACTGATGATCAAAACTTAAAAGATGAGATACCAAATCTCCAAACATTACTAGAACCAGTTAGAGAATACGTAGAAAGGGAAAAGCAATTGTTAAGCTTCGATAAGTAGTAGATCTATTTGAAAATATTCAGTAATTAAAAGGTATGTAACAAAATTGTACTCAGAAAACTCTCATGCACTTATAAAAGTTTCTAACGGAATTACATCGACAAAAGAATGAAAATCAAAAGCACCAAATTAATACGAAAACTTGGCAAACACATAGGTTTACTCTCTGCAGTAAAAAGTTCATTGTCAGAAGAAGATTCCGACTCATCGGTAAATAATTTCTCTAAAGAATAATAAGATCACTGTTGACTTTATGTTTGTCCCATCACATTCAGGTATACAAGGAAATGAAGAAGCAGATGAACTAGCTCCTTGGCATCCTTCAGCCAGGACCCCATTATTATTAATGAGATTTTTTCAGATGCCTTTAAGTCAGAAATAAAATATAAAGAGTTAAGTGCGTGGCAAAATAAGTGAACTCTATCACAAAATAAACTCAAGGAAATCAAACAATTAGTGAAACCGTGGCTCCAACCCACAGCGAATAGACACGACCAAGTGAGAATAACACGTTTGCGACTAGGACACCGTAATTTAACACATAAACACCTTTTTACGCGAACTGTGCCGCCAATGTGTGAAAATTGTCAAGTAACACTCTCCGTGAAGCATATACTAACTCAGTGCAAAACATACGAAGCAGCAAGAAAGAAGTACACTATCCCAAATAGTGTAAAGGAAGCCTTTGGTAAAAACATGAACGTTAAAAACACAATAAGTTATATATATATATATATATATATATATATTATATATATATATATTATATATATATATATATATATATATATATAAGGATCACTCAGACGAGTGGTGGGTTCTTATATCGGTCTCTAGGTGGAGAAATAAAAGACAAAGTTGATAGGCTACTTTATCTATTTTGAAGACGTTTCGCTTTCGAGTTTTGAAAGCATCATCAGTTCATCTAAAAAATTATTACAATATGAGAACCACAACAATCATGGAAACGATGTTAATTGTTACCTTAAAAAGATATGTAGCAGTCAATGTTATTAACAAATATGTGAATGAAACTAAGTAAATGGACATAGTACGCTGATCTTGTATAAACAGTTAAGCAACTAACAACATATATGAACTTGTAAAAAAATTAGCACAGCAATTGACCATGTGGTCCAAAATAAATTCAATGTTATTTAATGTTAATAAGTGAGAAAGAACCAAGAAAATCATAAATAACTTCCAACTATTTAATGGATATTAAGCTTTGATTTTAACTTTAGGTAGCATTATAAGTAATATTAATAAAATTCTAAAAAATAGTGAATATGAAGTTACCGATCAAAGCCCTATGGATGTCGCCGTGAAAATGGCGTTAGATGAAACAGGAACGAACTAAACCGCAAAAAGACAGCCAACCTTGAGGTCAAAATTACTTTTGACAGATCAACAAGGTGTAAATACCAACCCAAAATTTTGGGCGGTTAATTTAATTTTAACTGAGTTTGGATGACTACCAGGTTGCAAAGGACACAACAGTGAAAAAAGTTGGTAGTGTAAACACAACTCCCCTCACTAACCAGCCCAAATTTACAAACCGGAGATTTTCATTCAAACTCATAATAATGTAATGACGTTAATCATTATGGCAAGTTAAATAGCCAGGTGGTTAACGATATTATAATTTCCAAACAGCCCAAGGTTCAATATACTTGGAGCTGTGATTTGTAAAGGATTCTATGAATCAATTACAATGTTTGTATTATTTTATATATAATTTGAAACACTAATTAAAGAAATTAGTGTATTGAAATGCAATATGGGTTGCATATGTAATAGTAAAATTAAGTAAAGAAATTAAGTTATTTAATTGATATATTTATTTATTTTATTTCTATTTATGTATATAAATTGTTTTATGAAAAGTGGAAAAAAGTTCAACTAGTACACCTAATATGACATTAATGTAGTGAAAAGATTAAGTAGCCTAATTCTGCAAAATTAAAGCATGATATATCTGGCTCAAGTTACTTATGTCAGTTCTCTTATTCAATGCATTAGGATGTTTTAATATTGAACACATTTCCAAAAACTGTCTTTTAGCTAGATTGCGTTCAGTGGCAAGAATCTTAACTTCATTAAAATCCACTTCATGTTTTGTATTTATCGCATGTTGTGCTAGAGCACAAGTGTGTTTCGATAAATTAATGTCGCTACGATGTGAAGTGAGACGACCTTTCAATGATCTACCAGATTGCCCAATGTAACATAGATCGCAATTAGCGCATGGAATTTTATAAATTGTGTTCACTTGTTCCAAAGTGGACAAGGGTGTTTTAGTTTTAGAGAACAAATTTCTAACAGTTTTTGCATTCTTAACAGCAATTTTAACAGGTATATTATTTTGTTTATACAATTTAATAAGCTTCTCAGTAACTTGAGGGAAATATGGTAAGGAAGAGTAATGCGTGATAGTATTCTCAAGATCGGTATTATGCAGAACAGTGCTATTTATAGAATTATTAGAGATATTTCTAAGTTGGTCACCATCGGGTATGTCATAAATTGAGGATCCATAACTATGCGAATAAAGGTATTTATTGATGATAGAGGAAGGATATGAATTCTCTATTAGAATATTTCTCAATAACTTAAAGGATTCCCTTCGATTAATTGGATGTGTCAATTTATTTAATCTAAAGCTTAAAGCTTTTATAAGGTTTAGTTTGTATTTCATAGGATGACAGGAATGGTAGTTAAGGAACCTATTAGAGGCCATTGATTTTCTATACCAACTTGTGGTTAGGGTGTTGTCTCCCATTCTGATGACACGCATGTCAAGGAAGGGTTATACTATTGGTGGTAGTGTCCTCAAGTTCAACAGTGAACTGTAAATGAGGATCAAACTCATTAAAGTGGGATAGGGTACCCTGAACCTTGTCAGGTGGTAGGGCTAATAATAAATCATCCACATACCTTTTAATAAAAGGGATTTGAAAATCCAAAAGACCCAAACGGTCAGAAATCAAATCATCCAATACAAAGTTAACTAGGATGGGAGAGATTGAGGAACCCATAGGTGTACCAAATGTTTGAAGGTAAAATTTGTCATCAAAGACTAAAAAATTAGTGTCAAACACAAGTTGCAACAGTTCTGCAAATATATCCCAAGACACCGGGCAGTTAGGTTTGATAGAATTCCAATGGTTTTTTAAGGAAGTAATTACACTGGACAGAGGTAAGTTAGTGAAAAGAGATACAACATCAAAACTTACTAAAATGTACCCTTGAGGTAGTTGAAAATTGTTAATAAATTCACTAAAGTTGAAAGAATCAACAATGTTGAAATCATTGTTGTAATTATATTGATTTAGACAAGATGTCTGTTAGAAATTTAGCTATTTTTATATTAGGTGAGTTAATAGATGACACAATAGGTCTCATGCTCAACGTAGGTTTATGTATTTTTGGTAAACAGTAGAATCTTGGAGCATATCATCATAATTATGTAAAGACTTAGCTAAAGGTTGATCTATGATCTTAATGTTTTTTAAATGTGTTATAAATTTATTTATTTTATTTGTGAATTTAGAACAAGGATTAGAAGAAAGTGGTTGATAGTATCTATCATCATCTAACAGTGATTTACTCAAACTGAAATATTGATCTTTGTCCATAAGGACAGTAGCATTACCTTTGTCACTCGTAAGAACGAGAAGATTAGGGTGGGTTTTTAAAAACGATACCGTCTCCCTGTAAATCTTATCTAACTCTGATAAGGGTTGCCTAGGGCGTTTAGTGAAATTCAACAAGATGTTGTTCGAAGAAGACCTAAGAGCTAGAAGGTCGGAATTGTCCGCATGAGACAAAATATTCTCAACATCTGCTAAGATTCTACTAATTGAGTAGTCCTTGAACGAACGTTGAAGGCCAAATTTAGGACCCAAAGATAACAGCTTCAGTATGTCAGGAGGAACCTCAATATTAGATAAATTCTTAATCCACTTAGGATTAAATGGGATTTTCTTGAAATCAGGTGTGTCTAAGTTATTAAGTTTATTTTTAAGTTTAATTATGGATTTATTATAAAAGTAATTAAATTTTCTATGTAGAGAAGCCTCAAAAGTGTCCAACAAATTGTCAGGTAGGTGACTATCCAGAAACGAAGTAACATTATTTATTTGAAAAGTTAAAGATTTAATATCTGTGTGAACCTTAGAAATATGGAAATTAAGCAATCGCATCCTCACCTGTCTATTTAAAGCTTGGCTTCTACGGTACAGTCCGTCTGTGGAACTAGATGTCGATGTAAGGATGTTGGAGGTGGTGTCAACAATGAAACGTGGGATTTTCTTAGTTCTCCTACACTCAAGAAGGAAGGTTCTTCTGGCTTCGGCTGTTGCTAACTTTTCTGTAAGGCTTGTCCATCTCTTCAGCTTCTTCACTGCTAGGTCTCCATGAATGCGTCTGGTGGAAGCATAGAACCCTCTGAAACAGAAAGCATCGGAAAAAGGAGTACGACCGTCAATCCAATATATATATATATAAGGATCACTCAGACGAGTGGTGGGTTCTTATATCGGTCTCTAGGTGGAGAAATAAAAGACAAAGTTGATAGGCTACTTTATCTATTTTGAAGACGTTTCGCTTTCGAGTTTTGAAAGCATCATCAGTTCATCTAAAAAATTATTACAATATGAGAACCACAACAATCATGGAAACGATGTTAATTGTTACCTTAAAAAGATATGTAGCAGTCAATGTTATTAACAAATATGTGAATGAAACTAAGTAAATGGACATAGTACGCTGATCTTGTATAAACAGTTAAGCAACTAACAACATATATGAACTTGTAAAAAAATTAGCACAGCAATTGACCATGTGGTCCAAAATAAATTCAATGTTATTTAATGTTAATAAGTGAGAAAGAACCAAGAAAATCATAAATAACTTCCAACTATTTAATGGATATTAAGCTTTGATTTTAACTTTAGGTAGCATTATAAGTAATATTAATAAAATTCTAAAAAATAGTGAATATGAAGTTACAATATGAAGTGTTCAATATTAAAACATCCTAATGCATTGAATAAGAGAACTGACATAAGTAACTTGAGCCAGATATATCATGCTTTAATTTTGCAGAATTAGGCTACTTAATCTTTTCACTACATTAATGTCATATTAGGTGTACTAGTTGAACTTTTTTCCACTTTTCATAAAACAATTTATATACATAAATAGAAATAAAATAAATAAATATATCAATTAAATAACTTAATTTCTTTACTTAATTTTTACTATTACATATGCAACCCATATTGCATGTCAATACACTAATTTCTTTAATTAGTGTTTCAAATTATATATAAAATAATACAAACATTGTAATTGATTCATAGAATCCTTTACAAATCACAGCTCCAAGTATATTAAACCTTGGGCTGTTTGGAAATTATAATATCGTTAACCACCTGGCTATTTAACTTGCCATAATGATTAACGTCATTACATTATTATGAGTTTGAATGAAAATCTCCGGTTTGTAAATTTGGGCTGGTTAGTGAGGGGAGTTGTGTTTACACTACCAACTTTTTTCACTGTTGTGTCCTTTGCAACCTGGTAGTCATCCAAACTCAGTTAAAATTAAATTAACCGCCCAAAATTTGGGTTGGTATTTACACCTTGTTGATCTGTCAAAAGTAATTTTGACCTCAAGGTTGGCTGTCTTTTTGCGGTTTAGTTCGTTCCTGTTTCATCTAACGCCATTTTCACGGCGACATCCATAGGGCTTTGATCGGTAACTTCATATTCACTATTTTTTAGAATTTTATTAATATTACTTATAATGCTACCTAAAGTTAAAATCAAAGCTTAATATCCATTAAATAGTTGGAAGTTATTTATGATTTTCTTGGTTCTTTCTCACTTATTAACATTAAATAACATTGAATTTATTTTGGACCACATGGTCAATTGCTGTGCTAATTTTTTTACAAGTTCATATATGTTGTTAGTTGCTTAACTGTTTATACAAGATCAGCGTACTATGTCCATTTACTTAGTTTCATTCACATATTTGTTAATAACATTGACTGCTACATATCTTTTTAAGGTAACAATTAACATCGTTTCCATGATTGTTGTGGTTCTCATATTGTAATAATTTTTTAGATGAACTGATGATGCTTTCAAAACTCGAAAGCGAAACGTCTTCAAAATAGATAAAGTAGCCTATCAACTTTGTCTTTTATTTCTCCACCTAGAGACCGATATAAGAACCCACCACTCGTCTGAGTGATCCTTATATATATATTGGATTGACGGTCGTACTCCTTTTTCCGATGCTTTCTGTTTCAGAGGGGTTCTATGCTTCCACCAGACGCATTCATGGAGACCTAGCAGTGAAGAAGCTGAAGAGATGGACAAGCCTTACAGAAAAGTTAGCAACAGCCGAAGCCAGAAGAACCTTCCTTCTTGAGTGTAGGAGAACTAAGAAAATCCCACGTTTCATTGTTGACACCACCTCCAACATCCTTACATCGACATCTAGTTCCACAGATAACGGACTGTACCGTAGAAGCCAAGCTTTAAATAGACAGGTGAGGGTGCGATTGCTTAATTTCCGTATTTCTAAGGTTCACACAGATATTAAATCTTTAACTTTTCAAATAAATAATGTTACTTCGTTTCTGGATAGTCACCTACCTGACAATTTGTTGGACACTTTTGAGGCTTCTCTACATAGAAAATTTAATTACTTTTATAATAAATCCATAATTAAACTTAAAAATAAACTTAATAACTTAGACACACCTGATTTCAAGAAAATCCCATTTAATCCTAAGTGGATTAAGAATTTATCTAATATTGAGGTTCCTCCTGACATACTGAAGCTGTTATCTTTGGGTCCTAAATTTGGCCTTCAACCTTCGTTCAAGGACTACTCAATTAGTAGAATCTTAGCAGATGTTGAGAATATTTTGTCTCATGCGGACAATTCCGACCTTCTATCTCTTAGGTCTTCTTCGAACAACATCTTGTTGAATTTCACTAAACGCCCTAGGCAACCCTTATCAGAGTTAGATAAGATTTACAGGGAGACGGTATCGTTTTTAAAAACCCACCCTAATCTTCTCGTTCTTACGAGTGACAAAGGTAATGCTACTGTCCTTATGGACAAAGATCAATATTTCAGTTTAAGTAAATCACTGTTAGATGATGATAGATACTATCAACCACTTTCTTCTAATCCTTGTTCTAAATTCACAAATAAAATAAATAAATTTATAAACACATTTAAAAAACATTAAGATCATAGATCAACCTTTAGCTAAGTCTTTACATAATTATGATGGATATGCTCCAAGATTCTACTGTTTACCAAAAATACATAAACCTACGTTGAGCATGAGACCTATTGTGTCATCTATTAACTCACCTAATATAAAAATAGCTAAATTTCTAACAGACATCTTGTCTAAATCATATAATTACAACAATGATTTCAACATTGTTGATTCTTTCAACTTTAGTGAATTTATTAACAATTTTCAACTACCTCAAGGGTAAATTTTAGTAAGTTTTGATGTGGTATCTCTTTTCACTAACTTACCTCTGTCCAGTGTAATTACTTCCTTAAAAAACCATTGGAATTCTATCAAACCTAACTGCCCGGTGTCTTGGGATATATTTGCAGAACTGTTGCAACTTGTGTTTGACACTAATTTTTTAGTCTTTGATGACAAATTTTACCTTCAAACATTTGGTACACCTATGGGTTCCTCAATCTCTCCCATCCTAGTTAACTTTGTATTGGATGATTTGATTTCTGACCGTTTGGGTCTTTTGGATTTTCAAATCCCTTTTATTAAAAGGTATGTGGATGATTTATTATTAGCCCTACCACCTGACAAGGTTCAGGGTACCCTATCCCACTTTAATGAGTTTGATCCTCATTTACAGTTCACTGTTGAACTTGAGGACACTACCACCAATAGTATACCCTTCCTTGACATGCGTGTCATCAGAATGGGAGACAACACCCTAACCACAAGTTGGTATAGAAAATCAATGGCCTCTAATAGGTTCCTTAACTACCATTCCTGTCATCCTATGAAATACAAACTAAACCTTATAAAAGCTTTAAGCTTTAGATTAAATAAATTGACACATCCAATTAATCGAAGGGAATCCTTTAAGTTATTGAGAAATATTCTAATAGAGAATTCATATCCTTCCTCTATCATCAATAAATACCTTTATTCGCATAGTTATGGATCCTCAATTTATGACATACCCGATGGTGACCAACTTAGAAACATCTCTAATAATTCTATAAATAGCACTGTTCTGTATAATACCGATCTTGAGAATACTATCACGCATTACTCTTCCTTACCATATTTCCCTCAAGTTACTGAGAAGCTTATTAAATTGTATAAAACAAAATAATATACCTGTTAAAATTGCTGTTAAGAATGCAAAAACTGTTAGAAATTTGTTCTCTAAAACTAAAACACCCTTGTCCACTTTGGAACAAGTGAACACAATTTATAAAATTCCATGCGCTAATTGCGATCTATGTTACATTGGGCAATCTGGTAGATCATTGAAAGGTCGTCTCACTTCACATCGTAGCGACATTAATTTATCGAAACACACTTGTGCTCTAGCACAACATGCGATAAATACAAAACATGAAGTGGATTTTAATGAAGTTAAGATTCTTGCCACTGAACGCAATCTAGCTAAAAGACAGTTTTTGGAAATGTGTTCAATATTAAAACATCCTAATGCATTGAATAAGAGAACTGACATAAGTAACTTGAGCCAGATATATCATGCTTTAATTTTGCAGAATTAGGCTACTTAATCTTTTCACTACATTAATGTCATATTAGGTGTACTAGTTGAACTTTTTTCCACTTTTCATAAAACAATTTATATACATAAATAGAAATAAAATAAATAAATATATCAATTAAATAACTTAATTTCTTTACTTAATTTTACTATTACATATGCAACCCATATTGCATTTCAATACACTAATTTCTTTAATTAGTGTTTCAAATTATATATAAAATAATACAAACATTGTAATTGATTCATAGAATCCTTTACAAATCACAGCTCCAAGTATATTGAACCTTGGGCTGTTTGGAAATTATAATATCGTTAACCACCTGGCTATTTAACTTGCCATAATGATTAACGTCATTACATTATTATGAGTTTGAATGAAAATCTCCGGTTTGTAAATTTGGGCTGGTTAGTGAGGGGAGTTGTGTTTACATTACCAACTTTTTTCACTGTTGTGTCCTTTGCAACCTGGTAGTCATCCAAACTCAGTTAAAATTAAATTAACCGCCCAAAATTTGGGTTGGTATTTACACCTTGTTGATCTGTCAAAAGTAATTTTGACCTCAAGGTTGGCTGTCTTTTTGCGGTTTAGTTCGTTCCTGTTTCATCTAACGCCATTTTCACGGCGACATCCATAGGGCTTTGATCGGTAACTTCATATTCACTATTTTTTAGAATTTTATTAATATTACTTATAATGCTACCTAAAGTTAAAATCAAAGCTTAATATCCATTAAATAGTTGGAAGTTATTTATGATTTTCTTGGTTCTTTCTCACTTATTAACATTAAATAACATTGAATTTATTTTGGACCACATGGTCAATTGCTGTGCTAATTTTTTTTACAAGTTCATATATGTTGTTAGTTGCTTAACTGTTTATACAAGATCAGCGTACTATGTCCATTTACTTAGTTTCATTCACATATTTGTTAATAACATTGACTGCTACATATCTTTTTAAGGTAACAATTAACATCGTTTCCATGATTGTTGTGGGTTCTCATATTGTAATAATTTTTTAGATGAACTGATGATGCTTTCAAAACTCGAAAGCGAAACGTCTTCAAAATAGATAAAGTAGCCTATCAACTTTGTCTTTTATTTCTCCACCTAGAGACCGATATAAGAACCCACCACTCGTCTGAGTGATCCTTATATATATATTGGATTGACGGTCGTACTCCTTTTTCCGATATATATATATATATATATATATATTATATATATATATATATATATATAAATATATATATTATATATATATATATATATATATATATATACGAATAAATATACGAAGAAGAAGAAAGAAGACGAGGCTTGATTCGGTGTCTTGTAGTATAGCCAAAATTTCAGATATCCATGAAGAAGAAGAGATGTCCGAAATTCACATCAAAGAAATTCCATTAGAAAAAATTTACCTAGTTAAAAAGGAATCAAGGAAGAAAGAAGATATTCTCATTGACGGTAATGAACTTCAAGAAGATAAAGCTGAACCCCATGAAAAATGCCCGATTCTAAGGGTGCAGGAGTTACATGTATTGTCCTTGGCCTAACTACGCCCATGTTTCGTATTTAAGAATATCAGCACTTGGACGTTAATTGATTTCTGTCTAGACACTACATATTTATAACGCAGTTCTGGTGTTAAAGGTAAAATATATTTATTACGAATCAATAACAAAACAGAAGGATATTTTCCACAAAAAAAACACTGATGTAGGTAAACCATATAAATATTAACTCCTCTAAAGTAAATAAGAAAAGCCAGACTCAAAAATAGTACAAAACTTTTGTTTAAACAGTTTTAATAGAATATATATACCATTTTCTAATAACGTTAATATTATACAAATATTTAAGATCATATGCGCATTAGTTTCTATCACATGATTATAATAACTGGACTTAATAGAGGCGTCACTTTTGTACTTAGTTTTTTTGCACATATACACTTAGTACTTAACAATTATACAACCAATGCACTGCGATTGTCAATAGAGAGACAAGTAAAGACTGTTGTTATTTTGATAACACTTCTTTGGTTTGTAAAACAGTATTTGGTAAGTTGTCAGTTGTTATTACTCCTTTGTATTTCACTACGTCTTCCTATTCCTGCTTTATTGATAGACTCATGCTTGTTTTACTTTGGTTTTTAGCCTTCCCCCTTACTTACTTACTTTTTTTTTGGTTGTCTGTTGAAAAGATCCCTTTTCCTCGGATATATTATTGTTCTTCTTCCGATTGGCGATCTGTCTCTTGCTATGGTTACTTTTCTAATTTCGGATATTCTTTTTATATCTTTTTACAATGATGAAAAGTTTGCCAATGTGAGTTCATAATACTGATGTATAGGACACAGTCAATTCTCACAATCTTAGGTGGTTTTTAATGTAATTAAATTGTAGGGCACTGGTTTCGAGGCTTACAATATATGCCCATCATCAGGCCTTAGTACAAAGGTCTTTGTTTTAATAAAACTAAAGCTAAAAACAACATGATTGTTTCACAACAACACAAAACAAGAATTAAATTTAAAACAAAATTAAATCAAAATTATACCAGAAATTCTAACCTTAATTGAGTAAGAAAATTGATATTATATATACCAATCTTTGATGTTCCAGCCATCCTACCTGCTTAACGAAATGTTTTATCGTATTGCTAGTCACCCCGTCACGGGATTTACTAATCATTAGATCGCCATTGTTCTCAAAACATTCCATCAAAAGTCTTTTTTAAAATCACAATAACACATTTACCATCAACTATTGAACGCTGAAAAGTCATAACTATAAAGAGAAAACAATATCGGTATGGAGGAAGAATTAATACATTGTCCTTATGGCGAACCAACCAACGTTCACTATTTTCATCGTTATAGAGAAATTATCGTTATATAGGGAATCGTTATAAAGAAAGACTACTGTATTTCCAAAATTATATTTTAAGGATTTTTGAGTTTTAAAAATACAGCGATAAAAATAAGGTATAAAAAATCAGTATAAAAAACCAAAAATAATTTTGATTTTTTAAGTCGCTTATTTGTCATCTTCTTTTTGTCTTGCTTCCAATTCAGCTAAATATATAACAAATTTTCACAAAACTCGAGAGAAATGCGTTGGTAAGACCTGTACTTCGGGCAACAGGTTCTCCAAAGACTCTTGACTATCCGAATTATGTTTAGCGACCTCCATAACCTTCCAAATAACGAGATTTTGCTAATTATATAACGAATTTTCACAAAACTTCACTAGGTACTCCGGAGGCTTTTGGCAATACCATATTCGTGTTCAGCGACCTGAGAAACATTCGAGTAACAAAATTAACTAACTTTGATTAATACTCATTGAACTATAAAAATTTTTTATACCTAAAAATGCCCTTTTAAAAATTCATATTTCTAATGTACAAATAAAGTTTTTCATTTCTACATAATCAAATACGGTCAAATATGGAAAATTTATAGTAAGAATAAATTTTGTGCTTTATTTCCTAGGTCATACTTAACCATCAACTGGCGTTGTGGTTTAATCTGTCGTTAACAGTGGGGTCTGCCGGACCTCATTTTTTTTTTACTTTTTTGTGACATTAATAAAGACATAATTGATTATTTCGTTATAATTTGTAATCATTTAAGCTGGAATAAAACCATGTAAGCCCATTTTTTATTTATTTTTTATTAATAATGAGAAATGCTAAAAAATGTACAATGACTTATTTTTCATGGTTTTCTGACAGCAGAACATAGTTTCTTACAAAAGAAATAGAAAATCAATATTTCCTTCTTGATGTTTTCATAGAAGCAAATCATTTCGGGTTTATCAGATCCTATGTCCTTACATTCGGTATGGTGCATTGATGATATTAACACAACTGCCTTCAATTTGTATTTGAGTGTAGAAGATTATAGTGTAGTCATTTTTAAAATTATAAATGAAATATTCTTCAGCTCTGCTCCGACTTGGAAAGAACTGACCGTCCAAGACTTCTATGGATAAAAACCAATTGTCTGCTGTGACATTTCGGTGTGAACCAGCAATTGGATGACACAGTCTCAATACCGCTTGTGTTGGTTTTATGAAACATCTCTCCGCATTTGTTAGAGAAAAACTATCACTATCCTTACCACTATCCTTACCACAGTAAATGTAGCCATTATAGAAGTAGCGGGTACTTGCGTCTGTTAGGACGATCATTTTCAGTCCATATTTCCGAGCTTTATTAGGTATGTATATGCGGGACCTACACCTACCGCGAAATCCTATTAGCATTTCGTCGATACAACACAATTCTCCCATAGAATAACAGTCTTGGAAAATTTCACAAAACGCTCAAATAATCAAGATACTGCTGCAGTTCGATCATTAGTTTTAAGTTCTTCTCGATCATTTGCATTAACAAACCTAAAACAGAAGCAAAACATATTTACACTAACTATTCAGTCAACAAATCTTAGACATGCGAGCAACACATACACTCTTTTCAAAGACATAATGGATCTGAATATGTCCCGTCCCGGTCCATTTGTTGCAAGTATTTCTTGATAGTCTTCACCATTTGACTTAAAAACTGCCAGAGTAATTCAAGATAGCGAGAAACGCTCTAAATTCTTTCTTCTTATCTTGAAATAACAATATCATTTCATTTGTCGGTAGAATTATTTCGTTTTCCATATCCTTTAGAATTGTCTCCCTGATCTTCCATCTCAGAATCAGAATTATGGTCACTCTCTGGAGAAAAACCTTTGTCGTTGTAGTCCTCATAATCACTAAACTCGCTTCCTAACTCATCATTCACAACCCACTTGTGCCGTACTTTGTTAACGGGCAGCCATTAGAATCTGTGTTTTCGTATAACGATTTTTGTGTTATCGTGAACAGCAGCCTAACTTGGCCCGACCATATTACCTCTATTTGTTAACGTGCAAACTCCAGACTGTTTCTTATTCGAAGGTGTTTTTCGAGAGGTTCAATGCAATCATTCTGTAAACTTAACACTCTGTACGTAAGACCCATACTTGAATACGCTGGACCAACGTGGTATCCTGATCTACTCGAGAAAAGAGTTTATTAGAAAACGTTCAAAGAAAAGCCACTCGAATTTCTTTGAGACCGAGAAGACCTTCTTATGCAGAAAGACAGTATGGCTAACTTATCAGCTTTTAAACTTCTCCGACAACGTAGAGACAATTACATTTAAAACAACATTTAAAATACCAAAATTCAATTTTGGAAACCTCGATGAAATATTTATCATAAATTAAGATGAAAGCCTCAGAGGTCATCAGTATAAACTAAAGAAAGAAAATTTTTCCACAAGATCAAGACAGAACTTTCTTCCAAATAGAGTTTTTGAGTGCTAGAATAACCTTAACGATAACATTGTCTCTGCTCCCTCTACCAACTCGTTCAAAAACAGACTTGACCGTTTTATATTATAGTTACAATATTGTTTTTATTTTAAACCATAAAATTGCAATTTTATTTCTTTTGTTTGTAATTTTGCTTTTTATTTGTAATTTACTAGTAGGGAATTATAGAAATTTCTTTCTTTTTGGGCATAATAGGGACTTCCTCTGTCCTCGCTGATGTTATAATAATATTAATAATAAAGTCCTCAAGTCCAAAATGACAAATGCCGATATGGATGCCAAGCCCAAGAAACCATCCAACATCTTACCGGTGGCTGCCAGGCATTTGTCGGTACTGATTATAAAGAACGCCATGACTCAGCAGGAAAGATTATCCACCAAGAACTAGCTGACAAACTGGGACTTCTCCAAACCGACCATCTTCCTTATTATCAATATGCCCCTGATAGAATGCTTGAAAATGACAACTACAAGCTATACTGGGACCGCACTGTGCTTACAGACCAACCAGTGGCCCATAATAAACCGGATCTTATACTAGTTAATAAACTTACTAGACAAACAACACTTATTGATGTGGCGATACCCAACACCAATAATTTAGGTGTTAAATACAACGAAAAGATCGCCAAGTACAGAGATCTAGAGATACAAATCAGGAGACAATGGAGAATGGAAAGTACCCAGACACAACCTATTGTTCTATCTACTACTGATGTTATTCCGAAAAACCTCCTAGCGAACATAAAACAGCTGGGTCTAAATGAACATCTTTATAAGGCCATGCAGAAAGCTGTACTCCTCGCGACGTCCAGATATGTACGAAAATTTTTGGGAGATACTCCAACATACCAAGTCTCCTAGGGCTCAATAACACGAAAAGAGACCAGAGCTCAATCCAATTGATACCGTAGGTATCTGGGATGAGTGAATTTTCCCCTTAGAGGGAGTGTGAGCCGTATGGCTAAATCTGGGATAATAATCATACCACCGCTTTACATTTTCATCAAAATTAGTCTCTCTGAAATACACTTTTTTTGGAAGAACCTGCCATTTCAGAAATAAATCACTTTTAGCGTTGTGGTACCACACAGACCCCAAATGAATTTTACCGCTCGCTATTCAGAGCAATACTGAATCCATAGATAAAGAATATATATTACCGGATAGACAGGAAACTGTGTAGGTTATTTCTGGACAATGCGCCATCTGGCGGCCTTAGGAAAGCAACATCTTTTTAAAAAATCTCCCAATTCTTCAATTATAAAGATTAATTTTGAGGGTTTGGGTTTGACTACAAAAATAAAACAAACGTTGGTTCTTTTTCTACTTTATTTTTTTTATAAACATTAATTACATGTATTTAAATGTAGTTGGTTAAACAGTGGCTATTCTGTAGTTTCTATAAATTATATCTAATACATTATCAAAAATTTTCAATTAATATCGTCGGCATACTGCAAAAAATCTCATTTTGATGTTTATTAATCTAATGACTTGAATTTATAATATCGCACCCTTAGTAACGTATAGGTACTAGGTACAAATCCAAAATGTAGGGTAATCGCATTTAAAGTTTTGCATGAGTATGATTTTAAAGAAAATGCCCTATAACAACGCCTGTGTATTATATAATTCTAAAAATGTTTAAACTTCCACCGTAGATAATGTATTAAATGTTAGATGTTTTTAAGGTTATAACAATATTTTTTACAAAAAAAAAATAATATAACTAACCATTGTCCAAATAAGCCATTATACAAGTCAATAATAATAAGGTTGTAATTATTACAACCATTAACGCAACAGTTAAAAACCATAATTATTTAAATACGATGGCAAAAAACAAACAATTATTTAATAGCAACAGGAAGCACTGTGTCGAATCGTCGAAACCACAATAAAAAAGGCATACCTGTTTTGTTGGTTGCGGTCTTGCACAGTCACAAAGCTTTGCTACGAATGCTATGCCCTCTGGTGTCCTTAGGAAATACAAATTTCAGAGGACTGTCACTCCCATAAGAGATACCCGAGCATGACTGAATCACAGTTTGCAGACGTGCGTATGGGAGTGGTTTGCGAGTGCACCAACTTAAAGGTAGATGGCGCGGCCAAGCATAAATGTTAAATTTGCAAGTTTTACATGGATTTAATAAGTACTGGGGGTTCACTTGACCCCACAACGCCACTTGAGGGTTAACAAAAAATAAATTAACAAATCAACACATTTTTGTACTAATAAAAATATTTCATACTGTTTTGTATACATGATGGTATATCTTCATTTTATAAAAATATCGTTGGTTGATAATTTGTGCAATTTCATTCCAGATTTAGTTACTGGCAAAATTATGATTTTGATGTTAATGCTGGTAGCAGCAGGTCTTACTGCTGCACTATGCTTCCTTGTGAGAAAACGTTGGCACTATTGGAAAGATTTAAACGTGGACCAGGCGGATATCACATTTATACTTAAAAACATGTATATTTTGTTCTTTAAGATAACTAGCATTGTTGAAATGTCTGTGATAAGTTATAACATGTTTCCCAAATCCAGGTAAGTACAACTTATAGCCAAATTTTTAATAAAATGTGTTCATTATCATTTTGAAGTCTAGAATAAAGCTCTAAAAGAAACTTATAAGTTTACAAGTAGATTGTTTCTCGTATCTATTAGCATGTTTAGTTGTAAGGTTGGCTTATTGTCATTTCAACATATGTAGAAGACGCTCACTTCTCAAATTGGTCCCAAATTCGCGACCAGATATATGAAAGCTGCTACGCAATAATCTAGTCTTGGCCCCAAACTGGCAACCGAAACAAGATTTCGCTTGTCGCACAACCACAGTTGACAACTTAGCACCTCTTACATTTCAATTTGGGCCATGGGCGTATCCAAGAAGATTTTTAAGTGAGCAGCGTGGTAACTGCTAATAATAATATTTGTCACTGATTACGACCTTCTCGTTAACAGCTGACCAATAACTTAATAAATTATTATAGAAGAAATTAATAACCGTTTTATTTTTTTAGGTATGTTGGAACATATCGATTTCTTAAACCGATGATGTTAATTAAAGATCCGGAACTAATAAAAGATATTACAATCAAACATTTTGACCACTTTATGGATCATACAAACCATAAATCTAAAAATTCAGATCCACTGTTGTGGACAAAAAATTTAGTGGCGCTTAGAGGTAAAAACTTTGAAAAGTTTTGTGTTGAAATAGTTTCTGGTACATTGATGATTATATTATTTATTATTAGTCCAGTCATGGGCCGTTTTTGCGTGGAATTTTTGAACCTCAAGTCGATTTTTATGAAAATTTATTTTTAGGTAATATTTACCATAGTATCCTAGAGATGAAAGCTACTCCTCCTAGGGGGTGAAAAGTTTTTTAGTCAAAATTAACATTAAAGTCAATAGACACCAATTATTCTAAGCAATTTTTATCCAATTACTTTTCTTGGAAAGTTGATACTTTGGAGTTATTCACGATTGAATCTGTTAATTTTTTTCAAGAATAACTACAAAAATCCCTTTTATCGAAAAAACACAAATTTAGCTAATAAAAAGAAGACAGTTTTTTAACGATTTCAGTAAACTCGATACGAATGGAGCTACTGCTTGTTTAAAGGCGATTATTTTTTGAAAACCCTGAAATTTGAAACCTTCGACCATAAATAACTTGATAATGGTGAAATTTTTAGGAAAAACTTAGGAGATCTTCTTGAAAGTACTTAAAATACCTTTCAAATCAGTAGAGATAAAAGTGTTTTGGATAAAAAGTAAACCAAGTATGACAAAAATAAAGTCACTTGTTTTGTGACAGAAACGAAAAATGACACCTTTGCTATTACTATTTTAATTGAAAGTAATCGTAACCAATTAACAACTTACTTTAGTTGGGTATTATTAATTTAATTCAAGTATAAAGTATTATACTTGAATTTTGAAACACAATTGGCTTCAGAAATGGACTGGGAACTCGGGACGCCCTCTTTGCACTAAATGTATTACTGCAGAAATGTCGAGATCAAAGGAAAGACGTCTTTGCTGTATTTATTGACCATGAAAAGGCCTTTGATCGAGTACAGCATCACAAATTAATTACAATATTTAAAGATAAAGAAGTTGATAGTCAAGACATACGATTCATAGAAAAGTTATACTGACGTCAAACAGCGACAGCTTGTATAAACGGAAAATCAACAGAAATATGTAAAATGCAAAGAGGTGTCAGACAGGGTTGTATACTATCCCCACTGTTATTTAATTTATACTCAGATAGAATATTTAAAGAAGCGCTGCATAATTTGGAATGGGGCGTGAAAGTTAATGG
The DNA here is from genome assembly GCA_918026665.1 of Diabrotica balteata. NCBI lineage: Eukaryota > Metazoa > Arthropoda > Insecta > Coleoptera > Chrysomelidae > Diabrotica > Diabrotica balteata. The sequence goes on from OU898276.1 coordinate 177,005,832, forward strand.
AATTCTGATAAATACAATCAGATATACTTGACAATAACTAACCAGTTGTTATCAACAGGTCCTCGAAGACACTTCGTCTCAGGACCATTTTACCTATGTAGGGTCATACGTCGCTATGTTACCAATTCCAACGGTAACTTAAACATCATAATTTGTAACCACATATAATTTAAAACAAATGTAAATTTACATCATTTAAAGGGTTTGGACCCATATATTTTGGTGGCTCATAGCATGTATACCTCGTTTGCACTGATGATGGATTTAATAATCCGAAAACATTTTGCAATATCTTTGTGATAGCCCGTTTGAGCATTTTATTATATACCTTTTATAAAGGATTTTAAATAAATTTTTTGTGATATATGGTATATAGCCAGCTATAGGAACTTAGTTTCCTAGTGGATTTTTATATATAAGGAGATTTCAATATATTTCATATACGAGGGGATTTCAATATACTTCAAAGAATCAATGAAATTGAAAATGCTACAATAGTCAGAATCAATTTGCACTTTTCTTCCGTAGATAAAATTGTGAAATTTATTGCATGCATATATGATAGCCAAGAAGAGTTTTTCAATTTTACTCTGCTGCCGTTAGTGCCCTTGATGCAAATGCTACCGATCTGTTATTCTGTAAGAGACAGCACTCCAAACCATTACTACTACTGCCAGTCTGTATCATGGTTGGTAACTTCTCATTGAATTTAACAAGCATATTACTCGACTTAATTACTTCTTTTATTTAATTTAGTGCATAAAAATGAATATGAATATGAAAATAGGTATGCCACCACAAATACTACGGCCACTTGTTATAGAAAACGACATCATCGAAGCAGTTAACGAATTTGTATACCTGGGAACGCTCGTCAATACTGAAAATGACACTACTGCAAAGATAAACCGCAGAATTTGCACGGCAAATAGATGCTATTTTTGGCTTAATCTCATTTTTAAATCTACAGTTATATCAAGAAATACAAAAGGAAAACATCTTATAAAATACAAAGTCCTAACATATGGTTCAGAAACCTGGACTATAACAAAAAGCAATGAAAACATGTTAGGATGCTTCGAAAGAAAAATACTAAGGCGAATCTATGGAGCGGTAAATGAAAATGGTGGCTGGAGAAGACGATACAACTTTGAACTCCATAGAATATACCAGGAACCAGATATCGTAAAACACATTAAGACAGGACGTCTGAGGTGGGTAGACCATGTAATGCGGATGGAGCAAACCGACCCAGCTATAAAAACGCATCTTGATAGACCTATTGGTCAAAGAAGAAGAGAAAGACCCAAAACAAGATTCCTAGATAACAAAGATTAGATGCGGCGATGGGAATGACTGGAAAGTATACGAGGAGCTAATTAAATGGAGAGTAAGCATAATGGAGGGTCAATCACCGACGGTGGAAAGCCTGGAGAGAGTCATTAAAGAAGCGATGGAAGGAAGCAAGATTGGTCGCCAAGATGTCAACAGGATGCCATATTGGTGGAATGCGGACATCGAGGCACTAAGAAATGTATGTATAGCGATGAGAAGAAGGTTAACAAGAGCAAGAGGCAGAGCAGGAATCAATCCTGAGGTCATCGAGGAGATCGAGGAAGAGTACCGCGCAAGGAAGACGGAACTGTACAGGAAAATTCGTACAGAAAAAAGAAGGCACTGGAAAGAGCTGTGTGAAAAACTGGATTAGGAGATCTGGGGTCAGGGATACAAGATCGTTATGAAGAAGTTCCACGCGTATCCTCCTTACGAAATGCCTATGGACAAGAAGCTTGAGGTAACAAGAGAGCTCTTTCCGGACGGCAGATGTCATGGTGTATGGAGAGATGAAGGAGCTGAGCGGGCTGTAGCCTTTACCATGGATGAACTTTTCAAGGCATTGGGTTCACTCAAGACTCGTAGGTCCCCCGGACTGGATCAGATACCACCTGAGGCGGTAAAGGGTCTAGGACGTGTGGAGCCTGCGTGGCTTCTGGAACACATGAATGCATTGCTGGAAGCACAAACCTTTCCTGAGCCTTGGAGGACATCGAGGTTAATACTGATTCCCAAAGCTAGGGAAAAGTATCGCCCCATCTGTCTTCTTCCATGCATCAGTAAGCTCTATGAAAGGATGCTGCGAGTACGCATAGACGACATGATTGAGAGGTCAGGTGGTTTATCTCGGAGGCAATTTGGTTTTTGTAAAGGGAAAAGCACGATTGATGCAATCATGAGTGTACTCGAAACATTGCACAACAGAGGGAATGAACATCGCTGGGCGGCCCTGCTGTTGTTTGATGTTAAGAATGCATTCAATACGCTGCAGTGGAACGAGGTAATGAAGGCAATGGAGGAGAGAGAATGTCCTGGTTACTTGATGAATGTTATGGCTTAGTATCTGTCCGAGAGAAGGATTATGCTGGAAAAGGGCACAATCGTGGACGTGACGGCCGGGGTACCCCAGGGATCTGTCTTGGACCCGACGCTATGGAATCTGGCATATGACGAGGTTATGCACTGTGAATACGGAGAGGGTACAACCCCCTTCGCATTCGCAGATGACCTCGCTGTACTGGTAGTAGCCCGGGATGAGCCAGATCTCAAATACCGGGTTCGGAACGCAGGTAGCGTCGTAAATTAATGGATGACGCAGCACGGACTAAAACTTGCGACAGAGAAAACCGAAGCCATTATTCTGAAGGGGGCAAGGAACAGGCAAGGTGCTGAATTGAAATGTGTGGGAGTATGTCTAACACCCAAGAAACAAGTAAAGTATCTAGGAGTGACATTGCACCAGAATGGAAAATGGAGGAACACGTTCGGGAGGTGGTCCGAAAGGCTGCGAATAGTGCGGCTGCGTTGGGGAGAGCGATGCCGAACATTGGAGGACCCAAATCCGAAAGGAGGAGGGCCTTACACGGTGTTGTACAGTCTATCGTTCTCTACGCAGCACCAGTCTGGAGCGAGGCGGTAGAGATAACGGCCTTTAGTAGTCTTATGAAACGAGTAGACAGAACAAGTCTGTTGCGAGTGGCATGCGCCTACAGGACTGTGTCTGCAGCCTTGTGGACCATCACTGGATGTGTTCCGTTGCATGTTTTGGCGGTGGAAAGAAAAAAACTTTATGAGAGAAGAGGCCCAAACCTTACTGTGGCTGAGAGAAGACAGGTAAGGGAAAGGTCAGTTAAAAGATGGTAAGAAGAATGGAACAATACGGAGGATGTGGCACAGTGGACGAAAATGCTGATCCCTAACATAAGAGTTTGGGTGGACTGTGACCACAGGCGATTGGATTATTTCCTGACGCAGGTGCTCACAGGACACGGGTGTTTTAGGGCCTACCTTTATAGGATCGGTAAGGCTGATACAGATGAATACCTATATTGTGGATACTCGGACACTGTGATACATACGATGTTAGATTGCAGCAGATGGATAGTGGAAAGGAACAGAATGGAGAGAGAGACAGGTGTGAATTTTGTTACAGTGAGAGAAATGATTGAGAGAATGATTGAAAATAAATTAGGTTGGATTAACATACACAGTTATATCCGTGCAGTGATAAAAAAAAAGGAAGAGGAAGAAAGACAGCTGGACCAACGGCAAAGGTAGAGTGAATGATGCTGAAAGGTGAAGTTAGAACAATGGGTCACACTTTTTGAGTTAGAATGCGTGAGTTTGACTGTGGGCAAGGAGGAAATGCCCTTCTGAGAATGATGCCGAACTAGGAGTGTGGATGTGTATGAATGGAGAATGAATGAATAAAGGTAGTGCTTCGGAAGTGATGCCGGCCTTACAGCGGCCATTCCGCTTCCGGATCGCTGGATGACAGAAGAGGGTCTGGTTTAGCAGGTAGGCGTTCGGCGCAGACTCGGCGACGAGAGGGCATTTTAAAGTACCTCGGGAACTATCGCCGGGATACGAAGAACGAATCCTGCACTAAGGTCAGTCAGGCGGCGTCCTGGACTGAGATGTCTTTTGAAGATTCCAGACCCCCCTCTATAAAGACGAAAAAAAAAAATAAAGATCAAGATATGAGAAATATGAAAATACGTGCTTGGCAGAGGAAGGCGATGTATAAGAATGACTGGAAAAAAAATCTTTGGGAGGCTAGGACTCACACAGGGTTGTAAAGCAAAAATGAAGTGCATCAGAATCTCTATATGTCCATACCCATGCATTCCTGTTTTTAAGAGTTTTCTTAAGGACGTGAAAATCTCTGACAAGATTAGAATGAATGCTCTCGAATAATTCACCATTCCCAAAATTTTTAATAATAAATAAGTATGTTTTTTTTAGGTTTAGGTAAATTTCAGAAAAAATGTAGTTTAAAGCTTAAAGAAAATGCAGTGCCAGTGGCTAGGCCACCGCGTCGAGTACCACTTACGATCAAGCCTAAACTTAATAATCAACTGAGTGATCCTGAAATGCGAGGAATCATAGAAAAGGTTGATGGTCCTACGCAGTGGTTTAGTAACCTGGTATGTAATTGTTGAGAAAGCTGATAAATCATTACGTATCTACCTAGAGCCCCGTGACCGTAATCATAACCTACTGCTATGACTCAAAGGCATCGCCTAAATTATCAGATTTTATCAGTGTGAATTCCTGCATGGCCACTAATTATACTGACTATCTGTATATTTTTCTTGAGTTCTACATTTGCGTTTGGCAAAAAGTATTTATTTCAGTATTAAAACGAGTTAAGGTTTGGTATGGAATTTTAAAACAATTCGAACGAGAACTTTTTAATAATCAATTTTTTTACATATTATTTAAGGTCTACAATGGCGTAACATGAGGTCTACTCTGAGTCCTTCCTTTACGAGCAGTAAGATGAAAATTATGTTTACATCAATCAGCGAATGTGCCCAAAATTTTTCGAGTTATTTACAGAAGAAGAATCAGGAAATTGTACAACTTGAATTAAAAGAAACTTTTAAACGATGTACAAACGATGTAATAGCTACGACTTTATTTGGTATTAAAGTCGATTCTTTCGAGGATCCTGATAATGAATTTTATTCCATGGGAAGAAAAATGACAAATTTTAGCGGCGCTCTAAAGACGCTGAAGTTTTTGATTGGTGCACATGTTCCAAGACCAGGAGAGGTACGTCAAGTTTTACAATTGCATCTACGATTTCTGCCCTAGTATTTAAGAAGTTACCAGTTTTATATTTGCATAATTTAATCTGTTTTTACATTATATTATTGCGAATGTGAATTTTGGATATTGCTGGGTGCAGCCAGAGGTAAACTCTGACCACCCAGAAGACCCCCAAAATGATTACATGAAAGTTTTAGATTTGAGATATACATCGTCAAGATTCCAACTCAGATTAAATTCCAACTTAGATTAAAACTTAAAAAAAAACAACACATTATGTGAAAATGAGGGAAGAACCCGATGAGAGAAAGAAAATAAAATCTGTAATCAAACCTATTTCTCTCTTCTATGCCTCCAAGCATCCCTTTTCTTGGCTGCTTCTGTTATCCATCCTCAATATCTCTTTCGTCAATCTACCTCTTCCTTGGTGTTCCTACTGGCCGACGTCTCACCATAGTTCCACTAAGCGTTCTACTAGATGATCTGTTATTATTCATTCTTATAAGGTGAGCTGCCAATCGCAAATTTTGTAATTTTGCATAATTTGCTATAGAGGATTCTTTGTAATATTGGAATATATCGTGGTGAACCTTTCTTCACGTATCATTGTCGGAAATCAGCCCCAATACCCTTCCCATAGCTTTCTTTCCAAAGTATTAATAAGGTTTATTGTTATTTCTGCCATGACCCATGTTCTACGCCATATGTCGTGCGCTATTGGTCGTATAATGGTTTTGTATATTTTGAGTTTAACATCCATCTTTGGATTAAAATACCCGCGACAGGGAGAAGTATACTTTGTTAGTAAGCATTACCTTTTCCGTATTTCTTTCTATTCGCTACGATCCTCATTTATCTGTACGCCCAGGCTGTTTTGCTACTTCAAACGTATTTAAACAATGATATTTACTTATTAATTATATTTTATATTTGTCATTTATATATTTACAGCTTGTGAAATTGCCATTTTTTGATAAGGACCTAAGAAATTTCTTTACTAACATAATTGACAAAACGGTGCGCATGAGAGAAGTGAAAGGAATTGTTCGTCCGGATATGATACACTTATTAATGGAAGCTAGAAAAGATGTCTCTATTAATGAGGAACGTAATACGGAAGGACTTTCTGTAGTAAAAAAAGCCGAAAATATAACAGGTATTAGTTTTTGGGAATTATGATTTATTGTGTAGATTATTTCATTTTCACAAGAGTCTCAGCTATCTTTTTGTACTCAAAATTAAATTTTAGGGTTATAAACACAATTATAAAATTATCATTATTATTTTTTCATCTTGAAAACCCTGTTATCATCTAGATATCTTCATCGCCAATGCTCCGAGGATTTGAAGCGGATTACTACATGACCAAATAGCGAACCAGCTATGGGTGTTGCTTTCTGTACATACGATGACCTTTATATAACATATGAGGCTACTAGAAAGGAGGTATGAATATGTAGGTCCAACCTAAACACAATTGTTTCTCCCATTTGAATGAAGTATATTGTATATGTAAAGAAAAATAAACAAAACACTGTAGTAAGCTCTATTCAAAGCAACTGAAACAAAACTAAGAATTTCAAATACGCATTTAAATCTAAAGAATTAAAATATGTGATTCCAAACCAAAGATTCAAAAATTTTATTTACAATCAAAGATAAGTATTACAAAGATAATTATACTAGCGGAGTTATACAAAATAGACAAAATAGAATTAGAAAGGAAACAATAGGTTGACCATCGCAGATTGTGAATAAATTAACCGTCAGGTATACAGGAACAACGAAAAGCAAGCTATTATGTACTTGCCTAAGATCAAAGGATAACCAAGTAATCACATTGTCGCCAGCACCGTTGCTCTCTATCTTGAGCTGTTCTTAGTATCAAATGTGTGTCCATGCCTGTCCAGTCTCTTACATTCTTCAACCAGGAACTTTTTCTTCTTCCTGGACCTATTCTTCCTTCTACTTTCCCTTTCATTATAAGAAGTAGAAAGTTGTATTTTTCTCCTCTGTAAATATGTCCTAGATAACTCGTTTTTCTGTTTTTTACAATATTTAGGAGATCTCTCTCAGTACCCACTCTTCTTAGCACCTTGTAGTTGGCACGTGCTCTGTCCAAGAGATCTTGAGCATCTTTTTTACAAATTGGTATCCGATATCCAACGATAACGTAGATTTTATTAGTAATTTTTTCATTCGTTGAAATGCGGACCCAGCATATTCTATACGAGCACGTATTTCGACCTTGGTGGTCAAGATCGTTTGTTATCCAGCAACCAAGATACTGGAATCTTTGTACTGGTTCTATATGATTGTTATAGATACGAATTTGGTGCACGTGTAACAGCCACTACTTTTATTTTATTTGTGTTTATATTTAGTCCCAAACTATCTCCCTCTCTGACTATGACATTCAAAAGTCGTTGTAAACCCTCAGCACTGTCCGCAATAATGACGATGTCGTCTGCGCATCTTAAGTTGTTTGCGTATTCTCCGTTGATTTTTATTCCTTCTTCGATGATTTCTCTGTTTCTGCTATTAATTGACAGCTATATATTAATTCTTAACATTGCCATAACTGTAGACAGAGGGACTTATTATCCATGCCTGCTTCTTCTTCTTTAAGTGCCGTCTCCTTTAAGAAGGTTGGCTATCATCACGGCTATCTTCACCTTTGACACTGCTGCTCTAAACAGCTCAACAGAGTTACAATTGTACCACTGCCTCAAATTGTTTAGCCAGGATACACGTCGTCGGCCTATGCTTCTTCTGCCCAGTATCTTTCCCTGTATAATGATCTGCAGCAACTCATATCTCTCACCTCTCATGACATGACCCAGATACTGCAATTTTCTTATTTTAATTGTATTTAATATCTCCTTTTCCTTGTTCATTCTTTTTAAAACGTCGTTGTTCGTAACCTTATCGATCCAACTTATTTTTAAAATTCTTCTATAAGCCCACATCTCAAACGCTTCTATTCTGTTACTTATATCTTTTTTAAGCGTCCAAGCCTCCATTCCATATAATAACACAGAAAATACATAACATCTAAGCATTCGTACTTTAAGTTGCAGACTCAGATCATTGCTGCAAAGTACTTTTCTCATAGTATTGAATGTTGATCGGGCTTTTCCTATACGTGATTTGATTTCCTGTGTGTAATCGTTGTTTTCGGTTATGATTGTTCCCAAGTATGTATATCTGTTCACCTTTTGAACGAGTTCGTCCCTAATCCATAACGTGTCCTGTTGTTGTGTCTTTGCGATGGTCATGAATTTCGTCTTTTTGATATTTAAAGTAAGTCCAGCCTCTTCGCTACTGTCTACAATCTTATTTATCAGAACCTGCAATTCTTCAACTGACTCTGCGATTACTAAAGTATCATCGGCGTATCTGATGTTATTAATTTATAAGTTCTCCGTTGACTTTAATTCCACTTGATGTTTCTTTTAGTGCCTTCTGAACTACCTCTTCTGAATAGCGGTTAAAAAGCAGCGGAGACAATATGCATCCCTGCCTTACCCCTCGTTGTATTTCTATTTCTTCTGATAGTTCGTTGCCAACCTTTACAGATGCAACTTGATTAAAGTAAAGGTTTGATATTATTCTAATATCTTTCATATCCAGATTTTTATCTTGAAGTAGCTGTAGTAGGCGATTATGTCTGACTTTGTCAAATGCCTTATTGTAATCAAGGAAACAGACATAAAGAGGTTGGTTAACATCCATACATCTTTGGGCCAATACATTCAGGGCAAACAAGGCCTCTCTTGTACCCATTGCGTTTCTGAAGCCAAACTGCGTGTTACTAATATCTTGCTCCAGTTTTCTGAAAATTCTTTGATGTATAATTTTCAAGAATATCATCCATGCCTGCAAAGAAGATTAATAATGGCATTATAAATTAAAAGTTAATAAAAAAATTAATAGTTTAAACATTAGTTTTGATTATAATATTCTAATAAAAATATGCTTACTGAAAAAAAAATAATATTTTCACATTTTAGATTAGTTACTTGTAAAGAAGGGAATGCCGTTTTAAATTTACTCCAAACAACAGATTTGTGACTTTGGCTGTTTTTCCCCTGTACCCTTCATATAATATAACTTAAATTTTGTGTAGTAAACGTATGTCCTTAAGGAATTTGATTGTATTTGATATATTACTGTTTAAAATATCTTTAAGTTTCTTTGCTTCTTCTGGTACGTTGTTGATGGCTCTTTCGTAGGAATAAAGACGACATTCAATCAGTACATGTTGAACAGTTATTGGACATTCACAATAGGAACATTCAGGTGGTAGTTCAGTAACCAGATCTGTATTATACAGCAACTGAAAAATATATGGAAAGCATGCAATAGATGAATAATAAAGTATTAAATATAATTTGTATATTTAAGGACGTTTAGAAGCTGTATTAAAGTTGATGCCAAAACCTGGAAGAAATAGGATCAGAAGAACGAAGAAGACCTGGGGAAAGACACTTAGGCAGGACATGTCGGTAAATAGGATTTGTAGTGATATGACCCAAGATAAAAACTTGGTGAATTCACAGTGTAAAAACTGACCTCGCATAGGATAAGGGCAAAGGCAATGATAATAATGATGATAATGATGATGATAAATTAGATACTAACATTTAAAATTTTATACAATATACTGTGATTTTAAATCTTTCTTTGAACGCCAAACTTTATAAAGAGCTTCTTTATTTACATCATTCTTTTAAACTTATCTAATCGAGTATCTGAAGAGCCTCATATTTTCATATTTTAGTAACCAACTCATTGTGTCTGTACTGTAAGTTTAAATTAATAGATTACAAATAATTTAAGATTAAAAAATAGTTTATTTTAGGGAAATCCGTTTTAAAAGATATTACCAACCTAGACATAACAGCACAGGCATTAATTTTCTATTTAGCTGGATTCGAGACTATGGCCTCATCAATGTGTTTTGTTGGCTATGAACTGGCTGCCAATCCTGATTACCAGAAGAGACTGAGAGGGGAAATTATGGAACATTTGAATCAGTGCAAGGGAGAATTGACTTACGAATCTTTATTGAAAATGAAGTATATGGATATGTTTGTGTCAGGTAAATATGATGTCTAATTCCTGGGTTTAAATCACACTTTCAGCTCACCCTAGACACAAAAATAAGGCTCCTTAAATGTTATGTGTACTCAGTGCTTCTGTACGAAGTAGAATCGTGGACATTAAAGGCAGAAACCATATCAAAACTTCAGGCTTTTAAGCTATGGTCATACGGAAGGATCTTGAAGATACCATGGACAGACAATGTCACCAATGAAGAGGTACTACAAATGATAAACACAACTGTGTATTTGGTCAACATCGTGAAGGGCCGTAAGCTGCAGTACTTGGGACATGTAATGAGAAATCGAGGCAGATACGAGCTACTTCAATGTATTTTACAAGGTAAAATTGAAGGAAAAAGGGCCCCAGAACGAAGAAGAATATCCTGGCTTGCTAACTTGAGAGCATGTTATAGAAAGACCTCAACACAGCTATTTAGTATAGCAGCCAACAAATCGTCATAGCCAGAATGATCGCCAACGTTCGGAAAGGACAGGCACCCCTTTTTCTTTTTCTTCAAGTGCCCTGTCCGTTGCGAACGTTGGCTATTAACATGGCAATTCTGATCTTGTTTGCGGCGCTTCTGAATAGTTCGACCGATGTGAGCCCGAACCACTTCCGCAGATTTTGGAGCCACGAGTGCCTTCTCCTGCCTGGCTCTCGCTTACTGTATATTTTTCCCTAAACAATCACTTGCAGCAGACGGTACTTATCGTGTCTCAATATGTGGTCTAGATATTCAAGCTTTCTTTGTTTAATTGTATTCACGATTTCTTTCTCCTTTCCGATTCTTTGGAGTACCTCTATGTTGGTGACATGTTCGGTCCAGGATATACGAAGAATGTGTCGGTACACTCACATTTCGAATGCTTCTAGTTTTCTCGTGAGTGTTTCCGTCAGCGTCCAGGCCTCCACACCATACAGTAAGATCGGAAAGATGTAGCATTTAACTAGACGTAGTTTTAGGGGAAGAGACAAATCCTTGCTTTTGAGGAGCTTTTTCATATTGCTAAATGCTGCTCTAGCTTATTCTATTCTTGCCTTAATTTCTGTGGCCTGTTTCCATTTTGAATTTACGTTGATGCCAAGATATACATAAGATTCTACATGGTCAATTAGTATGTTACTTATCCGTAATTGTCGAGCAAGTTGTTGCTTTTTGATTATCAGGATCCACTTTGTCTTCTTGAAGTTAAGGCTTAGGCCGTATTCCTCACTAACTGAATAAACTCTTTCCATTACCTGTTGTAATTCGCCTATGGTACTGGCAAGGATCACTATGTCGTCGGCATATCTTATATTGTTCGTTAACTCACCGTTTATTTTTATGCCCTCATTTGCATTTTCCATACATTTGTTAAATCTTTCCCCGGAATACATATTGAATAGGAGTGGGGATAATATACACCCCTGATGGACACCTCTTTTGATCTGCACACTTTCAGTGAGTTCGTTGCCCATTTTTGCTGTTGCTGTTTGACCCCAGTATAGGTTTGCCACTATTCGAACAAAGCACAAATACACGTCCTTGCTAGTGGAGCGAGCGAAAAAGAGCGAAAATTGCTTCTCTAGTTCCAAGTGCTTTCCGAAAACCAAACTGCGATATATCATATATTCTTCTATGAATGATCTTAGTGAACGCTTTGGTGACATGATTGATCAAGTTTATAAGCCGGTAGTCATCACAGATCTGGGCATTTGGTTTTTTCAGGATTGTAATGAATGTTGAATACAGCCAGTTCTCTGGGATTTTACCGCTATTATATATGTTGTTAAAAAATACAACTAGATTATCAAGGAACTGTTTGTCTGATTTACATACGATCTTTAAGGTACAGGCACCCCAAGAAGCAGAAATCACACTTGTTTTTGTAGTGGTAAACGAAGCTGTGGAGTATGCTAAGTAATACGGATCTAAGAAGGTGACCTCTTTACAGGACAGAATGGAAAAGTCAAATAGTTTAAAATCTAATTATAAGAGAGTTGGTAATAAAATGTAACGATGATCATTGCTGGGGAACCATGTGGTTCCTTTTGGAAAGGATTTTACATTGAAGTGTGATGTATGAAGATTGCTAAAGTTCTCGTTGAGAACGATCAACTAATCAACGGTTCACTGAGCTCAATAAAAACAAGGTACTTTTTCTCCTTGCTTCATGTTTCGAGATATTTTATAACAGCGATAGAATAGAAGTGTTGTAACACATCAACATATGCATTTGACATTGTTTGATATCTACATATGACTTTACAATTATTAGAATTGAAGAAGTGCAGCAACTGCACACGAAAGGTTTTCTATTAAAAAAAATTTAAATAGTTTTTTCATTTATGTATATATATATATATATATATATATATATATATATATATATATATATATATATATATGTGTATTATATATATATGTATATATATATATATATATATATATATATATATATATATATATATATATTCTCCTTTTAGAATCTTTGAGAAAATGGCCTGTTGCTATAACAAACGAGCGACAATGCACCAAAGATTACATCATTAAACCTGAACGACCAGAAGAAGCATCCGTTACTATCAAAAAAGGAATGACCATCTTGATGCCAGTATATCCCATCCACAGAGACTCCAAATACTATCCAGATCCAGATAAATTCTACCCCGAGAGGTTTAGTGACGAGAACAAATCTAAAATCAACCCATACACATATCTACCATTTGGACTAGGTCCAAGAAACTGTATAGCTTCCAGATTTGTTTTATTGGAAATCAAGGTGCTGTTCTTTCATTTGCTTAAAGATTTTGAAATTGTTCCTGTGGCAAAATCACAAGTTCCTCTGGTAATTCCGAAAGGTAGCTTCAATCTCACATCTGAAGGTGGATTTTGGTTTGGATTGAAACGTTTATAAATTGTGTTATGTAATGTATTTTAAGATTAAGATAAGGTTAATAAATATGTTTACTTTGTTAAATAAAAGATGAAAACTGTGATTTACTTATGACAATGACGATGCTGTTTTAGTCTCGACTAAATACTCGTAAGCCTTAGAGGGGGTTAATGAACTTACAAAGAGATAGTACCTTTGTAGCGTGTTAACTAAACACTGGTCCTCACAAGTCCAGAGACCTAGATGAACCGAATATAACTCTTTTAAGCGGAGTCTTAGCTTCCCTTTAGTTAATATCATAATACGTCTCGAGAGCCACATTATTTACGTAGAATCTCGGTTAACCTGGGGAAGGTAAACAGCATATCCAGTACCCAGTTAAGGCGTATGGGAATCGATCCTGGACCGGTGCAATATTGGATACCAAACAGCAAAACTGATGCAGTTTAACTGGCTTCTGTACTGAGATAACTAAACTAGATAATTTATGGGCCTCGTATGACCAAATTATATCCAGAATTAGCAATCCACGTTTACTAGTCAACAGCTATGGAAGGAGGAACTAATAAATGATTGGGCAACTTTTTGTCCCAATGTGGAGAAATTTAAGATATAATATCCCAGAACATAAACGGCATCATGTCCTGGTAGATGCGGATGATCTGGTCATCCTAGTTGATGTCATAGTCCAGTCAGAGAATAAATGTAACAAACTCTGACTGTAATCAAAGAATGGACTTTATTTACGCAAGTATTACAAAATTTCACTGAAGGTAGACTGAAGAGTCCAATAATGTTTTGAACTTAGAAATATTCTACTTGGATGATCGAGTTTTTTAAATATAGGACTTTGCATAAGCCCCTAGAAGTCCAAAATTATAAAATTTGGCAGAATCAAAAATTTAGATAAATTTGGGACCTCTAATCCTAAATGGTACAGTGAAGCAGTGAATGGAAGCAGTGAACGAATTTGTATACCTGGGAAGGCTATTAGAGTGGACCCATACCTCTTTTAGTTTGCAGGCCTGGCGATGCCTGCTGGGTGGCTACGTTCATCATGTAACCAAACCCCCTGCCATCCGAAAACTGGCCTCGTCTTGCTGGTCTGTTTCTCTTCGTTTCGATCCAGAAAGTAACAAACCAGTAGCGTATGGCCCTTTATGGTCCGTTGTTTGACAAGATATCCCCCATCAGAAAATCCACCATCCCCCTCTGGGATTACTTGAGCCGTCACACCAAACTAGAGGCTCGCATAAATAGCGACTGGTAATAATAAAGTTAAAAAATAGTGAATAGAAAAATAGGACATTCACAAACATAAAAAGACATCTTTTATTATGTAGATGTCTGTTCAAAAGAACAGACATCTACATAATATGTCAAGAGAGTAAAAATCTAACTAGATAAACGTAGATCCTCGATAGCAAGAAACCGGTACTTGCACTCGAAGTAAAATTGCCATAAGTCACTTATGCTAAGACCTCACAAAATAACTATAATTATAGATGCTACTGTGAATAGCCTTTGTGATAAAGTTGAGGACGTCAAACCTTAATAGGTTAAAATTTCTCAGGACACGAGTATTTGACTGACACCATGTTCCGCGAGCTGCAACGATTAGAAGTGCCATGCAAATAGTCTTCCCAGGATATCGGGTTTACATGGTCTGAAAAAATCGAGGTTCAGTAAAGAGCGCCGTTTTATTGGCGGCTGCTGACCTTAGGATTTCAGGACCCATCCAGCTGACGGCAACGTCCACGACAATTACCCGCTTATCCTGTTGCGCGACAAGGTAAGAGTACAGTCGGCGCATCTTATTCTAGGCTCTGTCTCACATGTCCACCCTTTCTTTTCAACTGCTTTGCGAAGATACGCAACAAGCTGATCGTGTCTCTTGATTAGTACCTGTGGGCGGCGGGGCAGTTTTGAAGAATGTGACTAAGGATCTCGTTCGCATTCCTTTCGGCACCTACGTTCATATGGTAGGTTTGAAGGGATTCCTCTAGTTGGAAGTAAACTCCCTCGCAGTTGTATTTCTTTGATAAAATCTCTCCCCGACCAGTAGAGCGGTGCATTGCTTATCCACGCAGAGCTCTCAGAGTGTGAAGAATCCTGCCGAAGTTTGTTTTCACTATAGCCGTCCTCAAGCTTCTGGATCAACTCAGGTGCGATCGACGCTGAACTGCCTGACGATGTTTGTGTCAAGCCAATGTTTAGTAACAGAGACGTGACATATGTGGTAGACTGAGGATTAAGGACATGGTTTTAGTAGCTGAGCTAATCAATTTAGTCAGTCTTCTTCTCATGATAGCCGGGACGTGCATGGCCATGGTCATGATGCTCAGTACCCTCTTTTGTGCGTGCGTGAATGTTGGCGTCGGCACTCGTTCGATTGAGGGTTCGATCTGTGTCTGCAGATCGTTGAAGGCTACCTCGGTCTGTCCTAGTGCATAAGACCTTCGACCTAGGTATCCAACCAGCTCACTCAGTTGCAACTGCCGAATCCTGGCGTTGCCGACAGAGAAGAGTAAACGCGTCACGCAGTAAGAGTACTTGTTATTACGGTTTACATTAACCGTAATAGCCGCACTCTTATCAGCGTTAGTCGACATTCCTCTCTTCTTAAAGAATTCGGTGGCTGTCCAGAGCTGTCTGGTATAATATTTGGCCGATTCAAATAGCAGGATTAAATCATCAGCTTAATTCAACATTAAGATTTTTCTGCCATCTGCAATCGAAGGTCAAGCTTATCTTCCTCAAGCTTGCATTGATTGAACTGCACCATATTGAATAGGTAAAGCGATAAGGGATCTTCCTGTTGATTACATCTACACATTTCGATGTCAGTCGTTGACCTGCTGCCAGCAGTGACACTCGTACAAGAACTGTCGTACAAGACATATCGCTTAAGTGTAGCGTCGACTCCGAAGCGGTTCATAGCCCGTTCATTTGATCGCTGAGAGACTGTGTCGAAAGTTTTTTTGAAGGTCTATCGTAATGATGTTATATGGACGAAGGGCTCTTCTTTTTTCTTTGATAATCTACCTTCAGTGGAGTGACGTTCTTCATCGACGAAGAGAAATAGAAAATATATGTTAAAAAAAGACAAAATATAAAGACAAGAAGCAACACAGCGCGGAAAACCGCTTTTCTTCTCAATCTTTGTGGTTTACGATACCTGAGATAGGTCAAAAATGTCTATCTATGGCCGGCTCGTACGATCCTTTGGTTTGTCGGTAAATCGACCCGGATCAAAATAAAATGGGAAACTGATGCATGGCATATCCAACCCTTCGGACAACTACACAACTTGTGTTAGATTGCTAGTCGTGACCATGGATTGAATGTATTTTCTGATGGAACTTTTTTTTGCCCTAGGTTTAAGACCTATTTAGGCAGACAATTGGTTGAATACGTAAAAACAATTAACGCTTACACTTCGTTTAAATTCATTTCTGACAATTTTTTAACCCTTCGTTCAACTTAATTTCCTAACCTTCCCATTAAAAACACTATTAGGTGACTATACAAAAAGGATTGAACAGGAACACACGTTTCACGCTAAAGTGCCCTTCATAGCGACTTTTTTTACACAAATAATACAGGCAACGGGTAAAGGTAAATGACATAAAAGGAAAGACAATGGTTAATACTACAACTAACGTCCTACCATTTTGGATTCACAGAACACAGAAAAAGGTAGTTTAGATTTTCCGTTTGGTGCGATTGAAAAATTTCTAGAAAATCGATTTAATAGTTGAATTTCGACTGCCTCAATAGAGAATAGAAGCAGGGGCAGTATGATTTTTTGTTTGGAGATGGCTTAAAATAAAAAATTTATGGCTTCTTGATTATACCGACATTGAAACATTCAGTGGTTAAGGTCGTCATAACTGACATTATATTCATATATATCAGTTTCGGGCAGTTCTATTTTATATAGGTAAGCGTTTACTGTAGCATGTCCATCGAGCAAAAAGACAAAAGAAAGAATCTAATCGTTATGAAAAGGAGACCAAAAAAGTGGCCTCTGATGGCGGACATATCCGAAAATGCGAATGCGCTAAATTTAAATTTTTCGACTCTTATTAATGGCAGCTATAAAATAGTTTTTAGAATGTGTCTTAGACGAGAAACTTTAAATAAATATAAACGATAATAGTCTAAAATGTGACATAATTGTTAATAAACTTCTATATAAATAAGATTTCATGTGACAGTTGGGACAAACAATAACATAACCCAACTAAATTTGATTTCTTAAACAAGGAAAGACTCCCTTTCCTTATTTAATGTGGCCTCTTAAGATGGCACTTCCTGTTTAACAATATTTTTGCCCCCACTACCTTTACATTCCCTCTTTTGTCTTTTTGCTCGATGAGCATGTCTAAAAAGGCATTTACCGTACGTAGTAAATATTTTCCGAGAGATGGAGTTTCTGTTTTTGAGAGAGTAGATGGAAGAGTTGGATATATACAGCAGTATGTATTTATGCTACTGTTAGTAAAGGATTGCCACTCAATTTCCCAATTAAGTCTAACTTGTTTCTTTCTAGCTAAAACTAAATTCCATTTGGGCAACTCATTGTATTTTATATCCACTAAATCTTTAGCCAAATAGTCTACTTTTTTATTGCCTGGAATATTAGAGTGACCTTTAATCCACATAAAGTTACCAATTTTTTTTAGAGAAGCTAGGATCCTTAGCTGTTCAAGCGCATCTACAATTAGTCTGTTGGTATATATGTGTTTAGAGAAGTGTCTTAAGCAAAAAATAATGTGCTATTAATTTTACAATCCAACGCCTTGACACTGGCTACCAATTCAGCTGTAAATATTGAGCAATCTGATTTTAATTTGTCTATGTAAATGGCACAGTCAACACCAGGTGGCGATTTTGAACCATCGGTATAAATTTTACAAGAATGGTTACAGTCTTCCAGCTCGTTCTTTACTACTAAATCTTCGTGAACAATTGAAATAGATGAAGGAATTATAACAGCAGGTTTATATTCATATAGTTTGTCATAATTGGAGCCACAGAATGGAATACCTTCTCCATTAAATGAATAGTGAAATCTATTCTCTCAATGCAAAGCATCTTTGGTGAATTTGGTCTGGTTAATAGCTAAATTGTTCTTTGTAAAGCAGTAGACCTAATATTTAGATGTATTCGTTTATTACGTATTTCGTTACTTTTTATAGAAAATGAGGTAAGAGTATATCTGCTGCAGCTAAGTTCAAAATATGCCATAATCGCATAAGATTTATAGCATATAAAGCATATAGGAAGGATATCATAAAAAAATTCGTCCTCCTCAGTCTTAATCCCTTTTGGGATGTGGTAACACCGTCAGACCTTTACAGTTTTTTTACGATATCCCTTTATCCTTAGCCTTCCTTGGGCTAATTATTCAGCTTCATGTAACCCTTGGTTAATCAATATTTTTGTTTGATCTACCCAACGGCTTATAGATCTTCCCCTAGGTCTCTTTTTTCAACTCTAGACTCGACTATCAGTTTTTTATAGTACCTGTTCTTCTAGCAATGTGTCCAAAATACTGCAAATATCTCTATTGTATTTGTTTAAGCAATCTATCGTTTACTTTAAGTTGTTCTAATATCGATACGTTAGTGCGATAATAAATCCAGGATATTCTTTTGACCCATATTTTAAAAGCGTCTAGTTTATTTTTACCCACTTTTTTTAAGATCCACGTTTCGGATGCATATGTGACTATGGAAAAAATGAGTGTTTTTACTAGCCTTATTTTTGTGTGTATTATTATGCTAGAATTTTTTCAAATTGTTACCAGTTTCATCATAGCTGTTCTAGCAATAGTCAACCTTCTACGTATCTCTCTGTCACACCCTCCATCATTTGTTATTAGAGACCCCAGGTATATAAAACTATTTACTATTTCAAAGCTCCCAATTTCTTTAATATGTTGAAGACCATTCCGAGCTCTGTCTTCTATTAGGATCTTTGTCTTACTCCGATTTAGCTTTAGTTCTTATGCTTTGCTTTTATCCTCCAGACATCTCATTATGTTTTCCATTTCTTCTTGATTTGCCGAGATTTTTAAAGTGTCATCAGGATATCTCAAGTTACTGATATTGAAACTTCCTATTGATATTCAACCCTTCCATCCGTCTGGTACCTTTCGCATGTGTTCCAATGTGTTCGCTGTAGATATTAGTAATATATAATGTGTTCTGAAATGAGCGGAATGGGTGTTGTTTATATTTACTGTGCACTTATTATTTTCATATAGACTTCTAATTATTTGAATTAAGTGGTGGGGTGTTGCCATTTCCACTAGTATGGACCGTAGCTGCTGCCATTTGATTTTATCGAAGGCCTTTGTCTAATACACCAAGCACATAGGCATAGGAGTATTGAATTTACGAGTTTTTTTGATTAGCTGTCTGGCTTTAAGGATGCGTTCTCTTGTGCCTTTTCCTGTGATAAATCCTGCTTGTTCTTCTGATATCTGAGGCAATAGAAAAGCTTGATAGAATAAAAAATCAAAAAAATGAGAAAAATTATATACGCAAAATCCACTAACAGAAATATAAGGTAAAATAAACTTTTATGGCTAATAAAACAAATAAAGTTTTGGATATGAGAATTGGAGTTAAAATAAAGGAGTAGAACAAGGAAAAAAAATAGATCAAATAAAGGATGTATGACAAGGAAGTCAAAAATCAATAGAGAAAATAGAGTTAGTAACAAATGATAAAAAATGGGAACTGTGGGCAAAGAATACTCCAATTAATTGGCCAATGTCATTCTCTTGCCTAAAAAAGGTCTAAGATACCAAAAGCCCTTGTAGTTTATTTTATTTTCTACTGTATATTGATGATCACTTAAAGTTTTAAGCTATTTGCAATAGTATTAGTACAAAAAAAAATATTATTTTTAAAGATATTAATAACTGCAAATATGATAAAATGTTAAATCTATAATAAATATAGCAAATCTCTTTTCGTTACCCATCTGACTTTTGGAGGTCAACAGGCTAACCACCTTGATTTTAAATGATGACAGCCGCCGGTCTGATATTATGATAACTTTTGAGTTGTGTATAATCTTGCATAAGATAGTAATCTATATAGATAATTAAATAGAACCATTGTTGTGTAAAACGTTAATTTATTGCAAGTGACATGTTTTGAGTGAATTCTACCGAAAAAATATTTGTAATATTTTTAGATTTACAGGTATGTTTTTAATAATAATTCTTAGATTTAACAAATATACACAATGCAAATTTGCCATATTATAAATATTGAATGCACATATTTGGGATCTTGCATATTAGCACAATGGATTATATAAACTATGTAAAACTTATATTGATTTTGAACTACTGATTTTGTATATACTGATTTTGAATAGGTACTGATGGTGTATAAAAATGCCGGCAGGATTATTTTCAGGGAGCTGCATCTACATCTACACATACTATAAACTAGGGGTGACCAACTCGGCCTCGAGATCTACTATCTACGTTTTTAATTCTTTGCGATCTACCGACTAGGAATTTTTTACCTATTCTTCTTCGTCAAGTGCCTTCTCCGCTACGGAGTTTGACAATCACCATTGCTATTTGTATCTTTGAAGCTGTTACTGTAAATAATTGGTTATGCCGGGTCCAGACCAAGCAGACAAAACGAAAACACAATTCTGAAACAAAAACACGATAAACCGGCGACAAAATTTGTCGTCAAAAGACAAAACAAAATTGAGACAAACTGTCCACACCAGAACAACAAAATATAAAAACAAATTCAGTTGGTGACGTTATTGTTGTGATTAGTGTTGGTTAACCATGTGGCGTTTTAATCAAGAAAAAAATGAAACTGAAGATTTATTGCTAGCCGCAAGTTTTTTTTGCTCTCATCATCATCCCAGGTTGCTAAAAGAAAACCCAAACGTTTTTGGATTAGACCAAGCCTAAAAATGCGAGAAAGTTGTTCGATAGACGAATTGTTAGTTCAGCTGCGAGAAGATGATATTGGACTAAGTGGTGAAATTCGATTAAGCTTCAAAAATTTTTAAGAATGTCCACCGAAGATTTTGAGAATCTAATATGCCTTGTTGGTTCTGCAGTTGCAAAAAGACATACTAACTTTAGAAATGCTATGAGTGTAACAGAAAGGTTAGCAATCACTTTAAGATTTTTAGCAACAGGTGATTCCTACCACAGCCTAATGTATCTATATTTCAAAAGTATCAAAGCAATCAATATTTGTAATAATACTTGAAGTATGTAAAGCTTTAATTAACAGTCTTAGTGGTTATGTACAGGTATGTTAAACTTTTTTCATTACTATTTTTTTGTTAATATCCCTTAAAATAAACTCCATATTTATTGGTTAAATGTTTAATACAAAAGAAGTTAACGATAGGTACATACTACATGCAAAATAATGACGGGTCTACTTGTTTTTACATTCAAAAAGTTCATCATTAATTTCGTTCGTTTTCTTGATCTGAATACTGAGAAAGCTCTGTGTCAATACTAGGTGGATGTGAAAATAAAGGTTATGTGTTGGTGTTTGATGGATTTAAATAATAATTTTGTGGGTCAGCACTGGGTGGATTTGAGTATGAATGTTGCGTGTTGGGTGGATTTGAGTATAAATGTTCAATGTCGGGTGGATTTGAGTATAAATGTGTGTCAATGCTGGGAGGAGTTGAGTATGAACGTGTGTCAATGCTGGGAGGATTTGAGTATGAATGTTGTGTGTCAGTGCTGGGTGGATTTGAGTGCAAATGTTGTGGGTTGGAGTTGGATGGAGTTGAGTGAACATTTGTGTTGAGACTAAGTAACAGAAAATACACTTAATTTTGATAAAAATTGTACATTCTATTTCTCCTACTGCTTAACTAGTTTTGGCACGCACACGCGTCCACACTGCGCCGACAACTTGTGAATTCAGAATTTGTCGCCACTTTGTCGCGAAACATAAATGTTTTTGTTTTGTCTGTTTGGTCTGGACCCGGAATTAGATGTACACTGGAACCAGTCTCTTAAATTGCGCAGCCAAGATATACGTCGTCTCCACACGCTTCGTTTGCCCCGAATCTTTCCTTGGATAATTAACTGGAGCAATCGGTACTTTTTCCCTCTCATCATATGACCAACATATTCTTACATTCTTCTCTTGATGTTGATCAACAGCTCCCGTTCTTTGTTCACTATTCGAAGAACTACACTATTTATTATTTTGTCTGTCCAAGGTATTTTCAATATTCTTCTATATATCCACATTTCGAAGGCCTCTAGTTTATCGGTATTGCTCTTGTTTAAAGTCCAAGTCTCTACTCCGTTCAGCAGTATCGAAAAGATGTAGCATCTAACCAATCTTATTTTCAGGTTTAAGTTAATGTCATGACTTTCCAAATATGTCGCATATTATCAAAAGCAGCTCGAGCCTTTCCAATTTAAGTTTTTATTTCTTCTGTGATGTCATTGTTGTTATTAACACTTGTTCCCAAATATTTATATTTCTGCATTCATTTTATTTCGTTATTGTGAATGTAAAGGTTTGCATTCAATCTTTGTTGTTTTGAAATAATTGTGAATTTCGTCTTCTTGACATTCATTGTTAACCCTTTCTGTTTACTAGCTGTGACTACCTTGTTTAAAATGGCTTGCAGGTCTACTACTGTCTCCGCCATTAAAACTGTATTATTTTCGTATCTAATATTATTAATTGGTTGTCCGTTAACTTTTATCCCAATCTCATCTTCCTCCAATGCTTTCTTCATAATTTCTTCCGAATAGAGATTAAATAGCATTGATGACAGCACACATCCTTGTCTAACTTCTTTTTTAATTTGAATTTCATTTGTGGCGCTATTTTCGATGGGTGCGACTGCCTTCTGATTATAATACAGAATAGATATTATTCTTATATCGCGAGTGTCTAACTGTTTAGCTTTCAAGATCTCTAAAAGTTGATCATGCTTGAAGTTATCTTGTTGTAATCAATAAAATCAGCAAATACATCTTGATTCACATCCAAACACCTCTGTGTCAATATTTTAAAGGCAAACAATACTTCGCAAGTTCCATATCCCTCCCGGAATCCAAACTGAGTTTCTCCGATATCTTCTTCCAATTTTCTGTAAATTCTATTGTGAATTATTTTGAACAATATTTTTAAGGTATGGCTCATCAAACTGACTGTGCGATGATCACTGCACTGCTTAGCATATGCCTTCTTGGGAAGAGGGACAAAGGTTGATCTTAGCCATTCTTCAGGAATTATACTGTTTTCATAAATCTTGTTAAATAAGTCAACTACTTAACAAATCGATTCTATCTACGTCTATCAACTTTAGTATATCCACTGGTAGCTCGTCTGGTCCTGGAGCTTTGCTATTCTTTATTGACTTCACCGCCTGCATTACTTTTTCTTCACCGTCTTCTCTGGAAAATTATCACAAGGCCTTTCATCGTCAAACAGTTCTTCTATATATGTCTGCCAATGTTTTAGTTTCTCCTCTGTTTCCATTATCATGTTCCCTTGTTGGTCTATAAGTACTGTCTGTTTCCAGTTTCTATTGTTGATCATTTCTTTAACTTTCTTGTGAAGATAGAACAAATCATATTTGGCTTTCAAGTTTTCAATCTCCTTACATTTGTCTTGTAACCATTGTTTTTTAGCGTCGCGGATTTTTCTTTTGATCTCTGTGTTAATTTTCTTATACTGTTCTTCATTTTTACCCCTCGATAGTCTTTGAGAATTCATCAATAACAAAATTTCGTCATTAATCCATTCTTCCTGTTTCTTTTGTTTTTCTCTCTTCAGAATACTTTTAGCGGGCTCCAGCACGTTCTATTTAATAATGGCCCAGTGTTTATTAATGTCTAGTTCTGGTATCTTTTCTGTCTTTTCAAGTTTTTCAAGATTTGCCTGAATGCTTGTTTCTACCTAATGTTTAATTGTGTCATCATTTAAACGATTGATATCTATTACTTCTTTGGGCTTAGGTGTTTGTACTCTTTTAAGTTGTATTCGGAATTGTGCCAGTACTGGATTGTGGTCTGACCCTTTATCTGTTCCTGGATACGTTTTCACAGATTCGATTTTGTTTTTATATCTGTTGTTTATGGTTATATAATCTATTTAATTTCATATAACATGATATTTAGTGTCTCCAGGAGATTTTCACGTGTATACTCGTCGTCTTGGTAGTTGATAAAATGTGTTTTTAATTATAAAATTATTTTCCTGGCAAAATCTCCGGAAACAGCCGATCGCCTCTTTTACTTCTTTGGCCGAGACCATATTCTCCAACCCATTTGCCACATTATCCTTTTCCAATTTTCGCATTCCAATCTCCGATTTTTATTGTAATGTCTCTAGACTTAACAGCTTTCAGTGTTTGTTCAATGGTTTTATAAAATTCTTCTGTATCTTCTTCGCTACTCTCCGCTGTCGGAGCATATATTTGAAGTATATTTATTTTTCCCTGAATGGTTGACAGTTGTAGAAATATAACTCTATCTGATACTGGTACAAAGTTTATAATCTACTTACTTATTTCCTTGGTGACCATTATTGCCACTCCCTTACTATGATGATTGTCATTTCGTACTGAAAAATATATGGTACCGTTTGAGATGACGCATTGACCTGCATTTGTCCATCTGACTTCGCTGAGTCCTAAAATACTGATCTGTAACCGACACATCTCTTGACTAGCATTATGTAGTTTTCCAGCTTCAAACAGCGTTCTCATATTCCATGTGGCGATACGGATCGATGTATTATGCATTTTGTAGAAGTTTTGCAGATTGGCGACCGGAGGAGCCCTGAAACTTATTGAATCTCCCCTCCTGCCGGATTTTGGTTTCCGATGACCATGATCACTAACTTCCTAAGAATCGCTATTCTTTGCCATGATGATTTATATTAGGGGTACTCTACGAATCTTTAATACAGTGGTTCCCCGTTGTCTTCTGTATCATTATGCCGTTGGCCTTGGTTCATCCGCCTTCGAGATTGATTTCTCAATTTCAGGACAAAGGAGTGCCCTACCACCTACCAACTCATCCGCCTGAAGCCGTTGGTCAGTAAGTGGGGGATTGCTTATACCGGCAATCGCTGGGTGCATATCTGGCTATCTGGCATATCTGGCTACCCTCACTTAGTTTATATCATAAGTGAGAGTTTATGACATCACCTCCCGTCTATGACGCTCGATGTGGTCGTTCCGATAAAAGGTGATACCTCTATAACACAACTCTACACCCCTCTTTTTAACTATACTGGCGAGCAATAAAACTTTTAATGCAGAATTTTAACGTGAAAAGTGAGTTGAATATCTCAAAGTCGCTCACTGTATCTCAGAAAATTAATCACTGATCCTGAAAGACTATTTTATTAGCTTTCAAGATCTTAAAGAATTTTGAATGCGAGTAAAACCGATTCGGCTTTAAATGCTAAAATTCTGGATGAATTAGTTTTATTACTCGCTAGTGTGTATTAGTATTACGTAAAATTTTTATGTATTTATTTTTCCAACTATATTAAATAAAAAAAAAATTAAGTGAGACTTTTGTTTGAACAGTTTTTACTAGGTTCTTAGGGTCTGGCCTGAAGTTGGAAATGGCCAACCTTAAATAATCCAACGTATGAGCATTATTCAAGATGGAAACGCTGATTCACATAAATAGGTTGTACCAAAACATGACTGCAGTTGTTCAGCACATTTTTTTTTAATTTGGATATTTGTCATTGTACAATACTTGCCAGAAATCTAGATGTGGACCTGATCTCGATTTCAAAAATACATCGCAGAGCATAGCAATTATTTAATTTCCAAGAAAAAGTTGGTCCATTTGGAATATCTCTGCAAACTGTTTGGATATTTCAAAGGTGTCATGAATAGTATCATTGAATGGATATTTGATAAATTTGACCAACTGTTCAATTTTATTGAAATCTCTAAAATGGATTTCAAAGCCTGATACCACTGACTGAATTTCTGCTGTACACTTCTCAGGCTTGAAAACATAGGCAGTGTGTTTTCCATGTGATATTTAATGGTTGTAAATCTTAGAAACCTCTGTTTACAATATCAATTATCAAAGATATTGCTTGAAGTTTGAATGATTCAATAGAACTTATCATATCTGATATTGTTTTTTTCTTGCCAAAATTGTAAGTCACGTAATTGCTAATGACCATTACCCTTTGCTTCAAGAAATTTAATAATTTTATTTAACAAATATTGAAACCTTTGCAAAAACTATTCAGTCATCCAGTTGCTTAAACAGCCGTCTTTGCAGAGATTTGCCTCTTATTGAATTGCCAATTTTAAACGCAATATGACATCACGTCTTTTCTGTTAAAACTGTTATTGGTCAAGACCTGTTAATTAATAAGGCAGTGGTAATTAATGAATTATGAGAATAGATGAAATTCATTTTTCACATAAGCATAGATCATCTCTGCCGTCATTTCTGGAATTCGCTTATAAGAGTAAACAATCATATTCTGGAAGCAGAAAACCGAAAACATGACTGTGATATTTTTCTTAGATGATCACTTTTCCACAAAATAAACATTTTTCGCGCCCTTTCTACCAAGAACTTTGCTAGTTTCTGGGAAAATTTCAAAACCGAATTCGTCGCCATTGAAAATTCTTAAAGGATCGTTAATGATTAAATTTTTGAAAACAAGATAACTGTTTATATCTTTGAACCGTTTTCTAATATCTGCTTCCGAAACACAAGGACTATAGGAAACACACTCCATGGAGTACTAACTATACCGTACTGAGGAGATCTAAAGAGATCGAAATACGTATATGCGGCTTGTTGCTGCTCTGTATCAAATCAAAATATAATACCGTCATTTTGTTTTGTACTCTTATCTTAGTTGTAGTTATTGGACACCAATCTAACAGATCTTCTTCTTCTAGTTCCATGACCGTTATCGATTGTTATCATGTTGACTATCATATTCGCTATCGTGACTTTATTGACAGCAGCTCTAAATAACGATGTAGTTGATTTTCCATACCATTGCCTTAGATTTTTCAGTCATGATGTTCTTCGTCTACCAGGACCACGATTACCTTGGATCTTTTCCTGAATGATCAGATGTAAAAGATCATATTTTTCAGGGTGTCTCATAATGTGACCGAAGTATTCTAGCTTGCGTTTCTTTATAATATTGACCAGTTGTGTTGTTTGGCTCAGCCGTCTAAGGACCTCCTCATTTCTAACTTTGTCGACCCAGCTTATTTTCAGTAGTCGTCTGTATATCCACATCTCAAAGGCTGTCAAGCGTTTAAGCATAGCCTCAGTTAGAGTCCACGCTTCCACTCCATACAGCAGGACAGGAAAGATGTAGCAAGATGTCATTCGAATTCTAATGTCAATGCTAAGATCGTGACTCAGCTCGGGCTTGTTCTATTCGGCTTTTAATTTATGCGGTTGGATCCCAACTCTCATTGATATTACTGCCGAGATACACGAGTTTCTCTACTCTGTCCAGTGTGGCATCTTCGACTTTTATACCGTCATCCTGTATATAATTTTGTTTGCTAACTATCATATATTTAGTTTTCTTAACGTTGAGTTTTAATCCATACTGATCACAAGTCTGTTTTATTTTGTTCATTAGATTTTGAAGGTCTTCTCCGCAATTGGCAAGGACTAAGGTATCGTCGGCATATCTAATATTGTTGACGGTTACTCCATTCACAATAATACCTTCGGTTGTCTCTATTAAGGTTTCCTTAAATATTTCCTCCGAATATAAGTTAAAAAGTAAAGGCGACAATATACTGCGTTGTCTCACTCTTCTTTTTATATTAATTTCATCCGACAGTTCTTGTTCAACCTTTATCCTTGCCACTTGATGCCAGTATAGATTTGTAATTATTTGTAGATCTTTATTGTCCAATCCAGCTGTTTCCAATATTTCTAGCATTTTGTTATGTCGGACTTTGTCAAAAGCTTTTTCAATGCATCTCTGTACTAGCACCTGTATACTAAACAAGGCTTCTCTTGTACCCAAGCTACTCCTAAACCCAAATTGAGTATTGCTAATTATGTCCTCTAACAGCGTGTAAATTCTGCTGTGTATTACTCGCAGGAAGATCTTCAAAAGGTGACTCATCAGACTTATTGTCCGATAATCACCGCATGTCTTTGGACGATGTTTCTTAGGTATTGTGACAAATGTCAACTTTAACCAATCAGTTGGTAATATCCCAGTGTCCTAAATTCTGTTAAAGAGATTACGCAGAGCTTTAATTCCATTTTCTCCCAAAAACTTTAGTATTTCAGCACTTACTTCATCGGGACCAAGTGCTTTTCCATTTTTTGCCGTTTGTATTGAACGTCTTACCTCACTTTCTGTTATAGATGGACCTGATATAGCAATCCGTGTATAGTGTTCTACTCTCTCATCTTCAAATAATTAAGAAATGTAGTTTTCCTATTCTTTTAACTTTTCATTGATGTCTAATATTCTGTGTCCGTTTCTGTCTTCTAAACTTTGGGATACTTGTCAACAGATAACCTAGACTTAAATATAGTGGTTTAAACCTTAAAAATTCAATCGTAAAATGTCATTTATGGCATTATTGATACTAATAGTACAATGGCGACATCAAAAATAAGCTCATTATTGAATACAGAATTCTTGTTTTCAGTCAAAATAATTGAGATGTCGAATAACTCGTAGAGCAGAAGTTGATTCTCAGTTCTTTGTTTTCGTTTTAAAAATTCTCGTTATGTTTTTGTTTAATGCCCGGTATTACTTGATTGCCTATTCGAGCGTTAAAATTTCCCAATATTATTATCTTTTCTCTGATTTGATCTACTATTTGTTATAATTGTTCGTAAAACGCTTTCCTTGTTGTTTGAGACCTGTTATTTTCTGGGCCGTATACTCCGATGATGTTCAGGTCTTTCTTCTCCATACTTATCTTTGCTGTTACTATTTTTTTCTGATATATATTGATACTCTTTGATGTGATTTTGGTACCTTTGGTGTATTAGTAAGGCTACACATTCTTTGGCCTGTAGTATGTATTCACCTTGATTGAATTCAATTTTGATTGACATTTTGTTTCTCGTAGAGCACAAATGTCTATTTCTTTCTCTTTCAGCACTTGGGTTATTTCTTGGTCCCTTGAGTTGAGTGATCTGATATTCCAAGTAGTAATTCTTATCTGGGTTTTGGATGTTATTCGCTTGTCCTTATTTCTTGCCGTAGTCGTCTTCATAGTATCAATCTGGTTCCGAGGCTGTACATTGTTTCTTTAAGCAGTATTTGTTTTTAGGTAGGTTGCTTGCAGTATTGGTAAGTTGCTAACCTTGCCAATCACCCTCCACATTTTATCTGGGCTTGGGACCGGCTGTGGTAACCGCAGATCTACTTAATCCATCCGCAATCACCTCAGGCAGTGTTTTCACAAAAACCTTAAACAGAATTCCTCAAGAATGGAGATCAAGCATACTAATACGTTTCTTCAAAAAGAAGACAAATCGGACCCGAAAATTACAGAGGAATTAATTTATTAAACAAAACACTAAAATTAACAACCAAAGTGATAACAAATAAATTGAATTAAATTATAACACTAGCAGAAGAACAGCAAGGTTTTAGGTCGGGAAGATCATGCACCGACGCTATATTTATAATGAGACAAGTGCAAAAGAAATTATTATAATACAATAAACCGACATATCTATGTTTCGTGGACCTTACAAAAGCATTTGACCGTGTCAAATTAAAATACGTTATCCACTTACTGTATGCAAGAGAGATATCTCTAGGAGTAATCAAAAAGATCGAAAATATCTACCAAAGCAACAGAATAAAAGTAAAAGTAGAAGAAGAACCAACCGACCCCATTGAAGCTGCTAATGGGGTAAGACAGGGAGATTCCCTGAATCCTCTATTGTTCAGCCTAGTTATGGATGAAATAATAAAAAAAGTAAGAACTAAAAAAGGATATTCGATGGGACAAAACTTGAAATAATCTGCTATTCAGACGACGCAATACTACTCTCTTAAAGTGAAGATGATTTACAACGTATGCTGCACCAATTTAATATAACCGCCAGAAAATTTAAAATGTTAGTTTCCCCAAAAAGACAAAATGCATGGTTACAACAGCAAATTTATTATCATGTAAATTGGAGCTGGAAGGTCAGATAATAGACCAAGTGATGAAGTTTAAATATCTAGGCATTACATGGTACGGAAAGCTCTAAACTAAAGATCAAGTGAATAGAGCTAGTAGAGCCGCAGGCTGCCTAAATGAAACAATATGGAGAGAAAAAATATCGGGAAAGAAACGAAAGGCAGAATTTACAAAACAGTGATCAGAACAATAATGACATACGTGGCAGAAACAAGACCTGACACAGAGAGAACAAAAAAGATGAAACAGCAGACATGAAAACACTCTAATAGAGTATGACAACAAATAGAGTAGTAAAGACGGAAAGAGACGGTTCCCCAATAGGAAGACGATCAGTAGGAAGATCACAAAAACGATGGAATGACAACTTATTGGAGGCACATTGAAAAACAGACAGAGTCATGTCTATATAAAAAGAAAAAGAAGAATGCTTTGATATTGTGATAATAAGAAAAACTATTAAGTGCTTTTAATTTTTATTTCATATAGTCACTAATTGCAAATAGTTTTTATTTAATATTTGTCAAAATTTTAGAATGTTTCTTCAGTATTACCTTATCAGAGCAAACTTACTTTTATTCAAATATAAATAAGTGTTATCTTATCCTTATAAGTATTAGTTTTTATTTAAAAGTTACTACTTCTAAGGTAATATTTATTTTTATTCAATAGATCCATTGTTTCATTATCAAATTACTTTTTGAGATGTTTTTGAGATGAGAGTACTGTTTTGGTAATATTGTTTCAATTTAGATTATCTTTTTTGTAACGTGCTTTGTGTAACGTATATAGCCAAATATTTAATACTTCTTCTTCTTCGCGTGCTATATCAGAATTATCCGATGTTGGCGATCGCCATTGAGAAGGCTTCTCGATCTTCTGCAATATGGAATAATTGTCCTGCATTTGGTATCAGAGTCCATTCACGAATGTTTTTTAACCAAGAAACTTGTTTTCTTCCTACACCTCTACAGCCATCTATTGTGCCTTTTAAGATCATTATAATACTTTATATCGACTTCCCCTTACTATATGTCGCAGATAAAACATTTTTCAATGTTTAACAGTCTTTAGCAGTTCTTTGTCTTTGATGACGCTTCTTAGTACTTCTTCATTAGTTTTTCTTGCTGTCCAAGGTATCTTCAGCATTCGTCTATGAACCCACAGTTCCAATGCTTCAATCTTGTTCATGTTCGATACTTTTAGCGTCCACACTTCTGCACTATACTAAAGTACAGACCAAACATAGCACTTAACCATTCTTTGCCTTAGTTCTAAACTGATATGGTTATTGCAAAGAAATGACTTCATTTCCATAAAATTAGTTTTATTCATTGCTATTCTACGTTTTATTTCTGTGTCTGGATCTAGTTGGCCGTTATCACAGTTCCCAAAGATGTCATTTTGTGAACTTTCTCAACTTGGACTTCGTTCAATTGAAGCATTGCATCGGGATGTGGGTCACGACTAACACTAAAAGTTTGATTTTGTTTGAGTTTATTTTAATGCCCATTTCCTCTCCTACCTCGTGAATATGATCAAGCAGAATTTGAAGACCTTCAATATTTTCTGATAGAATTACTGTATCGTCTCATTAAGTAGTTCCCCGTTGATTTTTATTCCATATGGTTGTCTCTCAAGTGCCTTTTTAAATAACTGGTCCGAGTAAACATTGAACAATTTTGGCGACAAAATGCAACCTTGTCTGACTCCTCGTTGTATGGGAATTTCATCGGTGTAGTTATCTCCAATTTTTTACTATAGCGGTTTGATTCCAGTATAAATTTTTAATGACACGAATATCCTTGTCATCTATTCCGATATTTTTCAGTATTTGCCTTAATTTCACATGCTGTACTTTATCGAATGCCGTTTCGAAGTCCACGAAACATGCAAATACATCTTTTCTTTGGTCACGGCATTTTTGTAATAGGATTTTAAGCGCAAAAAGTGCCTCCCTGGTTCCCATAGCATTTATTAAACTAAATTGGGTATCTTCAAAATCTTCTTCGCAATTTCGTCTAATTCTGTTGTGGAGTATTCTGAGAAAAATTTTTAGAGTGTGGCTCATTAGGCTTATTAATCGATATTCTGAGCATTTTCTCGCATTGTGTTTTTTAGGTATTGCGATAAAGATGGATTTGAGCCAATCTGCGGGAATCATTCCGGTGTTATATATTGAATTAAAAAGTCTTACTACTTACTATTTTTTTGTTATCATTCTCTATTAGTTTCAGCAATTCAGTTGGTATATCATCTGGAGCACAAGCTTTTCTAATTTTAGCATTATATAATTCCTCGGTCGTCAGTACAGTTTTGGTAGAATTCGGCAATATTATTCCTGTCATCTTCAAACAACTCTGATATATACAGCTGCCATTCTTTTCTTATTTCTTGCTCATTTACAATAATTTTGTTATTAGTGTCAAGTACAGAGGGAACTCGTTTTTTAAATATATTACTCATTTCTTTTAGTTGTTTGTGCACATTAAAAAAGTTGTGTTTAGATATTACATCTTCCATTTCGTCGCACCTTTCTCTCATCCACTTTTCTTTCTCTAATTTGATCTCCTTTTTTATTCTTCTCTTCAGGTGTCTATATTCTGTTACATTAGATTTTATCAGTCGACGTTGTTCCCTTAATTTCAAGATGTCGTCTGTCATCCAGTTATTTTTCTTGATTAAGTTTTTTCTATAATCATTTTTTGTGGAGATTTCGTTAACTTCTTTCTTAAATTCACTCCATAGTTCTTCTGGGTCTTCTAGTTGTTCTCCGATGTTTTTTATTCTATTGTTAAATTCTTTTTTAACGTTATGTTTTATGTTTATATCTACAAAATGTTTATAGCGACAAAAACCAAAAACCATATACAATGGTTTTTGGTTTTTGTCGCTGAATTCGTTTTAACATTAGTTTAATATCTGCTACGAGTGGTTGATGATCAGATCCAATATCTGCCTCAGGATATGTAGTGACTTTTTTGACTTCATTTCGGAAACGCTCATTTACAAGTTATATATAGTCTATTTGATTTATTGAAGAGTCAGGGTTATTGCCATCATCAAATGGAGCTTTTCAAGTGTATAGTCGTCGCTTGGTTAGTTTATCCCAGGTGTTTGTAATGATCATATCGTTTTCTTATTATATTATTTAATACTTTGGAAACTAATTTAGCATTTACATTTCTTTAAAAATCATATATTTAATAATAATAAAAATATCAACAAAAACTTTAACAATTTAACAAACTTTAGTAACCAATAAAAATTTGCTGTATACAGTTTTGAAATTATATGAAGGCATATCTTTATGTAACCAAAATATCGTATGTTTTTAATTTCTGAAATTTTATTTCAGCTGTCTACTCACACCGGAATGCTTCTGATATTAGTCTTGCTAGTAGCAGGTCTCGCTGTGGCACTATGCTTCTTCGTGAGAAAACGGTTGCATTATTGGAGAGATTTAAATGTAGACCAGGCGGATATCAAATATGTATTTAAAAACATTTATATTTTATTTTCCAAGAAGTCTAGTGTTGCTGAAAGGACTCTGATAGGATATAACAAATTTCCCAACGCTAGGTTAGTCAACAGTTGTATCTACTATAAAACTATTTATTACCATTTTAACTTTTATCTCAGAAACCGATGTCAAAATAAAAGTATTTTAAATTTGTAAAACAACTCTAACTTTACTAAAACCTATTTAGCAAAAATTGTAAGAATTTTTTGGCAATTTAATAATCTTCCTTAATAATCTAAATAACATACTAAAAAAAACAATAAAATATTTATTTTTTAGGTATATTGGAACATATCAACTTTTAAAGCCGATGATGTTAATCAAAGATCCCAATCTTTTAAAAGATATCACCGTCAAAAATTTTGATCACTTTACGGATCATAGCAACCAAGTATCGGCAAACGCTGATCCACTATGGGCAAAAAATTTAGTGGCGCTTAGAGGTAAAAATTCGAAAAAAACTGTGTTATTAACTTAAGTTTTTTTATTAAAAAGAAAGAAAAATACAGTCAAGATTTGATTTCACGTACAGTGCGTCTGTGTATCGGCTTATACGTATTTCGCCCTAATAGGGCTCATCAGAACAGCTATTCACAGGCGTTCTGAACGTGAAAATAAATCTTTTCTGTCTTAAGAAGCAACTCTAACATGGCTTCGTATAGACGCAAATGGCGACATCTGATATTAGAATCCGTAAACTAATTTTCGAAACCAAATTCATATGGGCGGGCATGTTGGCGACGCTGAAGTACCTAAGGGTCTTAAAAGTACCCTTGTTTTGGGCGCTGCCGGAAGGATTATCGCAGGTACCAGATATTAGATATAATTAGGGTTTAATGATGGTCATTGAAATTTACTTAGTTACTAGTTATTAGTTTGTCAGAGAACAGTGATAAGTGAACATGGAAATTTCAACGTTAGTAAGTAATCGTAATAAAATTTTGCTCAAAGTGAACAGTTTTCCTTTTTCTCAAGATAAAGTACTAAAATCGGGAGAAACGTATTGGAGGTGCGTAAAACGGTCATGTAAAGCGAAGATATTCACGAAAGGACTAGAAAAGTTAGTGATCCGAAGTAATCTAGAACATAATCACGAGTGTGATATCAAGACGCTTAATAGACAGATTGTGCGTAGCAGTGCCAAAAGGAAGGCTAAGGATAATTTGACCGAAAGGCTGTCCAAAATCATACATAGTGCGTTGAAAGAAAATGTAGATTGCTTAAGCCACATATCTGTTAAAGACGTTAATTTAATACGAAATCAAATATACAGTGAACGGCGAATGGCTCAACCCAAACTGCCCAAAAGTAAAGAAGAAACTATTGCTGCGGTAAATATTATGAATATCCAAACACTTAAAGACGAGAATTTTATATTTGCGGTTGAACTAAGTTCTAACATTATCATCTTCTCGTGTAACACTAACATGCGTTTTCTGTGCGGCAGTGAAACGATTTATATGGACGGTACATTTAGTTACTGTGCTCAATATTTCAAGCAATTTTTTACCATATTTTTTTACCATATGTATTTATCAATGGACATTATATACCATTGTGTTGACCGACATATCGGAACAAACCTATATAAAACTATTTATTGTTTTGAAACGCAAATGTGAAGTAATTGTTTTAAAATTCAATCCAAAAATCATTTTCTCCGATTTTGAAATTGCTATCCACAATGCTGCGCGTTTTGAATTTCCAAATGTGCACATTAAATTGTGCCGTTTTCATCTTATGCAAGCTTGGTATCGTAATATCGATAGTTGTGGCTTAATTCGGGAATATAAATTGGCAGACAGTGAAATATCTAAATGGCTGAAATATATTTTTGGGTTGCCATTTTTACCTCCCTCAGAAGTCGAAGAATCTTTCAAATATGATTTTATGGCTATTCAACCAAAGGATTCAAAAATTGAAAAGTTTTCCGACTACTTATTGGACAACTACATTGGCGACCACGCAACATTTCCGTCGGGGATGTGGGCTGCGATGAGTGGGAGTTTACAGTTAACAACTAATGCTTGTGAATCGTTCCACTCGCGTTTTAATGATAATTTTTACCATGCTCATCCAAATATTTTTCATTTTATTGATGTTTTAAAAATTTTTTAAACTGAAACTTACATTAAAATTAATAGTGTCTGTAATAGTGAAAGTAATAGACATAGTAAAAAAATTATGTTGAGACATGGGGAATCTAAAATTTGCATTCCACGACATATCTCCTTAGCTAAGCAAAAATCCTTAGCGATTCTTATTAAAAATAGAAGAACTAAAAAAGGATACCAAATCGGTGAAAAACAACTTAAAATAATCTGCTATGCAGACGACGCAATACTACTCTCCCAAAGTGAAGATGACTTACAACGTATGATGCACCAATTTAATATAACCGCCAGAAAATTTAACATGTAATTACCCCAAAAAAGACAAAATGCATGGTTACAACACCAAATTTCCTAAGATGAAAATTGGAGCTGGAAAGTCACATAATAGAACAAGTGATGGAGTTTAAATATCTAGGCATCACATTATCTAGCTACGGAAAGCTCGAAGTCGAAGTGGAAGATCAAGTGAATAGAGCAAACAGAGCCGCAGGCTGCCTAACTGAAACATATGGAGAAATAAAAATATCAGGAAAGAAACGAAAGGCAGAATTTACAAAACAGTCATCAGACCAATAATGACATACGCGACAGAAACAAGACCTGATACAGAGAGGACAAAAAGGATGTTAGAAACAACAGAGATGAAAACACTTGATAGTGAAGAACATCAATTACTTGGGTAAGAAATAGAAGAGTAGAATGGAATGATTATTTAAACTGAATAACAACAAAGAACGTAGTAAAGACGGCAAGAGAAGGTTCCCCAATAGGAAGACGAGCAGTAGTAAGACCACGACAACGATGAAACGACAAATTACTGGAGGCACATCGAAAAACAGACATGAGAGTCATGTCTATATAAAAAGAAGAAGAAGAAGAAACTTTCTTCTTAACTATTAAAAACACCAAATATAAGATCTATATTCCAGCATTAGACCTCACCTAAATTTCTTGCTAAAATTTAAATTGAGTGCAGATTGATCAAAAAGTATACAAGATTATTTAATTGATGGATTCGACCGTTACTTGATGGAAATTCATTTTATGTAACAATAAAACACTGAAAACTTTGTTTTCAAACTTCCACAAAATTTATTTTAACTATTATCACTACAGCTGTTTCGGCTGATAGCCTTTCTCAAGTGATCTATTTTTGGCATGCGTTTACAATTTATAGTCTCTAATGAAATAGGTTGAGGAGGGGAGAACTGTTTGTCTCAAGTTGGTCATTCAGAATTATATCTGTGTTTTTTAATTTATTGATTTCCATAGATTCTAACAAAGATAGCTTAAGGCCTTTATTTTGAACGTGAAGAATTTTAAATTTGTCATTGAAAGAATGATTATGATCTAGAAGGTGAAGTGCGTATGTCGAATCTGTTTTTCTATTCTTGAAAGCCCTTTTATGTTCTGCTATTCGTTTCTCAAAGTTTCTACCAGTTTGACCGATGTAAGTTTTTGGGCAGTCGCCACATTGAATTTTATACACACCACTATTTAAGTGTTTTTTATTTTGGCTCTTGTTATTTTTAATATATTTACCTAGGTTTTTATTTGTTCGGAAAGCTGGTGTTATTCCTTTCTTTTTTATATGTTTGGCAATTTTTGTTGTTATTTTGCCTGTATATGTAATCGAGCAGAAGGTACTGGGTTTTTTCTCTGGTGGTGGAAATACTATTTTCAGGGCTTTCTTGTGTAGTTTTTGATTTAACATTTTATTAATTGTTTGTTCGTTGTATTCGTTGTTTACTGCTATTTGCTTAATTATATTTAATTCTGTCTCAAAGTTGTCTTTTGACATCGGAATTTCTGTTAATCTATGTAACATACTATGATAAGCTGCCAGTTTATGTTGTGTTGGATGAGATGATGAATTGTGTATAGTCGTGTCAGTATGGGTAGGTTTGTGAAATATAGAGAAGTCATGTTTGTTTTGAAGTCTGCTAATTTTTAAATCTAAAAAAATTTATGCATTGATTTTGTTCTGTTTCTATTGTAAATTCAATATGACTATGAAGTGAATTAATATACGATGAAAATTGGTCGAGTTGCCTGTTAGTTCCTGTGAAACATACCAGTACGTCGTCTACGTATCTCCACCAATATAAAAACTGTTTGAATACGGGATGTTTTGAAATTTTTGTCTCTAGATGATCCATAAAAATATCTGATAGCAATGGGCTTAGAGGATTACCCATTATAAGTCCTGCACTGTTATTTGTATATATTTTATTATTAAATTCAAAGTAGTCCTGGTTTATGCAAACTTCAAGAAGATGTAATATTTCAGATGTAATTACTGGATTTGTACTATTTTGGTCTAAAAGGTTTTTTACTAGAATAAAAGTTTCTGTAGGAGGGATACTAGAAATTTTGTGGAAGTTTGAAAACAAAGTTTTCAGTGTTTTATTGTTACAAGATTATTTAATTAAAACAATATAACCAAAATCAGATTGATGTATAACAAGCTAAAATAGAACCCGTAGCTTAGGGGCTAGCTACTAGCATAGCATTTATATTTCTAAAAATTATTCGAGCCATTTCTGTTCTTCAAAAGTTACGTTGATATGACGGTCTCGGCTACTTAAGTGGTCATTAAGTCATATTAGGTATACTTGCGCGACTGAAAACGCTAAGACTAGACGGTGGATGCAAGTTACCACTGCTCTGGACTACTGAAATGGTGGAAAATTCAGAGGTAAATTCAAAATCCAAAATCACCTAATTTTAAACAAAAAACTCAAACCCCCTCACACCACTGAGTAAACAACATTATCCTAAATAATTCTAAAAACAAGGCCGATGCAGTCAAAAATTCACTCCAGGCCGCCTACACAACCCCAGATAATCCAAACTTGCAACAGTGATTTTCAGTCAATTGAACATGGGACCGGATTTGGTGGCCCCAATATAAGGTCAGACAGATGTGCAGCTTTGACAAAAACAATTCTCTTGGCCCCGATGGCATACACACAAGATGTCTCAAAAAACTTCCAAAATTTCCTAAAAGTTTACTACCTCTGCTAGTCAATATCATCAAAGCTTGCTCCTCACTCTGCTACTTTCCTACTTCTTAGAAAATAGCCAGCATAATTATAATTTCCAAACCAGAAAAACCCCAAACCAGCTGGAATCCTCCTAGACGTCCTAGAAGAATTCCATAGCATATCAAATTTCCAATTCGGATTTAAAGCTGAACAC
Organism: Diabrotica balteata; assembly: GCA_918026665.1. NCBI lineage: Eukaryota > Metazoa > Arthropoda > Insecta > Coleoptera > Chrysomelidae > Diabrotica > Diabrotica balteata. The sequence continues at coordinate 177,044,954 of OU898276.1, forward strand.
TTATAATGTATTGATTAAAGCAGCAACTTTTATACCTCAACCAATCAATGAGCATTCTAAGTTCGCAATTCAGCATTTTCCTATATGCCCTAAAAGCATTAGATCAGGACTGGCTACCATATTTGATTGATAAACACATCCAATATGGACTGCCGACGTCATTTCTAAAAATCATTAATTCATATCTCTGCAATCAGATAGTTTACAATAGTAAATTTTCCCTTTCCATCAATAGATTCGAATTCATCCTTTTATATGATGACGATACTCCACTATTCTCCGCTGGTACCACTTATCATATTGCAGGAGGTCGGTCTGTATTTGACAAGGCCCAAATTCAATTAGACGAAATTATCAAATGGTCTAACAAATGAATATAAAGAGTCATATTTAACTCATGCAGCTAATCCTGGTTAGATACTTTGGCTTATTCCTATACGAAGAGGATGAGAACCAGATAGTGCTTTATAAAGAAATTCAGACCATCGGTGTCCTATCCAGCTGTAAAATTTATAAAAACGAATATCTCGGATAATGACATTAAAAACATTCAAATAGGGTGAAAAGAAGAGCCAATCTCTTAATGACTCACTGTGGTAAACTAGGTAACATATGTCCATGGACATATGTTACCTAGACAACAAACACCAAGTAAACACCTTGGCCACCCAAAGGAAAATTCTGAAGAGAATTTTGGATAAACGTTCACACTTCCAATCAGCATATCAATATGCTGATTTTATCTCTCAGCAAGATATATGTGCTAAGAACCATAGACAGCCTTAATACCAAAGTAAAAGAGATTCTTAAAACTTCCTTCCACCGCCGAGGTCAGAAGTGTTCACCAAATTTTCCAAGCAAAAGTTCTATTCTTATTAGCTAAGCTTCTCAGCTCGGCAGGCTACAAACTTCCTGATATAGAACTTTCCATAACGTCCTAAAAACTACACCTCAAAAGTATCTCCGAATATTGTGTATCTGGTAGCATAAGTCCTCTTCTGAGCAACTGACAAGGTAAACTTATATCTTTCTATTTTCCCTAAGAAAGATTGTCATAACTAGTTCTGAATCTTCTACAAGCTGATTCAGTTACACTGTTTATATTTGGCAACCATGTTCTTTTACTTTGCTAAATACGCAAGTGAAAAAACCTTCTTAATTTCCTCCTTAATCAAACCAAAAACTTGCTTAAGCTGTCGTACGTAGATTTTAATTATTCTGTAATAGATCATCTTCTGTCTGTTATTATTATACAGGCAGACACACACACACACACACACACACACACACTCCGATTTTAGCATCCCTAGACCTAGTGTTTTATTTAATCATATTTTTTTACAGGACAACAATGGCGCGACATGAGGACTGTTCTCAGTCCTTCTTTCACGAGTAGTAAGATGAAAGTTATGTTTACGCTGATGATAGAATGTGCCCAAAACTTTTCAAAGCACTTCCAAAAGAAAAACGAAGATGTTGTGGAAGTGGAATTGAAAGAAACTTTTACGCGATTTACCAACGATGTAATAGCTACTACTGCATTTGGTATTAAGGTTAATTCTCTAGATGATCCCGACAATGAATTTTATTTGATGGGAAGGGAAATCTCAAATGTTACTGGGACTTTAAAGATGCTGAAGTTCATGATTGGTGCAGCTTTTCCTAGATTGGCAGATGTAAGCTCAGTTTTTTTTTTCATTTTAACCCATTAAATAAAATCTACTTAATTTCATAGAGTAAAAAATAAATTCAAATTTATTTCATTTCTGGTTACCAAACTAATTTTCTGATAAAGAAACTTAAACAGTGATAATTTATGAAAACACTAAGTAGGCGTTGAGGTTAGAATGTAATATTCTCAAGTGATAATTTTGTAGAAACTAATTGCTATTGAAAAAAAGTAGGAAATTTTGAAAACTAACCCAAAATGAAAGTGAACAACCTTCTACTAAAGACGGAAAAGAGAAACATAATGATAGTACTTTTATGAGAACCAAAAAGTTATTTCAGCCCCAATTAAGAAAGATTGTGATAATCAATATATACCACACAACTGAATAACTATTCCCCGGAGGCTAAAAAAAGACAGAAATTATATGCCCAATCATAGGAATGTGACTGGTCTAACGTCCTGATCTATTTCGAGCTGCTGTGAATAGAATCAAATGGGTCAATGTGGTCGTCACCATCGCTAGAAAATAGACGCCTTTAGAAGAACTAGTGATAATCATAAATTGCAAAAAAACGAATATAGAACTTATAAGCAAAATTAAAGTAATCTTAAAAGACCAAAAGAATTTTCAAGATGAAATACGTAATTTAAGAAAAAAAAAACTTTATAAATGGCGATAGTAAAAATATACAGTGTGAAGGATATGTAACCTATTATGAAGAATAAGTAGACTAAGAGGAGGGCATTTTTTCATTAAAAGTAATTTAAAACAAGCTAAATCAAAACTACAGAAAAGACATCGTAGAAGAAAGTAAAAGAGATGACCGAAATACGGCGAGATAAATTGCATAAGAATCAACAGTATAGAAAATAAAAAACCATATCATAAAAAACACGAAAAGCAAAGATATGTAGAAAAAATAAGATTGTTTTTGGAACAGAAATTGAGCTATATTAAAGACCAATTAAAATATTAAAAAAGAATAAAATGGAAATGAAGCCAGCATAACACCACATGCAAAAAATTCGAAAATTTATTAAACTCAGAGAACCAAGATCAAGGCCTACAAATTCAACTACTAAATGCAATGCAAATACTATACCAAAAATATAATGAAGAAACGTCTACCAAGGAATAAATTGTAACTACTGTCAAAAAGAGAAATAAAACATGAGTGCAGAGTGTAGGTTGGAGTGGCTGCAGTTGTCCACACCCATTTGCCATGTCTGAACGGACAGCGCTGACAGTGGATGCGCAGCAGAAAAGACATGAATAAGATAGCGATTAGAAGTTTAAGATGTAGATTTGTTTTTGTAAAATTGTTTTTGAATTCAAGTAAAAAATAAAGAGAATCAAGTGTATTTTTTTATACAAGCGATTAAAATAAGCAAGCGATTTAGCGTAACAACTATAATAATAAAAACACCTGATAAAAAGTTGAAAATAATCGGGGCGAATATCAAGCAGGCTTTAGACCAAACGGATCAGTAAGGGACCAATTTTATTCGATAAGGGTATGATAGGTACGACAAATAGTAGTAAACTGAAGCACTAGAATATTTTTAATTTCCACAGAAAATAATAAGAATAAATAAAAGCATTCTCAATGACACTAAAAGTAAACTACTGATAGAAGGACAGTTTTAACATCAACAGAGGTCTACGACAAGGTCGCCCTTATTAACTATATTTTTCAATGTAATGAAATTGAAAATTGAGAATCTTGAGAACAAATTTTACGAGAAAGTAACATTCACAATATTGTTCATGGTAGTCATATTCTTGTGGCGAGATATTAATATAATTATTTAATTCATAAACATTTCAAAAAATTATTTATTATTATACTTATAACACTTATAATAAATACTACAGCAGTTTCTTCAGAACCAATGACGCTATTTAATATGAGACGATATTTTATGGAATGTATTGACAAATAAATTAAAGAAAATGATGGACATAGTGAACACTTATTTTGACAAAAAGTTTAATTTTATTTACTTTAACTACTTCTTAATTTGGTTTGTAAATAAAATGTTTTGTTTATTACTTTAATTTATTACAAAACGTAAAATGTTTGATGTAAAATCCAATTATTTTGTTATTTATCAAATCCTATTATTTTATTCTGCTGATATATTTATTTTATTTAATAATTAATTAAATATTAACTTTATTAAAGGTATTTTATACCAAAATTCATAAGTATTGATGTTTTTCTTTAATTTTCTTTCGTTGCCTAGAGTAATTGCGATAAATCAGAATTATGTAGTTGATTTCGAAATTGCGATTATCTCGAAGACTGTTGAGTTTTGAAGGTATTAACAAGTATACTTTTTTTTTTTGTTAAAATAACGTATCTTGAAATTTTTTTTTAAAATTATCGGTAACTTAAAGAGCAAAAAAGTTACGTGCAAATGTATGCCACATATGTGGCATATGTGGCGCCCTTTATCAGCTACATCAAAGTATACATCAAATTATAATTTCTGATATTTAATAGTACCCAGTTGTAAATGTTGACAAACATAAAAGTTATAGCGAAAAATAAAATTTTAAATTTCCACTCTAACACCCTGTATCTTTCTTAATATCAACATTTTATTACTTAATTTATACTTAATTTTTTAACTGTGCTGTAGTAAAATTGGTCAAACCGTCACATCTTGCGGTAGCGATAAAAATGGTATTTTTGAGTCGATTTAAGTGTAACAAATAGCTTGGTCATACCGTCACATCTTGCGGTAGCGATAAAAATAGAAAAAATGGTAAAAATGGTAAAATGGTAAAACGATAAAATGGTAAAATGGTAAAATGGTAAAATGGTAAAATGGTAAAATGGTAAAATGGTAAAATGGTAAAATGGTAAAATGGTAAAATGGTAAAATGGTAAAATGGTAAAATGGTAAAATGGTTAAAATGGTAAAATGGTAAAATGGTAAAATGGTAAAATGGTAAAATGGTAAAATGGTAAAATGGTAAAATGGTAAAATGGTAAAATGGTAAAATGGTAAAATGGTAAAATGGTAAAATGGTAAATGGTAAAATGGTAAAATGGTAAAATGGTAAAATGGTAAAATGGTAAAATGGTAAAATGGTAAAATGGTAAAATGGTAAAATGGTAAAATGGTAAAATGGTAAAATGGTAAAATGGTAAAATGGTAAAATGGTAAAATGGTAAATTGGTAAAATGGTAAAATGGTAAACTGGTAAAATGGAAAAATGGTAAAATGGTAAAATGGTAAAATGGTAAAATGGTAAAATGGTAAAATGGTAAAATGGTAAAATGGTAAAATGGTAAAATGGTAAAATGGTAAAATGGTAAAATGGTAAAATGGTAAAATGGTAAAATGGTAAAATGGTAAAAATGGTCGATTTAAGTGTAACAAATAGCTTGATCAAACCGTCACATCTTGTGGTAGCGATAAAAATGGTATTTGAGCGTCGATTTAAGTGTAACAAATAGCTATCGATAGCAAATTTTTAATTCTCGCTACTGATGAGCGTCAGTTTTTTTACCTTTTCTTAAATATTTGAAATAGTAATTACATATAAAACATCATTATTCATAATTATCAGCAACAGCATACCGTTTTTTCTATTTTTTAAATTTGGGACCACTTAAAAGTAAGTCACAAACTAGCGGCATCCAACCTGTTAACCGCCGCAGTCAAAGTGTTAAACTGAATTGGTCAAATAAAAAGTTTAATTAAATGTGTTTAAGAAACATTACTTATATTTAATGAATTTTGTTTATATATTTACAGCTGTTGAAATTAACATTCTTCGATAAGGAAACCAGAAATTTCTTTACCAAATTAATTGATAAAACTATACAAGTAAGAGAAGATAAAGGAATTGTTCGTCCCGATATGATACACTTACTAATGCAAGCTAGAAAGGGAGTCCATATTAAAGAGGAACTTAATTTGGATGAAGGATTTGCTACGGCAAAAGAAGTCGAAAATATAGCAGGTAATACAGTTGAGTCCATGGTTCCTTACCCGTGAGTCATTAATACCTAGCGAGAATAAGTATATGAATAAAAAATCGTATTAAAAAAAATTAAAAAAAGGGAAAAAAAACATTTACAAAGAAGGCCTAAACCTCGAGGAATTGAACCGGGTTTATGTCTTTGGGCTGTGAAAAATATTTGGTATTAACATTTGTATATATGTACAGCGTTAACAGGCCTTTTAGGCCCATTGCTGGATGGATAATTTCCATCGTTTTCTATTCTTAGTTAACAACTTCCAATCTCTGATTCCCATCTCTCTTACACCTTCCATCACTACATCTCTCCATTTCTTTCTTGGTATTCCTCTCTTGTTTTTGCCCTCAGGTACTTTCCAAGCAATATTCTTGACTAGTCTATTACCTTGCATTCTTTCTAGATGACCGAGCCATTCTAGTCTACGTTTTTTCACCACTTTTGTTATTGTAGGGTTAGCATACAAATGATACACTTCTGCATTAGTTAGTCTTCTCCATTCTCCCTCTACTACTTTTACACCAAATATTCTGCGAAGTATATTTCTTTCCCATGCTTCCAATGTGTTCTGTATGGTTTTGTTCAAAGTTCATGTCTTGACAGCATATAACATTGTGGGTCTAATTATAGTTTTGTATACTCTTATTTTTGTATTACGAGATATATTTTTGGCCTTTATTATTTTGCTCATGAGTCCAGCATACCTGTTGCTCTTGGTCAGTCTCAGGTTGATTTCAGGTTTTGTAGGATTCATTTCAATTGTATTCAAAAGGTCTCCAAACATTTATTTCCGTAAATATGACAACAAGAGATGTAAGAAATTTTCTATTCGTCAAATACAACAGTGATCAACAATTGATAAGGAACGAAGTAATATTTTACTCCAGAAATAGCCGAAGTTTGTAAAAATTTAATATAATTAAAGTAATATTAATACCCCGACTTTATTATCAATTTTAAACGAAATAAAATGAATTTTGCTTTATGGCCATTTTTTACTAGGATCAGCAAAAAGTTGAATATTAAAGTCGTCTATTTTCATTTATTCTATTCAAGTCGTCACACTAGAATCTCAACAAATTTTTAAAATATTTTAAATCATAATTATGATCCTTATCAATTGTTGAGCACTATATTACGACGATGTCCGAATATTTTCTAGAACAGTCATTAGGGCAAATCAGTGAATGTTAGTGCAAAATAATTGCAAGTGCTCCGTGTGTAAGGGAGTGTAAATTCGAAGCCAGATCTGCCACGTTAAGACAGACGATAAACTAGTAACGCTGCACAGTTTTCTTCCATTTGATAACATTGTCCGTAAGAGCCAACGCTGAAATCTACTGGTGAATCCGAGTGTAGACTTAGTATATCGAAAAGAGATAGATACAAAAAAGACGTTTAGGGACGTTTTCAGATTTTAAATACAATTTGTGGTGTTTCTGGTTTGTTCACTTGTGGCTGTCAGTTTATTGGATTTTCTCTGTTTTTTGTCCTGTTTTTGCATTTAGAATTTATGTACCAGGATGGTAAGTAAGCCAACCTTTTGTTGAGAATTATAAGTAGGACTTAACATAACAAATAACTTTTTAGAGAAATATTATGTTACCTGTAAAGTGTTGATAATTGCAGTGGCGCACCCAGGAGAGGTTTGGGGGTTGAAACCCTTCCAGTGCACCATTCGGACACTGTTACTTACAAATTTTAAGGACTAAAAATGGTGGAGGTAGCAAAAAAAAAATTTGGTGCCCCGCCAAAACCCCCCCACAGGAAAATTCTGGGTGCGCCACTGGATGAATGAGCTGAAAGCTAAAGAAATTGTTTCTACAAGAAAAACAACCTTGTGTAGAATATTAAAAGATTTGGACTAAATTTTAAAAAAGATGATCATCAAAGAGCTTTATTTAAAATAACTCCTATCTCAGCACAACGAGGGTGTTTCTTATGTACATAACTACGTGGAAATCAGAAATAGTACATATCTACGAGAATTTGTATTTTTAGACGAAACGTAGATTTTTTCTATGCCTGTTCAGCAAAAGGTTTTATTTCAGACGTCATTTTGTTATTTTGCTTCAAATCCTTGACTGCAGATTATCACGGTGTAATGAATAATAAAATATTTACCAAATGAATAACTACACAATTACTTTCTAATTTAGAATACCCATCTTTGATTATCATGGACAATGCCCCTACCATAGTTGAATCATGAATAAACAACCTTCCTTGGATAGTTGCTGATGCGATCAATAATTCTTTGTTTTTAATCTTCAGGCATTTTTCGATGGGTAGCTGTCTTTTCTTTTCTATGATCTTTATTAACTGTTAAATTCCACAAGAGCAAACTGGATTTACCAAAGGTAGAGGCACTCGAGAACACCTGCTGAATATAAGACAGATAATTGAGAAATCTAGGGAATTCAACATCCCACTATACATCTGTTTTACAGATTACCGTAAAGTGTTCGACAGGGTCAAGTGGAGACACTTAAGGCGAATACTAAAAGAAGTAGGTGTACCACAACATCTAATTATGCTTATAACTGAACTATATGAACACACTACTGGATCAGTTAAAGTACTTGACACACTTTCGAACGAGTTTCATCCAGAACGGGGTGTCAGACAAGGATGTATACTATCTCCAGAATTATTCAACATATATGGAGAGTATATTATGCGAAGAGCACTTGAAGGATGAGAAAAGGGCGTCTCAATAAATGGTCATAAACTAAACAACCTCCGTTTCGCAGATGACACAGCCCTTCTTGCAAATAGTCAAGCAAAGCTGATGGAACTTATACGACTGATCGAAAACGAAAGTCAAATATTTGGTCTGCAATTAAACATATCAAAGACAAAGATCATGATAGTGTATAGACTACACAACAACCATCCACACATAACCACAATTGACCGGTTCGAGGTTGTGAGCTGATACTTATATCTGGGATCATTAATCACAAACACAGGGTCATTACAAGAAGAGATTAAACGTAGATGTGATCTAGCAAAAGTTGCCACAGCAAAAATGACCAAAATATGGAACGAATGTCAAATTTCAAGAGCGATAAAGATGAGGTTGATCAACTGCTTAATATTCCCAATACTGACCTACGGATGTGAATCTTGGACTCTGAGACAATCGGAGAGAAAAAAGATAGACGCCACTGAAATGTTCTGTTGGAGACGAATGTTACGAATTCCTTGAACCGACCGTAGAACAAATAATTCAATTTTAAGAGAGCTAAAAGTTAGCTAACGACTCTCTAGTAAAGTCCATCTCCAACAATTAAAATATTTTGGGCATGTTATGAGAGCAAACACAGAAAACAATAATACAAGGAAAGGTAGAAGGCCGAAGATCACGAGGAAGAACCCCAACAAGATGGATAGATCAAATTACAGGAATATGCCAAAGACCTATGCATGAATTAAAAGAAATGACCAGAGACAGAGATCTCTGGAGACGGACAATACACGACATCACGTCGACCACTACACTCCCCCTGGGGGTCAGGATTGAAGAGAGAGAGAGAGAGAGAGAGATTAACTTCTGTTAAACCAACTTTTTTTAAATATCGGTCGGCTCGGCAAATTTTGCCGAGTATATTTTCAACATGTGAATAAACATTTTTAAACATACTACTTTACCAGCTAGGTGGTATATCCTTGTGTGGCTTCTTTTAGTCAATAGTTTATTTTTTTCAACCTAAAAGACATTCTGAATTTGAATTATTTCATTTTTAAAATAATTTGTTTAATCATATTAAATTTAAATTATTAGATTACAAATAATTTAAGATTTCAATAAAACTGTATATATTTTGTTTTAGAAAAAGCCGTTTCAAAAGAAATTACCAATCTAGACATTACGGCCCAAGCGTTAATTTTCTTTCTAGCCGGATTCGAAACTGTAGCCTCAACAATGTGTTTTGTTGGCTATGAATTGGCTGCCAATCCAGAATACCAGAAGAGACTGAGGGAAGAAATTAGGGAAACTTTAAATCAGTGTCAGGAGAATCTGACTTATGAAGCTATATTGAAGATGAAGTATATGGATATGTTTGTGTCAGGTAAATATATTTTTTTTTACTTTTAATGGATTCAACTATTTTTCTATAACCTGCTTTTTCTTCTTTATCTTTTTATGACACGACTCTGTCTATTTTGCAATGTGCCTCCAGTAAGTTATCGTTCCATCGCCCTCGTGGTCTTTTCGCCTTCTTCTTCCTATCGGGGAACTGTTTCTTGTCGTATTTATTACTCTATTTGTTGTCATTAGGCATATATAATCGTTCCATTCCACTCTTCTATTTCTTACCCAATGCTTGATGTTTTCTAACTTGCATCTACGTCGTATATCTGTACTTCTAGCTCTGTCCCGTAGTATTTTTTATCGTGCGTTTTCTTTACTGTTTCTAACATCCTTTTTGTCCTTTCTGTGTCACTAGTAATTTGAGATTTCAATGCCACACTGGGTAGAAAACTAAACAAAGAAGAAACTAAAATATAAGATTTCAGGTATGTTCAGAGAAATGATAGAGGTGCTACTTTGATGAACTACCTAGAAAAAAAGCATCTATACGCAATGGACTTCTTTTACAAATAGAAGCCCCAACGAACATGGACATGGATCAGCCCTAATGGATCCACAAAAAATGAGATCGACTACATACTGTCCACAGAACGATATATCATTAAAGATGTAACAGTTCTTAACAGATTCACAACAGGTAGCGATCACAGAATGCTCAGAGCAAAAATTAGTATTGATGGTAACTATGAAATGAAAAGAAAAATAATTAGAAACAAGGATCTAGTAGATCGAAACAAACTAAGGCAATATAAAGAGATATACAAAGACCTATTAAAAGAACAACTGACCCAAAATTAGACAGTGATGATAAAGATATAGACGAAACACAACAAATAGCAACGATGATTACATCAGGAAAAGAAATAGCAAAAATGATCTAAAAAAGGACAATTATATAGAAGTAACGGATTTTGACAAGAGCTATGAGTGATGCCGATTTAGTACACAAGTTTACCTGTTATTTACAAGGTCATAGCTCTTGCCGAAATTCATTACCTATATCAACAGAAACAAAGAAGCTTATGAATAAAAGAAGGAAGCTGAACGAAGAAGGCAAAAGGAGATCTGGAGAATATTTAGAAATGAATAAAGACAATAAGCAGAATGACGAAAGAAAATAAAAGAAAAGAACCAGAAATAAAAAAAGGAGAAGTACAGGACAACAAAAATATGAAATGCTTAAGACCGAAATTAGATAATTTTAAAATAAACAAAATAAAAGCTATAAACGGAGTAGAAACAAATATTAAAGATGCCACATCATAAATATAATCCACCATTTCTACTCAGAATTATATAAAACAAAAAAGGAACCACCAGAAGAAATTAAAAACCAACAAGGCTAAAATAAAAAATGTCAACTCACAACTACAGCCCAAAATAAGCAAATCAGAAATAAAGAAGGCATTGCAAGAAATTAAAAACAACAAATCGCCTGGAAAAGATTAAATAACTGCAGAGATGCTGAAATATGGTGGAAAAGAGGTAATTAATACTCTACATTCCCTTTTTAACGAGGTAATTAAAGAAAGAAGAATCCCAAACAACTGAAAGGAATCCGTAACCACTATCCTACACAAGAAAGGGGATAAAGCAGATATAAAAAAAAACTACCATCCTACAACGTTCCTCAATGTAATGTATAAACTCCTAACAAAAGTATTAACCAACAGATTGACGACAAAATTAAAAAAAGTATGAAAATACTTATATAACGAGTAAATTAATACCATATTCCTCTATACATAGCGTTCATAGATTTCGAAAAGTCTTTCGACAGTGTCGAACATTGGACAGTGAAAAGTTCGTTGATTAACAGCACAATTGACCACAGATATTCGAAACTAATAGTCAATATATATATATATATATATATATATATATATATATATATATATATATATATATATATATATATATATATATATATATATATATATTATAAGGAAGCCAAAAGAACAATTAAAATATATGAAGGAACAAAGTAAATACAAATACATAAAGGCGTGAGACAGGGTGACTCAATACCACCGACACTTTTGAATCAGGCTCTGGAAGATATTTTTAAAAGATTAGAATGGGAAGAAAAAGGTATAAAAATGTGTGGACAACGCTTGAACCATCTAAGGTACGCTGATGACATCGTATTGGACATCTTTTGGACGTCTTCTTTTTCTGGTTCCTATCCGTTTCGGATGTTGGAAATCATATTGGCAATTATAACCTTGCTCGCTGCGGCTCGAAACAGCTCCGTTGAGGTTTTCTTAAACCATGTTCTTAAATTCCGCAGCCATGATATTCTCCTTCTACCGGGTCCGCGCTTACCTTTGACTTTTCCTTGCAATATAGACTGTAGCAGGAAGTAACGGTGCTGATTTCTCAAAAAATGTAACTGGACGTAGAAGCTGGAAATATAGGCCCTAATATGAATTACAGCAATACCAAAATTATAACAAATACATGAAGACATCACAATTAGGATCGGACCAGATGAAATACTGAACATTTACAAAAGCAAACATGGACAAAGTCATAAAAACCCAAAGAGCAAGTAAGACTAATGGATAAAAAGAGAAACGAGTGGATAAGAGAGAAAACAAAAGTGAGGGATGTTAGACAAGAAGTTGCAAAATTAAAATGGAGATTTTCGGACACAATATAAGATAAAAAGAAGACCGATTAAACAAAATTCTTTTAAGTTGAACACCGTGGAAATATAAACGAAGCAGAGGAAGGCTCCAAATGAGATGGGCAGATGATATCAAAAAGCACGTGGGCTCTAGGTGGATGACTGTAGCGACAGACAGAGAAGAATGGAAAAATATTGGGAAGGCCTGTGGACAAAGATGGACCGAAGAAGGCTAATTAGATGGATATATAGATAGATAGTGCCAGGTCGTGTTTCTACCGCGTATGTCATTATTGGTTTGATGTCTGTTTTGTACATTCTGCCTTTCATTTCTTTTCTTTTCTCCATATTGTTTCATTCAGGCAACCTGCGGCTCTGTTTGCTCTATTCACTTGATTTTCCTTTTTTGTTTCAAATTTTCGTGGCTAGATAATGTGATGACTAGTTATTGAAACTTCATCACTTGTTCTATTATCTGACTTTTCAGCTCCTATTTAATTCTTAGTTTGACTAAAAAGTTTTATTTAAAAATACTTTATGAAAGGTATATAATTACCCTTTTATAAAAGACTTTTTAATTAGATATCTTATATTAGGGATTTTTAAATAATTCATGGTACACAACCAACTACAGGAATTTCATTTTCCTTGTAGATTTTAGTTAGAATAAGTATTAAAACAGTTGATTCTTATTTCAAAATGTTATTAGCAATATATTTTTGGTTTCTATCGTCTTAACGTCCTTAGATAGAGATTATTAAATGTAAGATCCTATCTGTGATAAATCTTTCATCAATTAAAAAAAAAAATGATTTCTTTTAATTAAGATACTAACTATTTGCTTCTTTCAGAATCTATGAGAAAATGGCCCGTGACTATAATGACCGAACGACAATGTACCAAAGATTACATCATTAAACCCGAACGACCAGAAGAAGCGCCAGTTACTATCAAAAAAGGAATGTCAATCTGGATGCCGGTATTTGCAATTCATAGAGATCCAAAATACTATCCAGATCCAAATAAATTCGACCCTGAAAGATTTAATGAGCAAAACAAAAGTAATATTAACCCTTACACGTATTTCCCATTTGGGCTAGGTCCAAGAAGTTGTATAGGTTCCAGATTTGCTTTATTAGAAATCAAAGTGGTGTTTATTTATTTGCTTAAAGATTTCCAAATTGTTCCTGTAGAAAAATCGCAAATTCCTCTGGTTATTTCGAAAAAGAATTTTAATCTCTCATCTGAAGGTGGATTTTGGTTTGGACTAAAGCGTTTATAAGTTTTGATACGTAATATGTTCATAGATTAGAGTAAGGTGGATATGTAGAATGTTATATATTTTTTTAAATAATAGGTATTTAGAATAATTTATGTAATTCTTTCGCTGTATTATTAACTATCCTCCTATTTCAATTTTACCATCATTATTTTAGTCCTACCCTTGATAACCCTTCCTACTCACATTTTAACCCCACTTCGTTACAAATACAGACAGTTTTAAAATAGCAAAGAAGTAAGACTCCCTCTTGATTGTCGACTGCCGCTAGGGACAGTCGTTCTCTCTTACCTGTTACCTATCGCTTGGTACAAGTATCTCTCTTTTCGTTGAGGATAGTCCTCTCTCTCTCTCTAATCGCTTATTAAGCAGAACAGCATCTCTGTTGGCTGTTTTTTATCGCTAAAAAGACGCTCTATACTTTTAACTTCCGCTAACTAATTATCCCTCTCCCGATTTAGTTACGGGAAAAATACCGCATATACTATTTTAAATCGTATATAGACGCAAAGTGTGTTCTATCTCGTGATATCAGTGTAAACACTTGTTTAGAAACCGGTGAAAGAAAGAGTAACTAAAGTAAAGTTATTTTGGTTTTTGACAATTGTACGGCACACGCCACTATCCCACTGATGGAAAATGTAAAAATTATTTTTTTCCTGCTAACATGACTTAAGTTTTCCAGCCTATGGACCAGGGTGTCATAAAAATTTTTAAACATTTTAACAGACGTTTTTTGGTTGAAAACATATTGATGGAAGATTGCGACACCCTTAAAATAAAGTTAGATATTCTACAAGCATCTCGAATGTGTAAGAAAGCTTGGGACCAAGTAACACCCGAAACGATCAAACACTGTTTCAAAAGAGCTGGTTTCATAAAAAATGAGGAGAACACAGACGACAATTTAACAGAAGAGCTGCTTTCAGTTGACTGCTGGGGGGACATCATTTCTGACCCTGCCATCTCTTATGAAGATTTTGTCAACGTGGATGAAGATGTTGCAGTATGTGGTGAAATAACCGATACAGAGATCATCGCTGAAGTGCTTAGGGACAATGATGAAAAACAAGAGAGTGATGAAGACGACGCATCATTAGGTGCGGGAGAAATACATGTTCCGAGTGCGGCCGAAGTAACACACCATATTACGCAACTTAAACGGTACTTTGAAAGTAAAAATGATGTAAGTCACTCTATTTTTAGTTCACTGAACATCTTAGAATCGTTTGTCATTACCGAGACGTTAAATTCTAAAAAGCAGCTAAAAATTTTTTTATTTATTTAGAAAAATTAGTCTATTTTCATTAATTGTAACAAATATGTATTCTTATTTTCAATAAATTTTTTGAGACAAAATGTTTTATTTTTTTAATGATGCGTTCTCACTGGGAATTTTTTATCTGCCGATTGTTTCGGCTAAGATTTGGCCAAAAATACCAATGAGAAAACCTGCAAATGATAAAAATCGACAATAATTGACCATTTGTTATACCTTGCAAATGCTTTAATTGGTATTCTGGCCTAATTTTGTTGGCCCATTTTTTTCGGTTGACAAAATTCGGGCAAAAATAGTAACGAAAACATCTGCAAGCGATAAAAATGGTCAACTATTGTTGATTTTTATCATTTGTAAATGTTTTTGTAGGCATCTTTGTTTTTTGTGGATATATTTTTAATTCGAATTTTTGGATAAATCTGCAAACGATAAAATATTTCGATATCTCTGTAGAAAGCATCTGCAAGCGATAAAAATGGTCAACTATTGTTGATTTTTATACTTTGCAAATGTTTTTGTAGGCATCTTTGTTTTTTTGTGGAGATATTTTTAATTCGAATTTTTGGATAATTCGAATTTTTTTAACGGTCCCTTGAGGTTCGAATTATCCAAGTTTCACTGTATTTATGATTTCTGCCTCGATGGGTAATTTTATTCCGGTATCCTAATATCCGGTATTAGGAACATTTCTTTTGTAAGTCTAAATTAACCGTTTTTTATAAAAATTTTAAATTAATTTTTTACTTTGTAGAAATGATTTATTTTCGTTCAATAAATGATTCTCTATGGTCTATTACTTGTTTTGCTCTAAAATATTCATAAATTTATTGACGTATTAAAACTAATATTAGGGTTCAAAAAAAGGTCCGATATTAGGGCACTTTACTCTATTCCTAGTTTGTTTTTCCTTTTTCTTTCACACCTTTAATATCTTTGAAATATATTTAAAACAAATTGTTTGCGATTTTTAAATGATTAAATGTTCCTATTTGATGACATTCTCTCAATTTTTCTAGATATACTAAAAAAGGGTCTGTCTATGGCATTTTCTTGGTATAAAATATTATGACCAAAAGAAGAAAAATGGAATGGAATCAACACATCGAAAGAATGACAGAAAATAGAATAGTACGAATAGCAAGAGACAAATCGCAAAATGGAAGAAGATTATTGGGACGACCGAGGAAGAGATGGTCAGACAACGTCAATTGAGGCTAAAAACCGAAGTAAAACAGGTATTAAGCCTAGTTATAAAGTAGGAAGAAGAAGAAATTTTTATTTAACACATAATTGAAAAAATGTAACAAAAAAACTAAGAATTGTGTCAATGGTTTTAATGAAAAATATCTTGAAATTATAAACATTTTAAGTACTACGTGACCTAAGAGGTATCTAGTACCTAGTACCTAGTAGGTATTTATAGCAGTGTATTAAAAAGATCATTATATTAATACGTATAATTAGTCCGAGTTACACAAACAGTACTGTAATGTTTACAAAACCAGGTTACTATTTTATTGTGTTCCCCCATTGTTTACCATCTGTTCCAACCGGCGTTTCCATAACCAGCGTTTCTCCATCCGGCGTTTCCATAACCAATGTTTCCATAACCAGCGTGTCCATAACCGGCATTTCCATAACCAGCGTTTCCAAACCCGATATATCCGTGAGAGGTGGCACCACCATGATAAACGGGTCTAACAGGAACGACACGAGTATGAGTATAAACTGCAGGAGCAACTGCGACTGATCTGTGTACAGATGGAGCAGTGTAAACGCTACCATAGTGACCCCAAGCACCTGGTGCGGGGACAGCGCTCGCTACGGCAAGGATGGCCAATACGTTGACACACTAAAACGAATTGATCAATAATTAATATTATTTCTGGTCTATAGTTACAGGGTAAGCAATGTTCACAATTTTAAACAAACCTGTGACAAATAAAAAGAAATTTTAGAACACGCTTTAAAAATAACGAGTTATCAAAGTTACGGCAGGTAGATTGATTAATACAGAAAAATTGGACAGCTACACTTTTGTTAATTAACAGTTAATGCTCTAATTAGTTTTACAGAGAAAATCATTGCACAAAAAAATGTTGGAGGTATCTCTGAAAGTATAAAATTTATTATATCATTTTGACTGCTAAATTGTTTTAAGAGTTTACCCTTTAAGCTCTAGCTTACAAGAAAGTAGATAAAGAACAGGATATGATTCTAGGTCAAATGCTCAAAATGAATTGCTGGATATAAAAATTGCCCGAAATACAAATTGCTCGAATAAAAAACAAAGTTATATCGAATATTTATTCACAATATATATATATATATATATATATATATATATATATATATATATATATTATATATATATATATATATATATATATATATATATATATCAAAAATACTTTTAAATTGACTAATTGTTTATTAAACCCAATAACCTATCAGCACTACCTCTATGTTTTTTATGGCCCACTTGAGGATGTTCGCCACTTATGTAGTGTTCAATTTTTAGTTCATTTAAGCTTTGTTCTCGTTTTAGGGCAGAAATCAATTTCCAAATGCTTGGATGATCTTCACTATTTGCATTTGGAATCCGTGATTCCAGCCTTCGATAAAATTATTTGTTTCAGAAAGTACATCCTGTATTACATCGTAAAAATCCCACATGGTATGGGCAAGTGGTTGACGCCCCTGCGTTGTGGCCGGCCAATTCAGGTATGTTTGAAATAATATATGACAGCCTCAAACTATGGTTGGAATATGTTCTCGTCGCAGATATGATCAAAAGCATTAACCAGGTCATTTGCGGGAACAAATGTAAAGGCTGGAAGCATTTTTATATTTAAAGCAGTCTGTGGATTCTTAACTGTCTGTGGATTCTGTGGAAATATTAACGAGTCAAACGAATACACCAGAGAAATAAGAATACGAATAGAGAAAGCCCGCAGTGCCTTTAACAACATGAAACAAATGTTGTGTAGCCGAAACCTAAGCCTAAAGCTGAAAATACGAATTTCGGTCCTGTTATATGGGGTGGAGGCGTGGACACTAAATAAGCAATGTATGGGTAAGCTGGAGGCATTTGAGATGTAAGCGTACCGAAGAATGTTAAAAATCTCCTGG
Source organism: Diabrotica balteata (assembly GCA_918026665.1). Classification (NCBI taxonomy): domain Eukaryota; kingdom Metazoa; phylum Arthropoda; class Insecta; order Coleoptera; family Chrysomelidae; genus Diabrotica; species Diabrotica balteata. The sequence continues at coordinate 177,063,039 of OU898276.1, forward strand.
AAGGATAAGATAACTAACCAAGTTGTATTAGACAGGATAAACAAACAAAAGGAGGTCGTATTGAGTGTTAAAATGAGAAAACTACAATACCTGGGACATATTACACGTGGGAATAAATATCAACTGTTACAACTAATTATGCAAGGAAAGATTGAAGGTAGGCGCAGCATAGGTAGGAGAAGAATGTCATGGTTGAGAAACCTCAGCGGGTGGTTTGCTTGCACTTTCATACAATTGTTCCGAGCGGAAGCCTCCAGGGTCAAAATTGCTATGATGATAGCCAACCTTCGTAGCGGAGATGGCACGTGAAGAAGAAGAAGTGGATTCTTCTTGTATTCCCTTTGTAAACCGTTTGACGGGATATGCCGAAAGATGCATTGGCAAAAATGAAAAAAGCATCAGCTATGTACAGTATCTGGTGACTCTTTTTGTACAGAGCTTATAATTGCCAATTCAAAATCAGTCATGCTAATTTGGTTGGTGCTGAGTTGGTGCTGCATTAGCAGGCAAAAAGTTTTTTTTATTTCTTGTAAGAATTTAATATAAGTCTGTTCTGTCTTATTCTGCGATAGAGCGAATACCAGAGGAATGGCCACATTGTCCTTTAGTCCATAAATTATATAGAATTATTCAAAGAGCGTTAAAACTACTTTGAAAGTAGTAATCTTATTTTATGTCTATAAAAAAAATCAAATTTTTAAAATCGCACCCTTAGTGCAAGACTGCAGTAACTCAAAATTTTGTGAAAATAAAGTAATCGTGGAATTCGGTTGTAAATATGCATATATATCCCCTGTAAAACTTCAGTAACTTTTAAATGCTTAACCGACTAATTATTACAACAAAACAGTTTAACTTTTTGCGTTTTTGTACATAAGTTCCGTGCTAAACTGTTGTAATTCTAATGTAACAGAGTTACAACAGTTTTGCACGGATCATTGCAATGATTTCGATATCAAACAATGAAATTCACGAAAAAAGTACGATATTTGTTATTTTAATATCTACATATGTGGTGTTTAATTTTAATATACAGCGTTTCTACGTAACCCATTAACGGCCGAGACAATAAACAAAGATTTACGAGACCAATCTATTCATGTCAGTTTTTGTCCTTTGTGTGACATTATATTTAATATAAAATGTGTGCGATGTCGTTTGACCATTTATTTATTAGATTGAATTAAAAACACATAAATTAAGACTAATTATTTACAGCCAAAAAGTATTTTTTCTTATGAAAGGAAAAACACTTATCTAAAAATTTGTGTATTAACAATACTGATAGGTTAAAAATATCTATTCTCAGAAAACTTGTTCTTTAAAAACTAAATCCTAAATTATATTAAATCTATATTTAACCTTCCGGGGTAATTGTCTTATCATATTGTCCCCAGTAATTCCCAACTTTTACTAAGGTAGTGAATTTCAATCCTTTTGTAAATTACTGTACTTAAGGTAGCCTGATTTGCATATTTTTATTATAGTCCTTTTTGAATTTAAATAAAAATATTGAAAGTTTTACAAATAGTTTTTCTACCTTGTTATGACATTGTCATTACAGAACGAAGGAATTGTGGCTATCAGAAACATGTGCAGAGATAGAAAGATTAAATTGCCGCTAGAGATAAGCACTTTTATTAGGTACCTATTTATTCTAGGTAGCTATCATAGGCTATAGGTTCATCCTACATAGTCCGCGAAACGGAAACATGTTTCCTTTCTGTTGGGAAAACACTATAAAATTTATCAAAATAAAAAAATGGGAAGTGAATAGATATAAAAATTCTGCAATGTAGAAAAGATAGTCCGCACATAATTTTCTTTAAGTACAACTATGATGACGAACTATGGAATTCTTTTAATTTAAAAAAATCATCACGGACTACCCATAATATACGAGAAGTGCTACTTAAACCTGCCTACAAGGAACAGCCAAAAATTTAAATGACCAAAAAGAAAAATTTGGTATACTTATGCCATTCGGGTATAATACCAGAAGCCCACCATAGTTTTTATAAAAAAATTTTGGCCCAAGATGAAATACGAGAAGAGGACAACAACTAACAGAAAATGTGTCTACACTTCTTACAATTTTCTCCGTGCAAAAGTGTTATAACTTTAAAATTCTAATACTAAATGTGTAGTGATTAGCAATTTTCTCCGTACAAAAGTGTTGTAACTTTGAAATTCCTAATTTTTTTAGCATCAATATTATTTTATTTAAGTTTCTATTTTTGGCTAATGTAATAAAGGCTGAAAAGCAAAATCATAATAAAATGTTAATTTTTATTAAAACTTGTGTCTTATCTCACCGATATTAGCACGAAAATAAACAAAATCGTCTTTATCTTAAAACTTACTTTTTCTGACTTACTGCAGTCTAGCACTGAGGGTGCGAAATATCTAATGTAATGAGATGAGTTGGAAAGCTTCGTAAGCATGTTCGGTAAAAATAGGAATGTCTCATTAATAAGCATCACAAAAGTTATATATGTTAAGAGTCAAATAAAAAAGCTGAAGTGGAAATTGGACTACTACTAGGATACTATTAGAGACGAAATACAATATAAGTTTATTTTAAATTAATGACCACCAACATTTACACGGAAGAGACAAATACCACAAATGAGAGTGATAGATGGAATAAAAACTAGGACGATCAAAGATGTCTAGCGATATAGAAAAATTGAATAGGCCAATAGAAAAATAGATCGACAGATCATGAAGATTTCTTTTATATTATAGATCTTGGTGATCCCTTTAATAAATACAAAGAAAGAAATAAACGTTACATACGCACTGACTGAGAAAATGGGGATTTAGAATGATATGAAGTTTTCGAGAGCATAACGTAGGAAGTAGTGAGACCATGTAAATGTAATAATCCGAGAAGAGACACTAAAATGGATGGAAAAAACAAAAAGTATAACAGAAACCATTATCAGTTTTTATAAAGTCACTATGATTGCTCTACCAATAGTATAGGTAATGTGTAAGACCTATTTTAAAAAATAGATTAAAAAAAACTTAAAATTTAATTGTTCGTTTTGAAATTTAATATACTTACCAAGAATTTCATGATTTTTAATGGAAGTGTTACTTCTGAGGCAATGACTCTACTTAGTTGTTCTTACTGACATCCCGGTTTATATATCCTATTGCAGACATTACGGTAGCTTCTTCACACTTGACCTTCATTAGATAAATCAATAAAAAATAGTAATAATGTTAATATCATCGTAAATATTTAAATGATGAGCTTATTTCGTTGTAAAATTTATTACGAATTATTGCATATGTCCATTTTGATATTGATCATTTTCTCAAAATTCAATGTAAAAATTATATGTTTAATTATTTGTTAATATTATACGAGGGATATGAAATTATAATATCACGATTTTATTTATAAGGTCACTTTTTGGGAATAAGTAAAATTAATCATCAACGGCTTTCACTCCTGATGGAATATTTGCTGCTCTTACTTAGAGCTCTTTGATTCATTTATTGCAGCAAATCACTCCGCATTCTTCTTATGACCTATGCATTTTTCAAAATGAGTGGAAGAACACTGTATGGAGAGCCTTTGACAATACATTGTATTGTCAAAGTTTGTTGTATGACAGGCTTTCGATACAGTATTCTTCCACTCATTTTAAAAAGTTCATAGTTCTAGTTCCTGCAGTTTTTCACTTTCAAAATTTCGATATTTCTCTTGACATGGTTCAACCATCTCTCTTTAGGTTTTCCCCTTATACTTATAGTTTTTATCTTCCAGCTGATGACCTTCTTAATTCAGTAAGCCATTTTTCCATCTCTCTATGCGTCATATACATCTCAGTCCCCTCGCTTTAATACTTAATATAACTTTTCCCTTCATAATATAACTTATACCATTGGTTATTTTTTCCCATTGTCCGTTTTCTATTCTCATCGAGCATAAAATTGTTTTGGGAATTTTCTTTTCAAACATTTTTAATCCTTCTGCATATTTATTCTTAAGGCACATTTTTTTAGCTGTGTATATTTCATCTAATTTACATACCGATGCACGTCATTATCTACGTCAGATATCGAAGTTAACATAGTTGTCAAAGTATAAAAAAATTCTGACTCCATTTTAAATCAAATAGATCACATAATTATTGCAAAGTATTACCATCTCTTTACAACGACTATTTAAATTCTTACGTGACATTTTTGAAATAAAACACACTAATTTTGATCTGAAAAGAACAGATTTTATTAAATAGGTAAAAATATAAAACAAGAGGTACCAATTCACTTTAAAATTCAAAATAATAAAGTACAAAAAGTGTTAACACCGCAACTGTCAAATAAGTGTTACCAATTTATGCCAAAATTTCACCTTCGTTCGGTTACAGCGTCTGTCCAAAAATATCTCGCTGAATGGTGACTTTCTTTTACTTTATTGTTGATTTTTAGTTTTTTTTTTGTTCTTGTATGCAAAGTTAAATATTACGTTTCTCTTAATTGTCAAACCTGTCTGGATCAGTACAATTTTCTGAAATAAATGCAAAACGCTGTTCATTTCCTTATATTTCTACGTTCGACAAAAAATTATAAACGTCGTTAGAAACAGATTCTCCAGAAGAAATTTTGTACAAATGTTCTTCGATAAGTCAGTAGAAAATGGGTTTGTACACTGCTTTATTATATGTATAAAAGCGACAATTTTTTTTGGTTTTTTATTATTACAGATTTCTTCAAATCATTAGTTACACAATCTAGTGAACGTAAATTTACGAAATCCAATAATTTTGAAATGCAACTTGTACGAAGAGAATGAGTGATATCCCATTTTTCTCTCCGAATGAATGAGTCTGTGATTTCTTTTACGCCCGATGTTGAAGCTGCATCTGCGTTAATAGTTTGTTCTAAAGTAATGTCAGATGGGATTCGACTAAATTCTGCGAATGCCAAGCAAATCTGCTGTTCGGATGTCAAACCAGTATTTTTACTCACACGTATACATATTTCTCCTCTTAGAAGCGCGAAATACAAAAAAATTCTAGAACAGCTGATTATGGGATATTTTGGGAATTAAATTAATTAAATTACAATAAGTATGTGTAAAAAGTACACAATTAAATTATTAAACAATAGGTATAACATCACTCATCACAATTTTTTTCAATTTTTTAAAATAATTTTTTCGTGTTTTAAAAATTCATTTATTTATTTTATTATTGTTGATTTATTATTAAAACTTTCTAATTTATAATTAAACAATGATTGTTGTAATAAATATATGTTTAAAAAAACACCTAGACGCGTACACTAGGCCGAAGTGCTACTAAAAAATTATATTTAAAAAATTTTTTTTTGAAATTTTACACTATGTGCCCCGTTTTCAGTATCAGACAAGTTATGAAATGTATTTAACATTTAATTTAAAAGAGAAATATGTTTGAAAAAAAAAAATGATATTAATCATTTTATAGATGGCGTGAGAAGGGTACGTTTGACGCGTCAGACTGGAAAAAGGGCTTGCTCTTGGTGTCAGACAATAATAGAACCGTTAGTTTCCTGGTTAAAGCAAGGCATATAGAAAAAAATACCTGATTATTTATCATTTTTGCACTGACTGTTTTTCGGTCATGTTTGGGGGGGGGGGGGGTTGGACACCCTTACCGTCCCATTTATGGCGTCAGAGAATATTATTTTCTTTTATTATTCACTGAAATCAAGCCATTCAATAAATATGGCAAGAGTATATATTATTTTTGCACATGTCGTGAAACGGTCATGTTTCGGAAAATATAGGGGAAAACCTCCCGAACCAAAAAAAGTCACAGAGGAAAACTGTGGCAGACTTGGTCTGCCACAGATTTTACATCCTAGTGGGTATTTAGATGTTGTCATACATTTGGTTTTTTCTGCTGATATTATCATATTGTATTCTTTGGCTGTTGTATTCAAAATGTGTGTTAATCTTTTAAGCTCATCTTCTGTCTCGGCGATAATTAATATTTTTGCTTATCTATAAAGAATAATATATGCATTCTAACATTTTGCTCATAACTACTGTATAGTAATTGTTTCCCCGTAGAAATGTATTCAATTATTCATCTGCATTTTGTGAAACCTTGATATTTACTGATTATTTTATTTTCTTAAGTTTTTAATTTCTTTTTATACTATCATGACAGTGAGGTAAAAAATTCATTTTATGTTTTATTCTCAGTAAAATAATTAAAAAAAACACTAGAATACATTCCGTTAAGTTAATGATATTTCTTCTTATCTTCGGGCATTATGTAAATAAGAATTAAAAACAATTATTTGCAAAAGTCTTTATTGAACACATAATTAAAAGAATGAAAAAATAGGTTTTATAGTTTTTTTTTAACAAACATAGCATTGAAACGTAAAAATTTCTAGTACTAAGTGAATTATAAGAACTAATAAAACAGCACGCGTATTAAAAATAATTACTATAAACATAATATTCACTCCCTACCTACAGTTAGTTCTGTATAAACTCAAATAGTACTAAAATATTTACAAAAAAAAAGATTTTTCATTTTTCTTCATAGATTACCATCCATGTCCCCATCCATGGCCCCATCCATGACCCCAACCGCCATGTCCCCATCCGTGGGAGATAACAGCGCCATGGTGAGAGGGTCCGGCAACGACGACTCCAGCATGGCCTACGGGAGCCACGACGGCAGCGTGAACAGCTGGAACTGCGTGAATAGCTGGAACAGCGATAACAGCTCCATGGTGGCCCCAGCCGGGTGCGGGTGCAGCGCTAGCTACAGCTAAGACAGCCAATATGGCGACGCACTAAAACACAATAAGGATTTGTTATTGCTATAAACATGCTGGTTTATTCGGAATATATCAAATGATTTTAGGACAGACACAAGAACTGTTTTACAGGCTTTAACCCTTACACGGGCAAGGTGTATCCAACGTTTTTTTACAAAACGTTGGATACACCTTTTACGTCTTTTATAAAATTGTATGCATCACTGAATTTGTTTAGTGGTACATTTTCTCCAACATAGTCATGAGCTATTCAAAATATACATCATCATTTTTAAAATTATTGCATCGGAAAAATTTTGTCACGTAAAGGGGCAACTCGGGCATGTCGGACGCTATTTGTATTTATACTTATAGCCTAAATATTTGCTACAGAAGTTAATCTGACAGTCAGATAATGTTTTTGTGGATTATCTAAACCACTTTTATGATTCCGGAAATCCAATTATACCCAGAAACGTTAAAATTAATCAGCGAAAAAAATATCGAAATATTTGTCCTTTTATTCAATCGCATTTATGATACAGGTAAAATACACCAAGATTGGCTGGAGTCTATATTCATCCCACTACCAAAAAAGACAAACCCACAACACTGCAATGAGTTCCGTCTGATAAGCCCTATGAGTCATGCAGTAAAAGTGCTACTAAAAATCGTACATAATCGTATCTATAGAAAGTGCGAAACAATCATCGGAGACGATCAGTTTGGATTCAGAGCCGGCACAGGAACGAGAGAAGCCCTGTTCAGTTTACTAGTTCTCGCGCAAAATGCTACGACCAACAGAAAGATATATTTATATGCTTTATAGACTTCGAAAAAGCATTTGATAGAGTAAGACACGACCTACTATTAGAACGTTTGCAAGAAGTCGGTTTAGATGGAAAAGACATCAAATTCTTAAAAAACTTGTACTGGAACCAAAACGCCAGAGTTAGGATCGAAGGGTCCACATCCGCAGAAGTAGAAATTAGGAGGGGAGTTTGACAAGGATGTGTTCTGTCGCCTCAGCTGTTTAATCTTTACTCCGAGTTTCTATTTAAAGAAGCATTGGAGGATTCCAAGGATGGAGTCAATGTGAATGGCGTAAATATCAACAGTATCAGATACGCCGATGATACAGTGTTAATTGCGGATTCTGACTTAGGTCTACAACGACTCATCGACAAGACCAACTCGACCTATAAGCAATTTGGTATGAAAATAAACATTAAAAAAACCAAAGTGATATTAATCCAAAAAAACCAAAACGTACCTCAACCTTGCACAATAAATGGGCACATGTTAGAACAGGTCAATAGATTTAAGTACCTGGGATGTTGGATCGATAGCAGCCTGAATCCTGATCTAGAAATAAGATCGAGAATAGAACAGGCCAGAAAATCTTTCGAAAAAATAAAAAAAACTGCTTTGTGATTCTCGAATAAAACTCGAAATTCGACTATGTTTATCAAAATACTACGTCTGGTCGACTCTTCTATATGCAGTTGAAATGTGGACCCTTAAAACATCAACCGTAAATAAATTGGAGGCCTTTGAAATGTGGATCTACCGGAAAATACTCAAAATTTCATGGACATCGTATACCTCAAACAAAGAAGTGCTTCATAGAATAGACAAGAAAAGAGAACTTTTTAACACAGTAAGAGTTAGAAAAACATCATCCCTAGGCCACATACTGAGAAATAATAAGTACCAATATGCCCAACTTATAGTGAAAGTAAAAATTGAGGGAAAGAGAGGCCTAGGAAGGAAAAGACTATCATGGCTCAGAAACATCCGACAATAGACAGGGCTAAATTTTGAACAGCTAATAAGAACATCTGAAGATAGAGAAGAGTTTAAAATTGTAGTAGCCAACATCCATTGAGAAGAGGGCACTTTAAGAGGAAAAAGAAGGAAATCCAATAATAAAGTCTAAACGTGTAACAAACAATGTAAACTTATCTTTGATATGAACATCGAAGATGTGCTTACAATTGGTATTATATCTATTCTAAATGAATTTTAAAAACTGATAATCATTCTTGAATTTCAATAATATGGTTAGGTAGGTACCTACACATATTTTGGACTAACTAATACATCTGGTATCAGTCGTTTGATATCGATGTTGCTGTCGACAACTAAGCTTCTAAAATTATAGTGAATTACAGTGAAAGTAGATAGTGCGAATAAAATGTCCCAAAAACCATTATCTGCAGAACTGCAATATATTTCTAATAATTTATGGGATTTCGATGAAGAAGAATTTCCTGAAGTAGTTGGCATTGAAAGTAACTCTAAAATTAAAGATCATCTTTCCAAACCAAGTGAAGAGGATTATCAGCAAGTGGTATTGAGTAATAATGAAGAATAATATTTAACTACAAGTTTTTAAATTTCAAAGACTGTAATTTAAGGATGAAATTAACTGGAAGAGTCAACCACAACCGATAGGACGTATGCGATCCTGCGACATAATAAAAATGTACAAAGTAATGTTAGCCCCTGGTCAAAGTGTAGTTGATCATATTTATTCCTTTTGTTTGTTTTTGGACGAAAAATTGTGAACGAAATAGGGAAGTCTACAAATAAAAAAGCCGAAGTAGTAATGGAGATACAGGAAATACTGCAACTCTACAGAGTTATATGCCTTTATTAAACTACTACTAACTGCAGGGCACCTAAGTGCCAACATATATGAAGTAGATATACTTTGGGGTAAGTTTTATGGACTTACTATATTTTAAGCTACCATGGGGTTAAAACGATTCAATAATTTGCTAAGATTTGTTCGATTTGACGATAAGGACACGAGGTCTGAACGAAAAAGGAACGACAAATTAGTAGCAATACACAATGTGTGGAATCAAGTCAACCAAAACTTTGAGAAATATTATTTATCAAAAAAAACCTAACGTAGTTAGGTACTTAGTAGTAGTAGTAAAATTTGCATTTTAAGCAGTATATGCCTTTAAAGCCAAATAAATATAGCATGAAAATATGGTGAGCCTGTGACTCGGAAACTTATTACTCTTTATGTGGAATACCATATACAGGAAAAAACGAAAATACACTAGCCAAAGGTCTTGCATCTTAAGTTCTAAAGCAACTCGTTGAGCCTTATTATAATTCTCGGAGAAATGTGACTTCCGATAACTATTTCACTGATCTTACTCCTGCACATGAATTACTGGTAGATTTATTAACTTTAAGTCCTGATCTTTCAGTGGCACAAATGCATCGATTTTATTGTAATAATTGCAGAAATAATAATTTTAAACCATGAAAAGGAGTCAATGTATAAAAAAGTATTCAATGACGAGTATAATCTTTCTTTTTACGATCCAGCAAATGACTTTTGTGCTAAGTGTGACCAGTTTAATGTAAGTCTTAGAAGTATGAAAAATAAGTAACTATCTAAAGAAGAAGATTTGGAACAAGGAAAGCTTTTATTAAGAGTGAAAAATATTTAGATTTAGCTGAAAGCGCTTATAACCAAAGAACGAAGCAAAATAGACCAATCATTTTTGGTTGATACTTTTGACTTAGAATAATGTCTACCAATCCCATACCCCATACAACTTAACAGTGTTTGAGATTACTACATTAGGCAATGTGGGAATTTCACACATTTGCATGAATTTGCATGGAACGAGACAGTGGCTGGACGTGGTGGGCAAGAAATAGTTTCATGTATAAGAAAATGCATTTTGTCGCTCCCAATAGAAGTAGAAATACTTGTACAGTGATTCTTGTTATGGCCAAAACAGAAACATTTTTGTGTTTACAATGACATTGTTAGTGATGCGTGAGATGAAAAAAATCATAAATTTATGGAACCTGGTCACAACCATATGGAGCTAAGAAAAGGCAACGTCTGAAATTAAAGTTCCACACGATTGGAGTAATTTCATAAAAATGTACGAAAGATTATTCTTCTTCTTCTAGTGCCTAAAAAGTTCAATCGAACTACACCCGAACCATTCACGTAGATTACGAAGCCACGATATTTTTCTTCTTCCCACACTTCTTTTGCCCTTACTTTTGCCCTGCATGATGTTTGATGTTGAAAGATCATTAGTACATCGTAAAAGGAATGATGATGGGGAAGCTGTACCATGGATGCAAATACAGTGGTTAAAATACACGCAAGAACATGAGTTCCAATACTTTTACAAAAAAAGATTTGTAGACGCTGAAGCTTATAAAAAAATGATTTTAGGAGGGGTTCTACTACCCATTAATTATTCAGAAAATTTACCTCCTCGAGCCGACATTCAAGTAAAAAATCTGTTGGATTTTTTAGGAAATTTTATCAAAATCTTCAAAAATCAAATGACTTCAATGCTTAGTTTAGATTAGAAAGTTTAGTTTAAAAGATAGGGATTACTTTAATTTATTTTGTATTTTATATTTTAAAAAATAAAGAATTTTCTTGTAAATCATAATATTTTACTGCTCAGTTGCAGGGCCAATGTCCCTATCCGACAAAATCTGCACAAGGCCAATGTCCATGTTTTTCTAGGTATAAAGAAAAATAATAAAATAGTATTGAGTCTAATAAAGCCTGGCATTATATTAATACATATTTAAAAAACACCAAAATATTTGATAAACTGATTAGATATTTAAAGGGTGATTTAAAGATAAAAAACACAAAAAAAGGCAATAGAAACACATATCCAAAAGATCACTTAATGGTAGAAACGTGGAACGTAAGGGGTACTTTTGAGGAAGGAAAACTGAAACACTTAACTAAAGGAATTGAAAAGTTTAAATTTGACGTAGTGGCACTGCAAGAAACAAAGCGACTGGGTCAGGAAATGCTGGAAATTGAAAATAGCTTATTTTTTAATAGTGGAGTCAGAAACAGAATATTAGGCACAGGATTTATGGTAAATAAAGCGTTAAAAGCATCAATTGTTGAGTTTAAACCAGTATCTGATCGTCTATGTTGTCTAAGAATAAGAGGAACATATCAAAAAATCATATTCATTAACATTCACTCACCGTCAGAAGAAAAAGATATTGAAGTAAAAGAGGATTTCTACTGTGAAGTTAATAGGGTATTTAAAAGTATTCCACGATATGACATTAAAGTAGTACTGGGAGACGAAAATGCAAAGATAGGAAAAGAAGAAATATATAGAACAACTATAGGAAAATTTAGCAAACGCGAGGAAAGTAATGAGAACGGGCAGTTTCTGATAGATTTTGCCAAAGAAAAAAATATGCTAGTAATGAGTACATATTTCGAGAGGAAAACCATCTACAAAGCAACATGGCTCCCCAGATGGAAAAACATTAAATCAAATTGACCATGTACTAATAGAGAGAAGACCGAAAATGTATAAAGAACGTGCGAACATACAGAGGACCAGACGCTGACTCGGATCACTTCATGTTAGGAATTAAAATGGCTCAACTGATACCAGAAGAAAAAATCGCAAAAGAAAAATAAGAACACAAATAAACCAGTGCGGCTTGTAACGCAAGAAGAACAAGAAATGTATAGAAAAGGTTGTCGATAGAAAATTAAATGAAATACACCTAGAAGGGCACATAGACAAGGACTAGGACAAAATTCAGCAGATTATCAGTAACACCGCTCATAAAAATATAACTAAAAAGAAAAAGGAAAGGTTTGACGAAGAATGCCAGAAGGAAATTAAAGAAAGAAGTAAACTAAGGATGAATATGATCAAAAGTGATACGGAAGAAACAAGAAACAGATATGAAAAACAAAGAAAAGTCGTAAAAAAAGTTTTGAGAATGAAAAAGAGAAAGTACATGGAAAATCAGCTGAAAGAAAAAGAAGAAAATTACAAAAATCGAGAAATTAGAAATTTATATCAGGGAGTAAAAAATGAAAAAAGAGGATACCAACAGAACACAATATTTTACAAAGATAAAGAGGGAAACGCCATAAGTGGAGAAAATGAAATAGCCGCTAGATGGAAAGAATACTTCGATGAATTGCTAAATGACGAAAACAGGATAGAACAGCCACAGCCTGTAAGAACGGAGAAACATAGGAACCAAATGAGACAGAATAAACACCCCCAACCAGAAACGAGATAAAGTAAATAATAAAGAAATTAAAAAATAACAAGAGTCCAGGAAGTGATAATATAACTGCAAAGATGTTCAAATATGGAGGGAAAACGCTAGAGGAGCAAATGTTCAAATTAATAAAGGAGATTTGGATTAAAGAACAACTACCACAAGAATGGACAGATGCAATTATATGCCCACTTTATAAGAAAGGCGATAGGACAGATTGTCAAAATTACAGGGGGATACCACTATTGAATACTGCATACAAAATTCTTGCAGCGTGTATAAAGGACAAATTGGCAGGAGTGATAGAAAACATTGTCGGCGAGCACCAATGTGGCTTAAGACCTGGTAGAAGTACAACAGATCAGATATTTACGCTCAGAGAATTGCAAGCGGAAAGTTACCAACACAATCTGCCGACAAGGGTCCTCTTCATTGATTTCAAACAAGCGTACGATAGAATAAAACGGAACCAAATGAGCAAATCACTAGAAGAATTGGGTATCAGTAGAACACTTATAAGAATATATAAGAAATAATATAATGTCGGAAAAATTTGAAGTCAGTGAAGGAATAAGGCAAGGAGATCCCCTATCATCGATACTATTCAACTTGTGTTTGGAGAAGGTCATACGAGATGCAAATGTCAACAGAGAGGGATTGTTATACCAAAGAAAGCACCAATGTCTAGCCTTTGCTGACGATGTAGTAATACTGGCACGAAGAAAATGGGAGCTACAAGAAGTAGTAAAGAGGCTAGATAGAGAGGCAAAGAAAATAGGCTTAGTCATCAACGAAAGTAAGACAAAATACATGGAATGGATTGATGACAGTGAACAAAAAGGAGAAAATCTAAAAATAGAAGTAGAGGGTGAAAAAGCATATATATTTGAAGCAGTGGAAATATTTACATACCTGGGGTCGATGTTCACATGCAAACCAAATATTAGAGAGAGCTTCAATCAAGAATAATGGCAGGAAACCGATGCGTGTACTCATTAAACAGGCTATTAAAAAGTAAACAGATATCTAGGAATGATAAATTAAGAATTTACAAAACAGTTATACAACCAGTGGTAACCTACGCCAGTGAAGTGTGGACACTGAACAAAGGCGAAACAGGTATGCTCGAAATATGGGAAAGGAAGGTTTGAGAAAGATATTTGGAGGCAAGATAGTAGACAATACATGGAAAAGAAGAACAAATAAAGAATAAGAAGATATGTACAAGAATCCTAGTAGGGCACATAGAAAGAATGACAAATTCTCGAGTACCAAAAATGATTCTGATGCATACAATGGGTACAAAAAAAGGAGAGGAAGGCCGAGAAGTAGATGGAAACAAGAAGTAGAGAAAGACCTAGAAAAACTGGGAATAGAAAGATGGAAGGACAAGGCTACTAATAGGAAGAAATGGAAAACAATAACAGCTGAAGCCATGGGCCTACTAGGTCGTAGTGCATATATATATATACATAATATATATTATATATATAATATATATATATTTATATATATATATATATATATATATATATATTTAGAGTGTTTGTCACGGCGATGTAAGTAATAAAATATAGAAATTAGTAGATGAAAATGTGATATGTCTAAAAGTCCAAATTTGACATGATACTTACCAAGAATTTCATGATTTTCGTATTGAAAGTGTTAATACTAAAGCAATGACTCTAGTTAGTGATTATTAGTATCAGCCCAGTTTATATAGGTACCATTGCAGTGTGTTACTCTACATTCTTAATGGCTTGACCTTCATCTAATTAACCAAGAAAAATTGTGACAATGTTATTATTATTGTCGATATCCGCATGGCGAGTATATTTTGTTGTGAAATTAAAAATTAAATACTGCTTTGTCACTTTTGTGGTATTACGTTTTTGCTCGAAACTAAAAAAAAATTATATTTTTAAATGCGTACAGAAATTATGCGAGAAGCAATACCAAGATATGCTGAGTAAAGAAGAGAACAAGCTTAAAAGTTTATTTGTTCCAAAGAGAAAATTTACTAGTTATAAAATCTGATTAGAGAGTACATTTCTTGACAGTTGCACCTCAGTTGTTTTTTACTATATTTCATAAATGAGAATAAATTATAAATAATTTTTGGAAACTATTTTGTTGTGATATTTTAAGATTATTGGCTATTTTTGATTATAATTAATTATAATTTAATAAGAATAAGAATAAGAATAAAGAACACAGAAATATATATGGCTTTTCTAGATATTGAGAAAGCATTTGACAGAGTGTCCCAGGAAGCAGTCTGGAAAAGTCTGCAAAATAGAAATATTGACCATCAACTAACAGGTGCTACCAAAAGTCTGTATCAAAATAACAAGAGTTATGTACGTAAGGATAACTTGGAATCAGAGATGTTTGCAATAAACGAGGGTCTAAGACAAGGAGGTGTTATGAGCCCCACACTAATCATATTGATTGTTGACGACATAATTAAGGAAACAAAAGCAAGTATACACAAAGTACATATCGGATATAGTAAACTACGACCGGTTGGTATAGCTGAGTGTGCATTCGCAGATGATCTCATTTTATGCGCTTCCAACGAAAGGGATCTCCAGAAAAATATAGATACCTGGAATAATGAGCTGGCAATCAGAAACATGAAGATTAATGTTAAGAAAACCAAGGTGATGCTAATAGCGAAAACTAACCAAAATGTTAACATAGAAATTAACCAACAACTCATAGAACAAGTAGATGCATTCAAATACCTAGGGGTTACAATAGACAGAGAAGGTACCATGCAGAATGAAATAACAGAAAGAATCAGTAGTGCTTCAAAAGTGTACCATAATCTTAGTAGAGCATTCATAGGTAAACCGGAAATTAGCAGAAGAACCAAAATGACAGTTTATAAGACAGTATTCCGACCAACCTTGATATATGGAAGCGAGAGCTGGGTTTTAACAAAGCAATTAAAAGCAAGATACAAGCCATTGATATGAAATATCTAAGACGAGTCAAAGGAATAACACGACGAGACAAAATAAGAAATGAAGATGTTAGAGAAGAACTGGGCACAGAATCAGTACTACATGCTATTGAAACACAACAAATAAAATGGTTTGGTCATTTGTGCAGAATGAGCGACAATCGACCCGTTAAGCAAGTCTGGAAGGCTAAAGTGAAAAGGATTAAAATTAGAGGCAGACCACGGAAAACCTGGGATGACGAAGTAGGGCAGATTTTGAAAAGTATTGGATTGGAATGGTCCAGAAGCTCAAAATAAGGCAAAAAACAAGAAAGAATGGACAAAATTCGTGCACAGAATAGAATAAATTTAATAGAATAAATATTTTCATTGGATTTGAGATGTAATGTATATCTGTAACCTGTAATTGTATTGTATTGTATTTACCTCACACCTTAGGTAGAGAGTTTTCGATTATATATATATATATATATATATATTATATATATATATATATATTATATATATATATATAAGTAAACTTTAAATATTGGGTATGCAGCAATAAAAATGAAAGGTGTACTCTTTTAAATTTTTATTCCAAGCTTTCGGACATTGGTTATGTCCTTCATCAGGGAGCTACAAATGTGATGATTAATTTTTACAAATTTGTATAATTAATTAAAAATTCGATACTTACAAACTTAATGAGGTTGTCTCATAAATGATTTTATATAAATTGTTGATAAAATTTATCACAGTCTGTTGAGCTATATTATATATATATATAGATTATATTTATATATATTATATATATATATTATATATTATATATATATATAAATAATTTAATTTTTGTTTTGTACATTTAATTTTACTTTTATACACTATAGAATAAGACAAGAATCAAATATTGAAATATGACACTTAAAATATATTAATTTTTACTATTCAAAATACAACGCATTTTGAAAGATATGCATTTCCCAAATTGTTAAACGCACTAAATTTAAATAATAGTTAAGTTTTTGAAGTTTGTCAAATCTGTGTGCAATTTTCTTAAATTTTCTTTTCGTTAGAACTTTCTACAAAGTATAAGAATATTAAGATAAATAAAATTGGTAAAGTCGTCCTCAAGTTAGATTTGTTTCCCTGTGACGGCTTCCTGGTTTTAGACCCACCAAAATATCTAAAACTTTTCACGTGCTAGGACCGTACCTTATTCTTAAAGGATGCCTCAAAATTGCTGGCAATTCTGTTATACCATTGTTTAAATAGGAATAGTAAATTAAACAAATTTTGTTTTTTGTTACATAGTGAAAAAATTCTTCTAATAATTTAATTTTATCTGACTCATTTATATTGACAATTCAGACATACATTATGCATTTTAAAGTAGACGACTTTAAAATGATATTGCCAATATTGTTGAGTTGCGCTCCTGGGACGACTTTACTTATAAGATAGTTCATTCGATTACAAGAAATCAACTTTAACTTGAGAATATCCGTCAGTAAAAATCATAGCATGTAATTCGCCTTTAAAAAGACAAACACATGACATGATGACAGTAAAATTCTCCTGTTAGTGATTCCATAGTAAATGATAATGAACATAGAGTTCAATGGAATAATTCAAATATAGTCCTAAAAGAAACGGATGGTAAAAAAAGAAAAATCAAAGAAGCGGCTCTAATTATGCTAAATGAGGCCAATTGTGTCGCAAATTCCTCGGCAGAATGTAGTAGGATCTGGTTACCAATATTGAAAGAGGAAGTTATTAATAAGAAAATACCAGTATTAGTAAGTCAGTAACATATAGAGGATACATCATTTATGTTTTTTAAATAACGTAACATAAAATCAGAATTTTGATGTTTGTTGAAGGTAAACTAAATTCACGAACAAATACTTACAATGTCGGGATAGTATTATGAGGTTTTTTTCCTGGTTTTTCCCTCATAATTTACTATGGAATCACTAACAGGAGAATTTTACTGTCATCATGTCATGTGTTTGTCTTTAAAAAGACAAACATCTTAAGTTAAAGTTAAAGTTGATTTCATGTAATCGAATGAACTATCTTATAAGTAAAGTCGTCCAGGAGCGCAACTCAACAATATTGGCAATATCATTTTAAAGTCGTCTACTTTAAAATGCATAATGTATGTCTGAATTGTCAATATAAATGAGTCAGATAAAATTAAATTATTAGAAGAATTTTTTCACTATGTAACAAAAAACAAAATTTGTTTAATTTACTATTTGTATTTTGAGAACGATTTCCGAATTGGAAATTGAAACGTCAATAAACGTATTTTTATCTTTAATTGTGGCTTATTCCCAGTTATAAATAGTAATTAATTTACAATGCCACAAGAAAATAGCTTCAGAACAATATAAAGTTGTAGTATTTTAACATTTATTCAGTAAATTCCGATACGTATTACACGAATGAATATAAAAAATGTAAAACTAATATAAATTCTTTGAAAATTTGTAGTAAAAGTAGAACAGAATGAAAAGGAAATCTGTCAATATCAACTGCTTGCAGTAATAATTATTCGGCTTTTTTATGCATAATTCTTGTCGCAACAAATCATAACTCTATTATAGATTTTAATATTTATGTATTCAATATTAAAATAGTAATAAACATGTAAAAAGCTAGGTTTAGTTAATTATACTAAAGAGCAACTGTGTAGTTTGAAACGAGTTTACTACATCAAATTTAAATGCGAGTGGCGTTTATAATAAACTAATAGACCACAAACTCATGGGACATTTTTAGGGGGTAATTTGAACCAACATGAATCACATATAAATCAATACTACAATATGTAATAATAACTTTAGAAACTATGTAGCTAACTCTTATCGGTACTGAAAGCCTTTTTTTTTAATTAA
This sequence comes from Diabrotica balteata, assembly GCA_918026665.1. NCBI lineage: Eukaryota > Metazoa > Arthropoda > Insecta > Coleoptera > Chrysomelidae > Diabrotica > Diabrotica balteata. The sequence continues at coordinate 177,081,738 of OU898276.1, forward strand.
TTAATCTGGATAACTTGATCCTTCTTCTTCACGTCCCATCTCCTCTAAGCAGGTTGGCAACCATCATAGCAATTTGCACTTTCGACGCCGCTGCTCTAAAGAGGTCAGCAGAAGTTCAGTTAAACCAGTTAACTTGATCCATTCAGCCACAAAAATATATTTGACTACTTGAATTGGTTAATGATGTATCGACCTATCGCATTTGTTAACACAATAGTACTTTGCCTAGAGGTAAATTGAAAATATATTGTAAACATAAACATCAGTATCACAAGAATCAGTAAATTGACAAGAAACCATAGTCCTTCGTTAGAACAGCTAGGAGATAGTTTAGTTTTAGGCCGTATTTGTTACATGTTTCTACAATAATATCCATCATACATCATCCTTTGGAGCCCTTGCGCACTATCTGCCAGCAATACTGTATCGTCTGCATAATTAATATTGTTTATAAGTTTGAATTTTTGACTGTCTAACTACTTTTTCGACTCTGAAGATCTCGGACAGTTTATTTTCTAATCGCATTGTTGCTTTTTGTTGGAGATATAAGTTTGAGATCAGTATTATATCCTTACCATCGATTCATGATGTTTTTAGGATATCAATTTGTTTATCAAATGCCTTTTCGAAATCAATAAAACATACATACACATTGCAGTTGACATCCTTGGCTCTCGGTATTAGAACTTGCAAACTGAAAAGTACTTCCCTAGTTTCGAGCGTCGTAAGAGCTGTGACGTAGTGTGACTCTACTAGCTTTAAAAGTTTCCCATACATCTCATCAGGTCCTGGTGATTTCCCATCTTTTATCCGCTTAATGGCCATAGTTACTTCTTTGTTTGTTATTTTTGGGCCGTAGGGATTGTTTATTTTAGTCGGACTTCGTGCTGCATATTCGAATAATTCTTGTGTATATGCTTTCCATATTTGTAATTTATCTTCAATGGTAGTCAAAATCTGGCTACAATTATGCCCAGTATTGCGTTGTTTTCTCATGTTCTGTACCTCTTTTATTTTTTGTGCTCATGGAAATCGTCATATTTGCGTTGTAGTATTTCAGTTTCTGTAGATTTCTCCGTCAGCCATGTTTCTTTAGCTCTTTTTTTCTCCTTTAGTATAGTCTTATGCAACTTTTTGTATTCATTGTCATTTTTACCTTAATTTTCTTCGCTCTTCCATCATCTGCAATATTTTATCTGTCATCCATTCTTGCTTCTTTTCTCTTTTTGATTTTAGATATTCATGCGAAATTGTGGTAAAATATGTCTTCATTTTCATTTCGTTCCACTGTTCACATATGCTTCTAGTAGTGTCTTCAACTATTTTCGCAAAATTCTTATTAATCTCTGTTTTTACTTTTTTCCGAATGTCATTCTCTTTTAGTAATCTTTATATCTATCTTGGGCCTCTTTTCTTAAAAATCATTTTGAGTCCTATGTTGATATTTGAAACTAATAGACTATGATCAGAGAAGACATCTGCGCCTGGATATGTTTTTGTTGAGGTGATCTTCTTTTAAGGGTGCCAGTCCGTCTGGCTATGATGACTGTTGGTTGCTATATGAAACAGCTGTGTTGACGTCTTGCTATACCTTGCTCTCAGGTTAGCAAGCCAGGATATTTATTCTTCGTCCTGAGTACCTCTTTCCTTAAATTTTACCTTGCGAAATGCATTAAAGTAGCTCATATCTGCCTTGATTTCTCATTATATGTCCCAAGTACTGCAGTTTACGGCCCTTCATGATGTTGACCAAATCCGCAGTTGTGTTCATCCGCCGCAGTACTTCTTCATTGGTGACTTTGCCTGTCCATGGAATCTTCAGGATCCTTATGTATAGCCATAGCTCAAAAGCCTGAAGTTTTGATAGAGTTTCCGCCTTCAATGTCCACGTTTCCACTCCGTACAGAAGCACTGAGTGCGCATAACATTTAACCCTTATTTTTGTTTCTAGGGTAAGATCATATTGGTCTCTTGGATATTGTCCCACGACTTATTGATTATAGTTCCCAAGTAATTGTATTGTAAGATACGTTCAATTCTCATTTGGTTTAAATACAGATTTGCTCCAGTTATGTTTTCCTTGCTGATGATCATTACCTTGGTTTTCCTGGTGTTTATATCCAGTCCATATTTTTTACTTGTTTCCGTTATTTTGTTCATTAAGTTTTGCAGCCTTTCTATGGTATTGGAAAACACTATTGTATCATCTGCATACCGCAGATTCTTGAGCTTGACTCCGTTTATTTAGATGCCTTTATCAATATATTTTAGAGCCTCTTCAAAAATATACTTTGAGTACATATTGAATATCAGTGGTGAAATTATGCACCCCTGTCTCACTCCTCTTAAGATTTTGACCTGATCTGTATATTCTCCATTTATTCGGAGTACCGCTGATTGATTCCAATATAGGTTAGCTATTATTTTTAAGTCTTTTCCGTTAATCCCTGTCTTCTTTAGCACTTCCATCATTTGTTCATGCCTGACCCTATTGAAAGCCTTATTGTAGTCAATGAGGCATGCAAAAAGATTACAGCTGACGTTGAGGTGATAGAATTTCTAAACCTTTTGTTTATATTGATAAAGTCAATTTGGGTTCTTATGATTTTCCCTGGGATATCACCGGGTGCTTTTCATGTACAAAGCTTTCTTGGGTGTAATTTACAAAGTGTATTCGTTACAATCATATCCGTCTCTTGGCAAAATTGGATCAGTTTTCCTTCTCTTTCGTTTGTTTTGTCAAGACCATATGACCCCATGATATTCTCGACTGTACCTTGTCCTATTTTGGCATTGAAATCGTTCATGATAATAGTAAGTTCATGTTTTTTTTTGGTCAGTTTTAGAATGGCTTCTAGTGTTTGATAAAAAGTTTATATTTCTTCTTCAGTGGATTCTGATGTCGGTGTCTACGGCGTACAGATTCTTGGAAAATCGATGTTCTTCGTTTCCCCACTACGAGGGAGGTTTTAGAAAGAAGTCCGAGGGTAAAGTGATCAAATTTTTTGCATCATTTTAAGGGTCCCAAAATTAATATTCTCAGCAAAATTCAGCTTGTTTATCTAGTTTTTACAGATCAAATCTCTGACTATTGGACTATTATGTATATTGAATGTATATTAAATATTTATACCTGAACTTTATGCTTACCAAAAAAAAACTATTTAAAAAAGAGGAGACAGTTGGTTGACAATATTTCAATAAATTAATAACTACACCTGTAAATTATGAATACACAATAATTAAAGTCCACACCCATATTTGACCTTAATCTGAAAATAAATAGATAACTATGTTCGTAACATTCGATGCTTTTTTTAGATTGTTCTATATCTGTGTTTGATTTTATTTATCGTCAATGAAAACTGATGAGGTTTGACTAATATGGAACTAAAACAATATAACTATTGTATTATTTATTAATAGGTAATAAATAATGTTAACAATAGATGTCACTAGTTAAAAAACTTTTATGAGCTTCCATTCACTTTGAAACCTACAGCACAAGTAAATTTTATAGCTTGAGATATAGGTACCTCTCGATAATAACGGTCTTATTAGAAAAAAACTTATGGTTTATCATTCAAACATAAAAATTTATTAAGAAGTATTTAGAAAAAAATATTTCTAATTTCTTTTAGTACTTTGGAAAGAATAGTAAAATGGGGAAAACACATAATCTTTAGAGAGAAGATTCCCAGAATATGTCTTAAATAATTGGTTTATGTTCGTCTGTTTATATTAATACTTTCTTGTTTTAACTTTTCTTTTTTTAGTTTCTCCCCACTTTTGTTTTGATGTCGTCTAACCACCGTTTTTTGGTGTTCCTTTTTCTTCGTAAAACTTCTAACATAGTTCATTCGATGACTCTAACTCCTAAGCTAACTTCCTGCTGCTGCTGAAGTCATTCGTATTCTGCTATTTATCTCTCTCGTTTGATTGTGTTTGCCTAGTTTGATCGTGTGACCTTGGTATATTATATGTTTCGACATTTTCGATTTCACTTCCATCTAAGTTCATTGTAATATTTTGATTTATTTGAGAAAGGTCAAAGGTTTGACAGGTCGCTGAATACCAATATGATAACGACGTTGGTCCTCGAGTTACCTGGTGCTCAAAGTAGACCTCGTTTTCTGGAGTTTTATGTTGTTTTGTTTTTTTATTGTTTTAAACACGAATATTATAATGGCGATAGTCATCTGTTGCCCAGGGTGACCTCGTATCCTGGAGTTTGATGTTAATTTTATGTTAAGCGACCTCGAAAACCACCCGAGTAACAAAAGTAAACTTGTAGCGTTTTAAATTTGTTTTAACTATAAAATAATTAAGTTTAAATTTTTGTAGTACGCCCCTGCGCTTGATAAAAAAATTTTGTATCTTGTACGCATTCAAAATTCCCAAGAAAAAATTTATGTATGTGTTAGAAATTGCGTTCTATTTTTTTACGTTTCTGAAGTCAGTTGAGGAATGTCTCAAAGTTAAATTTCGGTTTAATTTGGCGTAGAAGTTAAATTGGGTTATTTTTGTTTAAGTTAGGTGGCACGAACGGGCATCGGAGGAGGAGACGTAAAGGGGAAGGATTGGCGTTTGTTTTGTAAATCGAACGAAGATTAATTTTAGGTTTGGAGAAGCATTCGAGTTGAAAGGACGTGTGGCATTTTTAATCAGCAAGCCGGCAATTTTGTGTAATGAGTTAAGTGTTCAAGACCGGTGACTAGAGAAATTACTCTCTGTAATATGGCAGTTTAGAATAGAGTAACCCCTGAATAGTTAGAGGATTTGTGCAGTATACCAGAATATGGTAAATATTTAAAGCAGTACATAGGGTGTGCCCCAACCTCGTTTTTCGTCTGTTTGCTTCCAACCTCGTTTGTCGTATGTTTGCTTTAAAATTCGTTTGTCGTCTTTGATCGACGTTCGAGACTATGGAGATTGTCGTCCTTTTTTCCTGTTCAGAAATAGTCCAGATAGCTTCTACCCCAGAGATATTAACAAAGTTTTCAAAAGAAGTGTAAAATATGCATAATAATAAAAGGTATAGGTAAAGGTATAATAATAAAAGGTATATAGGCTGAATAAAAGGTAACATTTAATCTATAATTTTCATAGTAGAATAGACATTTTTTTTAAGTAACAATAATTGCTTTCGTTTAAAATTTAAGAATCTGTAATAATTAACATTATATGTACTTGGGCGTGGTTATAAATGTCATATTTATTTTGTCTTAAAATGTTGTGTTGACATATGACAGCTAGCTTTAATTTGTTCATGTTGTGACAATTTTTGATATATTTGTAGAAAAGATTAAACATTACGATTTTCATTTATAAGGATATCCTTAATTTCAATAATCTATTTTGGCCACAGTGATAAATAACCTAGTAACCATTTTGAAAGATTTTGTAGCAATCTCCTTTACGTAAACAGATTTGTAAACGTAAGTTTTTTTTGTAACTTTGTATTTTACAACTACTTATATTTGTGCCATCTGTATTTTTTGTGCCATCTGTATTTTGATAACTGTTTGTTTGAGACAAAAATAAATGTTTGATTTATTTCTCTGATTTATTTTTTTTTGTTTTTAGTTTAGAAAAGTCTCCTAACCCTTGTGTGTATTCTTGATTTTAGGAAAGAAGAACCTTTCGTTCTTTCAGCAGGAAGTCTTCTCGAAGCGGCGTCCGCATTGAAATAGCTAGAGGTATTTCTTGTTTGTCATATTTTGTTCAAGTATCCCTTTATTTCATTTTGTAGTTACCCCAATCCGACCCCTTTGATTCAACTTATCCACGATCCAGCTCTCCAATTAACCCCTGAGTGCCGTACGCACAAGTATCGATTATTTTGATTGCTGCATCTCAACACCCTTAGTTTCTGTCCCCAATTTTCTACCCCATACCACAAGGTAGGTAAAATGTTATCGTTACAAACTCATTCCTGTCGATATTTGCTTAGTTGCAAATTTTTCATTTTCTATTCACTTTATAAATGTATTATTCTTATGCACAAAATGTAATTTTTAGTTTACCAGTATCATCTAAGGGATTACGTCAGGTGTACCAGGAGACCACGGAACTTCACTACCTCTGCCAAACCAACGATGAGAACATTGCTGACTGGATAGTTTCCTACCGTTAAAGGACAATGAGGCGGAGCTCCATCCTGCATAAACCACATATCTCTTCTTTGATTAGGTGACAAATCTTCTATATCGTCGAAAAGTGTAGTTTTTAGAAACTGTAAATATGTACAAGTTACCATTCAAATTTGTTGGTAATTCATAACGACCCAGCAAACTATCTTCAAGTATACGGCATCAATAATCTGTTGAAAATGTGGCTCTCGAAATTAATGGAGAGTTTAAATATCCCAACTGTAGCTTTTTCTCCAGTTAAATTCTGTTCTACGTGTAAATGTAGCCTTGTCTGTAAAATATTTTTTTAATAAAAATACGATTTTGATGTTTTTTATTTATCATAATTAATATTCATTTTTTATTTGCGTAATAAATGCATCCTATGACCCAAAAACACCGATACAATTGATATATTAAACAAAATAACTGTGTCCTTTCATTTTTAACTACAATTATCTCAAAAAATATTAACTGTATCGTTAAAAATGAACAATATATTATTTACATAAAAACTATTGGAAAATCAAAAAATTGTACCAATTCCGCCAGTGGTTTAGAATTTGGGAGATGTCAACCATTATTTGCTTTTCCCTATCGTACGCCTCTGGTAGTGGCCAGAAACTTCTATTTGACATAATAATTTAGTAGGGTGTACAATACCTACATTTACTGCCAAGTAAATAACAAGAATATGTGAAATATTTTTAAAATAGTGGGTACAAATAGTTTTTAAATATTTAAATCAAACTCCATGTAACTCAGTAAGGAGACACATTTTATTAAAGTGATTTGAGTAATCAACTGTTAAAATATATCCAATCATTATTGAAACACCCTGTATATTTATTTTTATTTATGTTTATTCAACCACTCAGGGTTATTATCATTACAAAATACAAAAAGTAATAAACCAAATATCATCATCATCAACTAGCCTCTAACGTCCACTGCTGAACAGAGGCCTCTCGCATGCTTTTCCACTTGGTCCGATTTTGCGCCATCTGAATCCAATTTGTAGTCACTCTTTTTATATCATCTGTCCATCTCGTTGGGGGTCGACCTCTATTTCTGTAAGCTTGTATTCGGGGTCTCCATTCCAAAATTATCATACCCCTGATCTTTTGCGTATAGTAGCATTGGGTATTCTATCACGTAGAGAAATCTCTAACATAATTCTCTCCATTGCTCTTTCCGCAACTTGTAGTTTACTCACTGTTGTTCTTGTGAGCGTTGGGGTTTCTGCGCCGTAGGTCATCACTGGCAAAATACATTGATTAAATACTTTTCTTTTCAGACACATTGGAATCTTAGACCTAAAAATATCCTTCATCCTTCCAAATGCAGCCCAAGCGAGGTTTATTCTTCTTTTCAGCTCGATTGTTTGGTGCCAAACAAACCAAATATACAATGTACATAAACATGTATATCCGACAAGCGAGAGCTGGCGGGTTGCGCGTAGAACAAATTGAAAAGTGGAAGGGATTTCTCATTTCTATTGCAGTCGGCTAGGAGTTAACATCGTGTAATTAGTGCTAGATTTCTGACAGTGTTGTCATATATTTACATTTTTATTTGGAGTGGTCCTATATTATAAACTATTATTTATATTTATTAAAATGGCAAGTGTATTAAAAGGCAAACCTTTGGGATCTCAAGCACGGGAAATAATTTTCAATGTTTTTACTTTACAACCCCATCTGTCAAATAACTGTCAAAGTGTTTGGACGCGTTTAAGAGTTCCTCGGGAAAATTTATATATTTAAGTAGTTCTAAAGTCTTTTTTTTATTAGATTTCGATCTCTTGTGAAGTGCAGAAGTGTATTCAAGATATAACACAGGGTGTTTAGCGTTTTTGTTTTTTTTTTTGCTTTATATTTTAAGTTCTGGTATTCTGTCAACTGTACTGTAAGTAGAAATTTTTTATTAATTTTTTTGTTAAACGTCGTGCCCCGTCATGTCCGCGGGCAAAAATGGTATCTCTGGGAAGGATCCACCAGATCCTGGTGTAGAGGACATTGAATTTAGAGATAGGAATGATATTAAAAACAATATTGATAGCAAAAACTTGAGTTCAACTTCGCCTAAAACAAATATTCAGAAAAATCAGGTATTTAACTCAGCTAATCGATTTAGTTCTAGTGATAATGGTCCTTTTTTTATATTTGTTCAACATATTAATTTAAATTTAGGTCGTTTGCATCCAATGAAACTTGGAGAAAAACTACTTTCATTATCCAATTATGATAAAAATATTATAGAAATTGTTAGTGTAGGTAAAAACCGTATCAAAATCCAAGTAGATTCAGGTGCTGTAGCTAATAAGTTAGTTACAGAAGATTTTTTTGAAAAAAATAATTTAATAGCATATATTCCAAATTATTTAACAGAAAAAAAAGGTCTCGTTCGTGGAGTGGATACTACTTTAAGTGAGAATGCATTGCTCAACACTATTAAGTCTAATATTCCTATTAAAAAAGTTTATAGAATGACTAGATTAGTTCAAAATAATGGTATATCTGAAAGAGTTCCTAGACAAATGGTCATAATTAGCTTTGAGGGTAAATTAATTCCCCAATATATTTACATTAATAAAGTTAGATGTCCAGTTGAAATATATGTTAGTCCGGTTATGCAATGTTTTAATTGTCTTCGATATGGTCATTCAACCACCCAATGTAAGTCACAAAAAAGATGTAAAAAATGCGGCAATGAAGGAAAAATTGGTTGCCCTGATCAATGTATTGCATTTTGCGTTTTTTGTAAAAATAATAACCACGAGTCAATTTTTAAAGAATGCCCCGAATATTTGAAACAAAAGAAAACTAAAGAAGCTATGGCTAACTTGAATATTTCGTTTAAAGAAGCTGAAAAAGCTATTGAAAATCCAAGTTATTCCAGTTTAGTTCAAAAAAACAAATTTGCACCCTTAACTACCTGTGACAACCGATTTCCCTCCATTAAAAAGCTCTTCTGCTAAACCTTCGAATTCTAACACTGCTTACAAAAATAATAATACTCACAAGCATATATCCTCCCTACAGTTAGTCCCCCCAAAAAAAGAAAAAATTGTGATACATCTCCTAATTTTCCTCCTATTCGTAGAGAATACCAGACCAGCTTCTGTTCGGGATCTATATTTCAGTTTGGAAACCCTGATCCTCCTAATGAATTCAATAAGTTTATCAGTCAGCTGAGTGCTTCACTTAAAATTTGATCCAACAAAGTATCCAGGATTATTGTAATTCTTCCTCAAATGTAGAATCTAATCTTAAAATGTACGAAATTGAATTAGAAAATAAAATTAAAGATATTATAGGTAATATTTTTACATAACTTTAATGGCTTCCAAAAGCATTAAAATTATTCAATGGAATATTCGTTCGCTAAATGCAAACAAATATTCTTTAAATCAATTACTTTTTGAAGAACGTTTTGACATAGCTCTTTTATCAGAAACTTGGTCCAAACCATCTGATACTGTTTGCTTCAATAATTTTAATATAGTTAATAAAAGTAGAAGTAAGGGATATGGAGGAGTTGCCGTAATTTTAGCAAATAACATTATTTATGAGCCCATTTCATTCGTTAACAATTTCAATCCTAATCTCGAAGTTTGTGGTGTAAATATTAATATTGACCAAAAAATTTATTCTATTCTGAGTGTGTATCGTCCAGCAAAAGTTAGAGTAACAATGCAAGATTACGTTAGTCTTTTTTCTCAAATTAACAATGATTGTATCATTACCGGAGATTTTAATGCTCACCATGGATTATGGGGATCCAATCTATGTTCCGTCGATGGTAATATACTAGTAGAAGCATTAGATGCATTTCCTAATCTAGTTGTTGTAAATGACGGGTCGGCTACTAGAGCTACTCCTCCAGGACATATCAAATCGGTTGTAGATCTTACTATTATAAGCTCTAGTTTATGTTCAGCCTTTGACTGGACCGTTCTTTCAGATACCTATGGATCCGATCATTTTCCCATTAGACTTTCCGTGCAGGATATAAAATTTGAAAACACAATTTTCACATCTACAAATAAATGGTCCATGTCCAATGCAAATTGGGAAAAATTTAGAGATTCTGTAGAAAGCACCTTCAGATACGAATCAAATACAAACGAAACCAATGAAATGATATTCTTTTTATTAGATTCTATTACTACTGCAGCCAACAAATCTTTTAAAATTATCAAACCCTCAGTAAAATCTTTTAAAACTCCACCATGGTGGGATGATGAATGTCTCACAGTTTCGAATGCAAGGAAAAATTCTTTTAAAATATATAAATCCAATCTTACCCTTTCAAACTTTATTGAATATAAGAGGAATGAAGCTATGTGTAAACGAACTTTCCGCTCAAAAGCCAAATCTAGTTGGGCTCGATTTTGTTCCTCACTTAGTAGGCAAACTTCACCCTCAGAGCTTTGGAGAAGGGTAAACAAAATTCAAGGTAAGAAAAAGTACACCGCTAATAATGAAGACATAGTAGAAAGTCTTTTTAGAAAAATCTCTCCAGATTATGTCCATCTACCAGTATTTATGCCGAGTATCTCCACTAATGATCACTTTTTACTAACCCCCATTTCAGCTGACGAACTTAAAGCAAATATTAAGAGTTCTAAAAATACAGCTCCTGGTATTGACGGCATTAACTACAGCATGCTTTTAAACCTGCCAGTAATTGCCATACATTATCTGTGCAAAATATACAACAATATTTTACTTAAAGGAGACAACTGTGATTCTCTTAAACAATGCTTGGTTATTCCTATACCCAAAGTTAATCAGCGTACTGCCCTAAGACCTATCTCTCTTATGTCTTGTTTGCTTAAAACATTTGAACGAATTATGAAAAGCAGATTAGAATGGTGGTGTGAAAACAAAAATATTTTCCCAGTTAGTCAATACGGCTTTCGTAGAAATAAAGGGACTATGGATTGTGTGTCTCAATTAACGACTGATATTCAGTTATCCTTCTCAAATAATAATTATCTATCTGCCATATTTCTTGATATTTCAGGAGCTTATGATAACGTCAATTTAAATCTATTATTCGAAAAACTAAAGCACATAGGTATTCCACCTTTGTGTTCATATGTGTTAGTAAACCTATTTCTGAATAGACAGGTATTCATTCGATGTAATGATAGATTGATTGGCCCGAGAGTAGTGCATCAAGGTCTACCACAAGGCTCTGTCCTTAGCCCCCTGTTGTTTAATTTATACACCGTAGATCTTCACAATATTGGCATTAAATGTAATATATTACAATATGCGGACGACTTCTGCTTTTACACTGTGAATAATTTATACCAACAAGTATTAACTCAATAAAAACTATTATGTGTGACGCAAGAGAGTATTTCTTTAAACAAGGGTTTGAGCTTACTACGAAGAAATCAGCTGTGGTATTTTTTACGCGACATCGTTTACCAGTTATATCCAGCATTATGTTTAACAGCCTAAGTATACCCGTTCACAATCACTACACTTATCTTGGTATTACATTGGACACCAAGTTAACATGGGACGAACACATTAACGAGTGCTTAATGAAATGTGAGAAAAGTCTAAATATTCTTAAAGTAGTTAATCGCTATCGATGGGGTGCCGATCCCAAGATTAACTTAATGTTTTATCGTGCATACACCAGATCCATTCTCGACTATGGATGCTTTTTATACGGATCTGCCACAAATAGTCGTCTTAAAAAACTAGACCGCCTTCAGTATAAGGCTCTGCGATTAGTTTTAGGGGCGCTCAAATCTACACCTACAGAGAATCTTCTAGCCGAATCTATGGAACCTCCCTTACATTTAAGACGACTATTTTTAGCTGAAAAATTTATTCTCAAATGCCAGTCTTACAATCAAACTGAGCTACTACAAAAAATATGTGATATTGCTGTTTCTAATCTAGTCGACAAATGGTGGCATAACAGAAATTCTCCTATTCTGGCAGTGGCATATCCTAACGTTTCTCAACGTCTAAACACTCCGTGTGACTTGACATTCTTTCAATCGAATTTCAATGTTTCTTACGCCAAAGTCAATGTTTGGTTTCCCAATTTTGACAATGAGAATACAGTTGATTTTCAGCATCAGATAGCCAAGCTTAATAATCCATGCAGGATCTTCACGGATGGTTCTAAATCTAGATTGGGAGTCGGCTGTGCTGTATATATTCCGGATCACAAAGAATCCCTAATGTTCAAGTTAGATAAACAATGCTCTATATACTCTGCAGAAATGTTCGCAATTCATAAAGCTCTAGAATGGGCGGTCAACAAAAAAATTTCTAACCACCAAATAGTAATTATATCAGATTCAATGTCTGCGTTATTAGCTTTAGAAAACTCACGTCAACATTTATATAAAAATAGTCTTGTCGTTAAAATTTTAGAAAACCAACTTAAGCTGCAGGAAGAACATACTACTGTACATTTCGTCTGGGTAAAAGGACACTTTGGTATTTCCGGTAACCTCAAAGCAGATTTTTATGCTAAAGAGGCAATTTTAAAAGGATCAGAAATAAATTGGCTAGATAGAAGCGATCTAACAGCCACTTGCAAGAAAAGTCTAAAACAAAATTGGGACATTGAATGGTTTGCTTTCTGTAATCGAAGCAATAATCTTTATACAAAAATTCATCCAGTGTTACCTACTGAGCCGTTTGCCGTAAGAAGTTACCCCAATAGAAATATTTATTCCATGTTTGTTAGATGTCTCTTTAACCATGCCACTGTCAAGACATACCTCTATAGACTAAATCTATCCGAATCAGAACTTTGTGATTGCAATGGTTACGTTGATGATATTAATCATTGGTTGTTTGGATGCAAGCATAATGATGATGCAATTAAATATTTGATGCACACCCTGTCTCAAGAACAAATACCTTTACCACAAAACCAAACTTCTCTTTTATACTTGTCTCGACGAAACCATAAAATACAACAAATTATTTGGGAATTTTTAAAAAGGACTAAGAGAAAAATCTAACTTGGATGAATGAGTCGGATTGAATGTGTTTAGCAATTATTGTTTTTTTATAATTAATCTTATGTAATATTAAGTACCTCCCTGTAAAATACGAACATTGTTATTTAAAAAAATAAAAAATATATATGTATATAAAAAAATAAATAAAAAATAAAATAAAAAAAAAAAAAAAAAAAAACTTAATAAAAAATCATATAAAAAAAAAACTGAAAAATTAAAAAAAAAAATTAAAGAAAAAAAAAAAGAAAAAAAAAATAAATAATTAAAAAAAAAAATAAATAAAAAAAATAAAAAAAAAATAAAAAAAAAAAACGATCACAAAGAAGGCCTAAACCTCCGAGGTGTTGAACCGGGTTTATGACTTAGCGCTGTGACAATTATTAATTATTAGAATTTAGTATTAGCATTTAGTATCATTTGTATATTTCTTATTTGTAAATTAATTTAAGTTGGTTAGGGTCCTGAATGAAGAGTTTAAATAGAGGTCAATTTAATGTTTCCACTTCCTTTTTGTATTTTTTTTTTATTTTTATATAACAATACCTATATATGTATGTGCGTGCATAAGTTTGTATATGTGCTGCGCATGTGTATATAGTATTTAATATTGTAGCAAACAGTATTTATTATAATACCGTGGCTGAATGGATCAATAATCCAAAGCCATAAAAAAAAAAAAAAAAAAAAAAAAAATACTTTACAACCGAAGAAGCTAATGTAGATAAAGTCTTAGTTGATTTAAAAAAGATACAAGAACGTGTAGCTCAATTAACTGGTAATTATAATACTCATTTTAAAAATAAATTCAGATTTAAATAATTTAATTTAAATTACAATCAATAAAATTATAATCAATATATAAATGAAAAGCTACAGAACAAAAAAGTACCAGTAAATAATAAGTAAACAATGGATCAGTTAATTAGTACTTTACAATTCACTATTATTAAAAGTACTGTACTGTACTACTAGTATTGATAAGACAGGCCCAACAAGACTAGTGGTCCAACTTTTGCAGTTGGATCTGAAATCGGACCGTGAGTGGGCTAGTTGAATTAGTTGGATAACTAGTGGTACGAGTCGGAACATCTAGTGGAACTACTTAAAGATCCGACTTGGGACGAAGTCGGAGCGTGAATGGTGAAGTTGGAAGTCGGATCATAGGTTGGATCGAAAATTTCCTCAGTCAGTTAACCTTCGACACCTGTTACTTATGAGATTTCTATGAAATACTTCACGCAACGATCTCTAGTTCGCTCATATTTAATAGAAAATAAACTTTCAATTGCACGAAAATTACCTTTTTGTTAGGACAAATCATTTTCCTTTCTGTAGATCTATTTGGGACATTCCCATACATGTACAATTTCCAACACTCCGGATTGGCTAAGGAAGAATTATCAACAAACATCGAAAATTAAATCATAGTTATACTGAAATTAGACATAACTGTTTCCTTATATTTTTCTGAAGTTGTTTTCTTGTGACATCTTATGCAAATTTACTATTTTAATTGGAAATAAGTCTGAATATTAGTTAAAAATTAAATTTATTTGACGTTAAACTGAAGTCGGATCGCTAGTTGGATAGCAAATCGGAGCGTGAGTGGAGACGAATATCCAACTATAGTAGTCCTACTAAGTGAGACCGTAAGTCGGAACGTAAATGGCCTGCTTAACACAACGTATATCTGTAGCGACAAGCTAATTATTTCAAAAATTAAATAACAGTTCTTCATGTTAAAATTTACAATATCGCAATTGGTTATACACATGTGAAATAGAAATGACATAAAAATTTAAATGTGTCTCTTTACTATGTTTATTTACTACAGAGATGCTGGACACTTTAATTATATCTACATTTGAATACGTTGCATTGTTCATGAATGAGAAACGAAATATGATGTTGTAAGCAATAACATCACAAGATAAAAGGCCGAAAATACTTGAGTTTACCGTCTGGCTTAGAAAAATAAACAAAGAACGAATGTTCTGTGTTGTGTTTAGTTTAGTAATCACTAAGACACACAAGCTGAATCAGTCCGAGATACATACAAAAATACCTTCCCTTCAAGAATTAATTACGTTTTATGAAAATAAATATTATTAACAAATTTTTTCTACGTTTTATTCAATATCATCATTATTTTTATTTTGTTTTCGTGGTAAATAAGCCACGCCAGCTCTCGCTTGTCGGATAATACAAAATATCAAGTATAGATAACTACACTAAGTATAAGATATTAGCTGACCCGACAATCGTTGGCGTTCTTTGGCCATATAGATTATTACTAGTTTTGGTAGTTAAATCCTAGACCAATATTTAGTTATCTGCATTTTCTTCCTTTCCATTACCTTTAATTGTTTGATCTTCGAATTTTAATATGAACATGTTCCTATTTTCTGAGTGTATAAATCTATTACTTTTACTTTTAGAATAATGGGTTACATTTAAAATATTTAATACATTAACATTTACACAGAAAATTTAATTCAATACAATATTAAATCAATACGATATTAATTCCTGTAACTCGATATAATTGCAATTAAAAATGTATAAATATCAGTTAACGGAATGACTTGACATACCGTCTTTATTATTCCCTTATCAGTTTATTTACATTCAAATTTTCGTTTATTAATAGTATTATCGTGACTTTACTTTCTATAGTTGCATACAAAGAATTACACCTGCAGTGAATACATACAAGGTAGTATTGCAATGACGCAGCAAAACCAAGCTGTAGGAAGTTTAATTAATTTTAGTTAAAATTCAATGTTCTCTCAAAAATTCAAAAAGGGCCGTTGACAGAAAAAAATAATACTTTGTAGTGACGAGAAAAGACTAAAGTAAAGAAAACACTTTATAGACCTGAAAGTGTCAGATAAACATTATTTATATTTATTTATCTTCTATTCATGCGTGAATAAAACGTGAGAGTGAAAAATATTGTAACTTGACGAAGTGTTTTTCAGGTTTTAAAATTAATATATTTTAGCGAAAGCCGCATCAAAATAAATTTAGTAAAGGTCAAAATGTTCGTTTTTCATTTTACTACAGTCTTAATTAACATGTTACTAAGTTTTTTGATTAACTCTGCCTGGGGTAGGGTGAGGAACGGGTGGATTAAGTAGCTCGGAAATTACCTTACTACAGCCGGTCCCAAGCCCGGATACAAGACGAGGGTTGAGCGGAGGGTTAACAACCCACCCTCGGAAAAAGAAACTAGTTATGAAAACTGCAACTTTGCCTCGGAACCGGACAGATAAACACAAAAAACGACAAATGCAATGTAAAAGAACTATGAATATTATAACTTGGAATGTCCAGAGTTGGTACAGACCTCGAGCTTCTATAAATGCTCTGGAACAACTGGAAAACATAGGAATGGATATAACAGCCGTCCAAGAAATAAGATGGCCAGACGATCTTCTTCTTCTTACGGTACCTATCCGTTCCGGATGTTGGAGATCAACATGGCTATCCTAACTTTGCTTGCTGCTATTCTGAATAGTCCGGTTGTCGATGTATTACACCACTTTCTCAGGTTTTAAAGCCAAGATATTCTTCTTCTCCTTGGTCCTCTCTTTCCAAATACCTTGCCCTGAAGAATGAGTTGCAACAAGCCGTATCTCTGTTCATTCCTCATAACATGGCCAAGATATTCTAGTTTGCGCTCTTTGATGGTGTTAATAATCTCGCATTCCTTGCTTAGTCTTCGGCCAGACGATGAAAATATAAAAATAAGCAAATCTATCATCTTTTTCAGCGGTAACAAAAACGGAAGACATGAATTTGGAACGGGCTTTGTGATTAGAGACAACCTAGTACAGAATATACTAAATTTTAAACCTATAAATGAAAGGATATGCTACATACGAATGAAGGGAGAACGATACAACATTTCGATTATCTCAGCGCATGCACCAACGGAAGAGAAGGATGAAGATATCAAGGATGACTTCTACGATGCCCTAGAAAGAGAGATAGATACGGTGCCCAAACATGATATGCGCATACTCTGCGGGGACTTTAATGCTAAAATAGGCAAAGGCCTAGCCTATATCCCACAATAGGTAAACACAGCCTACACAATATATCCAACGACAATGGCTTAAGACTCACAGAAACTGCAGCAGCTAATAATATGCTAATAAAGTCAACCATGTTTCCGCATAAAGATGTCCATAAGCAAACCTGGGTCTCAAACGACCATATTATGCGCAACCAAATTAACAATATCATTGTAGATGCCCGTCATGGTAACAATATTATCGACGTAAGAAGCCTAAGAGGAATAGACGGAGACACAGATCATTACTTAGTCAGAGCAAAAGTCAAATCCAGAATATCTAGCCACAAATACAATAAAACGACAATAAACCCACAATGGAACATGAATGAAATATGCAATGCAGAGAAACAACAAAACTATAGAGAACAACTTGAACAAACCTTGAACTCTAAAAGAGAATACAATAATATAGAACAGCTATGGGAAGCGATTGTCGAAATAATAACCAAGACAGCAGACAAGATCTTTTGAAGGAGTAGGTAGAGGAGGGAAAAACATGGTATGACGAAGAATTTCGGAAACAGCTGGAAATAAGACAAACAGTAAGGAAGACTTGGATACAACTGCAAATAGACCAAAGTAAAAAGGGATATAACGACTGCCGAAAAGAAACAAGAAAAATAATACGCACAAAGAAAAGAAACTATGAACATCAAAAACATGAAGCTATGGAGAGAGATTGGCCCAAACCAGGCTCCAGAGAATTCTATTAAGCAATTTCCTCTAAGAAAAGACGACATAGAACCAATTCCATCCATACACTGAGAGACAATCAAGGCCGTATGATAATCGACGGTAAAGAAGTAACTGAAGAATGGAAAAAGTATTTTAGGGACCTTCTAAACATATTACAGGAAGAACAGCACAAAGAAGAGATCTATATCACAGTGGACATACCCGTCAAAAATCGATCCTTTGAAGAAACCCAAAAGGCCTTAAATAAGCTGAAAAATCACAAAGCGCCGGGTACGGACGAGATACCAGCAGAACTTCTGAAATATGGGGGAGACGCACTACATCGCTAAATCCACCAGCTAATAACGCACATATGGTTAGAAGAAAGGATACCAGCACGATGGAAGGAAAACATAATATGCCCATACACAAAAAAGGGGACAAAACAAAATGCACGAATTATAGAGGAATCTCACTTCTAAACACGGCATATAAAACCCTCTCAAACATTATTCTTAGTAGACTAATCCCTTATGCTAAAAATGTCCTAGGCGAATATGAAGCCTGGTTTAGGGCAAACAGATCAACAATAGATCAACTATTCACGCTGAGACAACTTCTAGAAAATAGATGGGAGTATAACAGACACATACCCAATCTTTTCATAGACTTTCGACAGGCATATGATAGCGTAAAAAGAAGCTAAGTACGGAATGCCATAGCGGAGTTCTCAATACCAAAGAAACTCATTCGGATAACCAAAGTCTGTATGGAGGGTGGAATATCTAAAGTACGTGTAAATAATAAACTGTCTGGAAGCTTTAAAATCAACAGTGGACTCAAACAGGGTGATGCGTTATCTCCACTACTTTTTAACCTTGTATTAGAGTAAGCAATAAGGTCGGCCAAAATAAAAACATAATTGCTATCGGTTCAAGGTCCCAAGCTGTTACTCGCGTATACAGATGACATAGATCTCGTTGGAGACTCTATCCCATACACGAAAGACATTTTCAACAAGGTGGAAAGAACAACAAGTGAATAGGACTGAAGATTAATGAAGAGAAGACGAAATATATGTGTACAAATAGAACGACACGAAGAGACAGTAAATGTATCAAATATGTCGGCTTTAATGGACCAATTTTAAATTTTTTGAAAAAAGGGCATATCTTTATTAGTGTATTAGTTATAAGCATTTAAAAATGTAATTTGTTAATAATGAATTCTTACCCAACAATCCGGATCAATATTTTGATATAACCCCCTCTGTGGCTCAGTGGTAAGAGCGCCTACCTTTAAACCTAAAGGTCGTGAGTTCGAATCCCATCTGGGTAGAGAAATTTTTGTTTATTAAAAATTAATTATTGAAAATAATTTCTATCCATGTGCGATCTCTTAGTCTCTTAGCAAAGACAATGACGTCGACTTTGCTAAGTATCAAGACAATTACTCTACACATACACACACACACACTTCACTAGGTACCTGACTGTAGCTTGCCAATGATCATAGTTGTCGAGGCAGTAACTCAATAAAAAAAAATATATATTTTGATGATTTGGATTCAGCGACTCAAAATACATAAAAATCAGTTTTGGTCACGAAACCCTAAACCATGTGATATCTCTCGAATGTCGATTATTTTATTCAGGATAATTAATGCCCTAACTAGTGTGTTATAGTTGTTTGATATAAATACTGCCTTTATTCTTAAATTTTCTAGAATAACTAATAAATAATTCATAACCACTAATTTCTATTCTACATATGTCAATGATCTTTCTAATCAAGTCACGATAATTCAAATAAAAATTTAAATACAGTTAAATGTTACAAAATATACCTATTTCATTGATAATTTTATAAATAAAGTGAGGTTTTTGGTTTTTTTTTAACTTTAATATTCATGATTAAATGAAAAATAATATATTAAATACGTAAGGTATGAATAGTATCATGAATAATAAACTGCAATAATTATCCTTATCGTATAGTTAAAGTTCAGGTTCGTAGGTGTTTGTTTAACGAATTTATAAACAATAATAAAAACAGAGATCAGAAATAGCAAAGAAATTCTAAGGAAGTCGAAAGAAAAATCGCATTCGTTGCTTCGAGAAATATTTTGGAGGTTTTGTTTAGCTCACTTTCGGTATATTAAGCCAGTGCGATCGACTGCCTTAAAAACAATGACAGCGTACTACCTGCAGAATTCTCTGAGACCCAAACCCTCTAAAACCCAAGTCTGCGCTTTCCACCTTCGCGCAAAGGAAGCCAAGCGAAAACTCCAAATTGTGTGGAATGCTAATACATTAGAACACACAAACCAACCTATATATCTTGGAGCAACTCTGGACCGGTCCCTCACCTACAGACAACATTGCATAAAAACGAGAGGGAAAGTAACAACTAGGAACAGAATACTCAGAAAGCTAACGGGAAGTAATTGGGGCGCAGGTCCTGACGTTTTAAGAACAACGGCACAGGCACTGTGTTAACTGCTGAATATGCGTGCCCCGTTTGGAGCAGATCTGCCCACACCAAACAAGTTCATACTGCGCTAAATGAGACATGCAGGTCAAATCTATATAGAGCAGCGGGTTTTGCAGAACCTTCAACAAGCAAAGGCGTTGCAGAGCACATAGAGAACATTAAACATATCGCGGACGAGCGGTATGCCCTATACAAAGCTGGAACACCACGAAATCGACTAAAATCTAGGAAAAGCTTCCTTGGAACAGTGCAGGATGAACCCTCTGAGTATTTTCCAATTCTCCAAGTTCAATGGACCAGCCAGACCCTAGACTTTAAAACGTGGAAAACTATGACTAGGATAAAAACGGGGGTCGCTACAGTAAAATCAAACATCGCAAAATGGGAAAAAATAGACCAAGATGATGTGAACTATGACTGTGGAGAAACACAGAATATGGAACATCTTCTTACATGCAGAAACTGTCCTCATCGATGTACCCTTGAACATTTTTTGGCTCGCCAACAAAGATGGAACTCGATACTGGGCCGAAATTTTATTAATAACATGTTCAGACACGATAAATTAAGTAAAGTAAGTATTGCGACCGTAATTGATTGCTGTTTCCAGGCACCAAATGCGCCTGGTGGTGCATGGTTTTTACTTAGTTTACAAAAGGGTGAGTGACAAATGACAGCTTGCTCCTTCTTTTACTTCAAGCTCCTTAGCTTTCTTATTTCTTTCCGTTTTAAGTATGAGATCTACATCGTAATATATATTTTTTGTATGCCAAAGAGCTTCTAAAGAGATTATTTTAGTCCCAAAATAGTTTTTGACTCATAAGTGAAATACTTTAGATATTTTAAAGTAGCTTGGCTATTTGAATCTTGAGTCTTGAATACAGACTTTTGCTCTAGTGATATCTCTGCTAATATACTCCTGTGACATGATGTCCATGACGTTGATTCTTCTTTAAAATATAGTTTTACAAAGTCCAAACAATTTTAAGAGCCTCCTGTCGAAATTTCATCACGTTACTGTAACTTAAGCTTTTTCATATCTTCGTATCAATTATATACATATTATAGTAAGCATATAACTTATAAATGTGAAGAAATGATCTTTTGTGCCAAAATTGTATGAATAGAGGCATGGAGCAGCATTGTATTTTTTTTCGATTTCTTATCTCGTTATTCATCAATGAATATTATGGTTATTAAATTAAAATTTATTTCCATACAATAAAAGACTGAAAACTTTGTTTTTAAACTTTCACAAAATTTATTTTAACCTCTTACCACTACAGCTGTTTCGGCTGATTGCCTTTCTCAAGTGATCTATTTTTGGCTTTACACTTTATAGTCTCTAATGAAATAGTTTGAGGAGGGAAGAACTGTTTGTATCAAGTTGTTAATTCAGAATTATATATGTGTTTTTTCATTTGTTGATTTCCATAGATTCTAACAAGGATAGCTTAAGGCCTTTATTTTGAATGTGAAGAATTTTAAATTCGTCATTAAAAGAATGATTGTGATCTAGAAGGTGAACTGCGTATTTAGAATCTGTTTTTCTTTTATTGAAAGCCCTTTTATGTTCTGCTATTCGTTTATTAAAGTTTCTACCAGTTTGACCGATGTAAGTTTTTGGGCAGTCACCACATTTAAGTTTGTACACACCACTGTGTAAGTGTTCTTTATTTTGGATCTTGTTGTTTTTGATATATTTGCCTAGGTTGTTATTTGTTCTGAAAGCTGGTGTTATTCCTTTCTTTTTTATGTGTTTGGCTATGTTTGTTAATATTTTGCCTGTATTTGTAATCGAGCAGAAGGTACTGGGTTTTTTTTTGGTGGTGGAAATACTAATTTCAGGGCTTTCTTGTATAGTTTTTGATTTAACATTTTGTTAATTGTTTGTTCGTTGTATCCGTTGTTTACTGATATTTGCTTAATGATATTTAATTCTGTCTCAAAGTTGTATTTTGACATCGGAATTTCTGTTAATCTATGTAACATGATATGCTGCCAGTTTATGTTGCGTTGGATGGGATGATGAATTGTGTATAGTCGTGTCCTTATGGGTAGGTTTATGAAATATGGAGAAGTCATGTTTGTTTTTTATACTACATTCGCTCAGCTCGGGCATATTTTGACAGATTCATTGTCGGAAACCTACAACACAACAATTCCTACTTCTCAATATAAATAGCTCAAGTATACTACTATTGCAGACTTCTTTCTTTGAAAAAAAGAAGAATTATTCTAAATATGGAAGTGTATACTAAACCCATCAAATTTTGGGTAGTATATATTTTAAAAATATATTTTAGTTGTTATAATTTAACATAACTATTTAATATATGGTGCAGATAAATAAATATCGATTGTCGGTAATTCGCAAAGTTCTATTTTATTTACTATTTAGTTTGTTTACTATTAATATTGGCTATGAGTATGTGTGCTTGGTTGTATAGTAATTAGTCGTGGGCTGTGCCACTTTGCGGGCCTTAGTCTGTCAAAAGTAACTAACTTCGCAAAAAAATAATTACTAAATTCACTAGACAGTTCGGACTGGGAATAGCGAACCGACTTTGGGTCTGATAATTTTTAAATATTCTCTCGCATCTGCCTTAGGGGCCAAATCCGCATAGGCTGTATATAGAAGGCCTGACGAGCCGTCTATATTTGGTTTATGATATTGAGTTTCCATTATATTGATCGTACGAATGAAAATTTCAAAATAGTGTAGAAACTTAGATTGATTTAGACAGAAAACAATTTTTTTTTGGTATTTTTTGGTGTTTTTGTGGGTCTTCCTTGGTGTTTCGGAACTATAATATGCCTGAACATCAATTCTTACCTTTTTTCCTAATCGTAACGTGTGCGTGTGGTTGAGGTGTGCATTCCAGGTTGTATAGGGCCATCGCACACCCCGTGTATATTGTCCTTAACTAAGTACCTTGGTACCTGTATCCTCTCGTCAGAGTTCTAAAAACCTAAAAAGCGTACCCTCTCGCCAGAGTTTTTTTTTGGTTTGTTTCCTGTCTCTCTGCATCCTGTTGTTTAACGATTATGCGACCATCTCAATCATTACTTATTCGTTTGGGTTCTTCCTATATTCAGCTATCTGTTTTTTAGGTCTTCTTGTACCGTCCGGATGATGCTGTTGGCAACCCTAATTTTGGTTTTGAATCTCAGTTTGCTTCTTCTTCCTATAGAGTAGAGAGCTGACTTTTTAGCTCTTTGGCTTTGTACGTTTGTTGATTGATATGTTCCGTAAACGTTAGTTTCCTATCCAGTAGTACTCCTAGGTATTTTGCCTGGTTGGTCCATTCTACTGGAGTGTTTCCAATCGTAATTTCTCGGTTTGGTACACTTCTTCTGTGTCTAAACATTACAGCTTCTGTTTTTTCTGGGTTTAAGGTTATTTTCCATTTTATACACCATCTTTGGAATTATGTTCAGTGCTCTTTGCAGATCATTAGATGCATGATCCGGGTTTCTCCAGATAACAGCTATTGCTGTGTCGTCAGCGTAAAGACTCAACAGACATCCTGGTTCTGTTGACATGTCGGCCGTATAGATGGTGTACAGGTACGGCGATAGCACAGCTTCATGAGACACACCTGCCTCCAGGGTCCCGACTTCGGACAGGGTTGCCCCTATTCGAACTCTGAACCTTCTCTTAGCTAGGTATGACACAAGGAGGCATGTCATCGCTTCGCTGTATCCCAATCCGTTCATTTTGTAAATGAGTCCTTGGTGCCAGACTCTGTCAAATACTTTACTAACGTCCAGAAAAGCTGTTGCTGTATACAATTTTCTCGTTAAATCCTTTTGTTATAAATTCTGTGAGTCGTAGTACTTGTAGTTCACATAAGTGTTCGCTCTGAACCCGAATTAAGCTTCTGGTATGGTGTGTAGTGCCTGAGACTCATCGTTGAGTATTTTTAATATGACTCTTCCTAATCTTCTTTATCGATGATAATAAGCTGATTGGCCTGTAGTTTTGTAGAAATGTGCCAATTTTTTCCCTGCCCAACATTATTTAAATTGTTGCTGATGTAACCAATGGCTTTTTTTGGTAGATTTTTCAGCGCCCTGTTTGTGATGTTGTCAGGTCCTGTGGCTTTTTTGGCATTTGTCAGCTTTATTAGTTCTTTTATTTTTTCGGGAGATGTATACGTAATATGATCAATCTATAACTGGCATCTCCAAAAAGTGTCTTCTTCTCTACAAAATAGACGTGGATCGAATTTTTTGCACCTAGTGTATATTAGATATTATTATTTAATATACAAAGTAAATTAACTTAATATTAACTTAAAAACAAATATATTTACACAAAATAACATTATTAACGTAATAAACTAATAACTAAGTAATGGTTAATTAATAATTAAACATTGTAACCACATAAAATTGTATCATTAATAGCTAGAACTAAATGCTTTTCAATATTTTCGATTTTAAAGCTATATCTTTGATCAGTGAAAATTAATTTGTAGATTGAAAATGAACATGAAAGGAACAGACATATAAAAAAGACTTTTTATTTTTTAAATTGTCCTTTCAAATACGAATTCTTTCTTCTGTCGCGCCTTTGGTTTTCATTATACATAAATATTTAACCATATGAATATTATATAAAATATATATTGCACAAAGGATCACAACGTAAAGTTTTATTTCGTGTCTATGGAAAGTAACTAAAATGTTTAAAAAAGTAATTTATTTCCAGTGTATTTTGTTTGTTCAAACAGGTAAATCTTTAAAGATTAGTATCTATCTTTTGATTCCCTTTTCTTTAAATCGGTTACAATATAAATAGGACAAGTGCAGTAGTCATCTTTGTCAAGAAACGTTGAACCCTATGAAATCAATCAATGAAATATTGTACGATGACATACTGGTTCTTTCACCAAAACTTTCTGTAACCATATTCATGACAATTCAACTTCCGTTTATCCGTGAGGTTGAGTGGCACAGTTGGATAACGAAAATCATAGATAAAACGTAACTGGTAGTCAAATACGCAGAGATGTGTTGCTTTATTCTATATTGCACTTCACATAGCATCAGTTTTTTAGCCAGTAGCGCGTCGTCTTGATCAATTAGGCATTCTAGATGTTCATTCACGTGACACAAGGCCACTTCGTAAGTCATTCGTCCACCAGGTACAAGCTCCTCTTCTTCATCACTGGCCTCGTTTTCTCCTCACCATATTCTTAGGATGTCTTCATCCGTTAAATGCTTAAATTCTGGGTCAGTCTCATCTCAGTCTAAGCACTCTTACAAATTGGCTGCGTCCACATTCTCTCTCCCCCAGGAACTGAAAGCTTTAAAGTTGTAAGGATAGGCAGTTCATTTTTATCATCTCCAACTGCTAGTTCGACACAATTTTCGACGTTTGGTATCAGCTTTCTCCATGACTTTACCCAAGTACCATTTACTTCGTTTTATAATAAAAGGAAAAGTGAAAGGAAAGAGATGGATTGGTCGAAAGAGACTTTCATGGCATGTTTTTAATATTGGTTTCCATTTAAGAAAAACTAGGATGCCACAAATACAGACATTTGCAAAAGTATTAAGAAATATTATTTTTATGGTATAACTACATACTTTAATTTCAGCACTTTTTTCCGTCACAACCCAACAATGCATCAGCAGAGATTACGGCAATGGTGGTACAGTTTGCGTGTGCAATGCCACCTACTGCGATTTTTTACCAAAAATTAAACCTGGTGATAAGACACGTTACTTAATATACACCTCAAATAAAGCAGGTTTAAGGTTCGAAAAAAGTGACGGTAGTTTTTTGCCGGAACAAACAACATCAACAGCCAAAAAAGTTTATGTGAATACCAAAGAGTATCAGGAGATACATGGTTTTGGAGGTGCGTTTACCGATTCTACAGGAATAAATATCAATTCTCTAAACGAAGGAGCGCAAGAAAATTTAATGAGGTAAGCTAAGATACATAACTATTCATCCATGAGTTTAAAGTGATATTCTGTAATATAATTCTAATATGCATATAAAAAATATTTAAAAAGCCCGAAAAAGTTATTGGATGAATCCTAATTAAATTTTTATTACTAACTAATCATTAAAATGAGGGATTAGTTAGTAAAGAACCAATTTAATGTTAGTGTAAAATTTTTCTTTGAAACATTCAAACAAAACATAAATTTTAGATACTAATTTAATGAAAATTATTAGCATCACAGTGAATGTAAAACATGAAAATCTAAATAAATAACGCCGCACCAATTACAGCTTACCTCCGTCTTGAGATACATAAAATTATAAGTTTTTGTAAGAAGGTATTGAATATTTTGGTCTAAAAGACGACTACAGGTATATCTCGAAATCTCTAGCT
Source organism: Diabrotica balteata (assembly GCA_918026665.1). Taxonomy (NCBI): domain Eukaryota; kingdom Metazoa; phylum Arthropoda; class Insecta; order Coleoptera; family Chrysomelidae; genus Diabrotica; species Diabrotica balteata. The sequence goes on from OU898276.1 coordinate 177,108,489, forward strand.
AATCAAGAGAAAAAGATAATTAGAAATCAAATTGACTACGCTGTTAGTAATGGAATATTTAGACAACATTACATCTATTAAAATATATTCGACTGCAGACACAGCAACTGATTAGCAGGTTCATTGCGTAAGGCGCGGATCTGCGTCTAGGCCGTTCATTCCTCGGTGCTAACAGCGCATTTATAGTATGATATTTTTTACCACGAGAGTTGTGCGTTTATCTAAGAGTAGCATCAGGTATTATCAAGATATCCCAATAGAAGAGTATGTTCAATGATTGTTAGATGCCTTGTTAGTCATACTACTGTAAAAGTCTATCTTCATAGTTTTACTTTAAGTGAAACAGATTTCTGCTATTGTAATGGTAATACTGACGATATCAATTATTGAATGTTCAGGTGCATATATAATGATGATGCCGTTAAGTATCTATTAGAAAAGCTGATAAAAAAACAATAAATACCTATTGCTCAAAGTCAATCTTCTATTTTATATATCTCTCGTCGTAATCTAAGTCTTAACCAAATTTTTTGAGTACATTTTAAAAAGGACAAAAAAATTAGGATGTAATGTGTAATGTGAATGTATAAATCTAGCTTTGTTCCATCGGTCTTCCTTATGTTATATGTATATTTACCTTCTAGCCCTTGCCTGTCTTGTGTTGTAATAAAGTCGCTATGAAAGGCACTTTAGTTTGAAAAGTATCCCTATATTATGTTTTCCCAGTGGTGTTTCTAAATATTCACTTTAAGTTGGTTAGGGCCCTGAACGTAACGAATGAAAGTATGGTTTCTGTTAATTTACTGATTCTTGTGATACTAATGTTTACAATATATTTTTAACAAAAAGAGAAATCATACGATTTCTACCTGGCGAAATCGAATTCAACAATGGAATTGAGGAATGCATGGGAAAAGAAGGAGAAGAAATACTAAACAAAAATGGTGAAAGAATAATAGAAATATGTATGAAGAATAAACTTGTTATAATAAAGACACAATTTAAACATAAAAAGGATATAAATACACGAGAGTACAAAGAAAGCAGAAGTGAAAAATCAATCATAGATTACTTTTTGGTAAGTAGCAAGGAATGGAAAAGAGTACAAGACACGAATGAAAAGAGGCTCAGAGATTGGCAGTGATCATCATCTACTAATAATGATAATAAGAACAGCAGAAGAAAAGGAAGAAAAGGAGGAGAAAGGTAGTAAATGAAAAAATAAAAAGCTACAAATTAAAAGAAGAAAGAGTATAAGAAGATATTCCAAGAAAAATTAGACAATATTTTAAAAGGTAGAGCAAAAACTGCAAGTATAGAAGAAAAGTGGGAAAATCTCAGAACCAAATTAATCATAGCTGCTGGGAAAACTTACGGGAAGACAAACATTGCAAATACTAGCATGAGGAGAACTGAATGGTAGACGTACGAAATGGACGGACAAAAAAAGAAAAATGGAAGAGATTATCTAAGTACCCACCCTGAAGATTATGAGGCATATAAAGAAAAAAGAAAAGAGATTAGAATAGCTGTGAAAGCAGAAAAAGAAGGTCATGGAAAAGTTTGGACTAAAAATAACAAATAATTATAGGGAAAATCAAAAACTGTTCTATGGCGCATTAAAACAGCTCAGACAATAGAAAGAACACATGATGCCGAATATAAAAGACAAGAATGGAAAGGTAATAACAGAAGAGAACAAATAATGGAAAGATGAAGAGAACATTTCAAAGAGCTAACTCATACAGACGTAGACAACATAGTGGAGATACAAGAAATAAATGAGGACAAAAAGTAGAACCCATAACAACAGAGAAAACTAGAAAAGGCAATTGAAAGAGTTAAATTAGGCAAAGCACCAGGCAAGGATCATATCACTTCGGAAATGATAAAATTCATGGGAATAGAGGCAGTGGAAAGCATAAAAGATCTAATGAACGATATCATAAAGAGAGCAGAAATACCACAGGACTGGAAGAAAGACATTATACTACCAATACACAAAAAGGACGACAAGAGAAATTGTAATAATTACCGGGGTATTACTATATCAAGTATTCCTGGGAAGGTATTCGCAAGAATAATAGAAACAACAATAACAAAAACCCAAATAGAACCAACTATGGAAGATGCACAATGTGGATTCAGGAAGGACAGAAGCACGCAAGACCACATATTCACAATAAGACAAGTAAGTGAGCAAGTAATCAATAAAAATAAAGAAATACATATATGCTTTATTGATCTGGAAAAGGCATTTGACAGAATCCAAAGAAAGGACGTATGGAGGACATTAAAGGAAAGAGGAGTTGACAGGATAACAATTGATATAATAAAGGATATGTACAATAATAATACAAATACGGTGAGAACCAATAACGAGGAATCCGAAGAATTTACTACAAGTCAAGGCGTCAAACAGGGATGCATGTTGAGCCCACTGCTATTCTCAGTGGTACTGAATGAAGCAATAAAGAAAGCCAAGAGAAGAATGAGAAAAACTAACATTAGGATACTGGTAAATGAAACAGACTTAACTTTCAGAGCTTCTATTTGCAGACGACATGGTTTGATAGCAGAAAACAGAGAGGACCTACAGAACAACCTTGAAATCCTAGAAGAAGAACTGACAAACATAAATATGAAGATAAATACAGAGAAAACAAAAACAATGCTAATTTCAAATAAGAGAAAGACACACGCAATACAATTAAATGGAAAAACGACTAGAACAAGTGGAACATTTTAAATACCTAGGAGTAATATTGAATCAAACGGTAAACAAGACATGGAAATAAATGAGAGAATAGGATGAATAGGAAGTTTATTTAACACTTTGAAAACAACATTTTTGGAGGAAAAAAAAATACAGGAGAAGGTAAAACGACAGTCGTTAAATCAATAGTTAGACCTACAATTATGTACAATAGCGAGTCATGGACATTAACTGGGAGACAAAAATCTCGAGTCAATGCTATGGAAATGAGGTTCCTGAGGAAAATAGCAAACAGAAAAAGGATAGACAAAATAAGAAACGAAAAAATCAAACAAAACCTAAAACTAGAATCAATAAACGAAAAAATAGTAGAGTGGCAACTAAGATGGTTCAGGTACGTGTGTAAAATGTCGAATGAAAGATTAACAAAACGAGTATTTGAAAGGAGAGTGCAAGGGAAAATCAAACGAGGAAGACCAAGAGTTAGGTGAGTAGACGAAATCAGCAGTTGATAAGAAAGGATTAATATGGGAAAGTGCACGAAAAGTAACTCCACCAGCTTTACACCTAACGGTAGAAAGGCTTAGGACTAAGTAAGTAAGTAAGTAAGAAAACGAATTCAAATTTTTACCTCTGTTCTTTCTAAAACTTGCAAAGCAAACAGCTTAATAAATTACTCGGCAAGGGAATCTAAGATTGCATTCCACATGTATAAGCAACTTGCCGCCGCACTGTATTGAAACAAAAATTTAGTACTGTCGTTATATTTTATGTTATATATAAAATATTTTTAATTTGTCTCTAGACGAGGTACTATTTTTTTAATAAATGTAATAGGTCAATACATCATTAACAAATTCAAGTAGCAAAATACATTATCATTACTGAATGGATCAAGTTCTCCAAAACCATTAATTAAATAAAAAAAAAACTAGAAGTATGGAGAGTGATCAAAAGAGTCTATTTTTTATGCATAGCACATGCATTGTGGAAGTCATATTTTTTAAAACTATATTTTACTGTTTTTATTTTCGGATTGTTTTAAAGATGACCTTTATCCAAATAGCTATGTTGTTTATTCCGTTTTTACGATATTTTTGATTGGTTTTTAATTTATTATTATATATTGTATTTAGCTATTTCACAATACATTTGCGGTTATGTGACTTTCTATAATAATATTCGTTTAAGACATAATTTATGTTGCCTCTTACTATAACAACAAACTCGAGGGTGTTTAAGTGAAGGTGGTAATTACAGAACATATTGTGAGGCATAATAAGAATATAAATTACAAAGACAATATAAAATAATGATTTTTTGATACAAAGCTGAGACACTAAAAAATACCAAACACACATTATTTAAAAATTGTATATCGCACCCTCAGTGCAAGACTGCAGTAAGTCAGAATAAGTAGGTTTCGAGATAATGACGATTTTGTTTATTTTCATGCTAACATCGTTAAATAAGACATAAGTTTAAAAAAAATTACATTTATTTATGATTTTGCATTCTTTTCAGGCTATATTACATTAACCAAGAATAGAAATTTAAATAAAATAATATTAATCCTAAAAAAATAGGAACACTTTTGCACGGAGAAAATTGTAAATCACTACACATTTAGTATTAGAATTTTAAAGTTACTACACTTTTGCAGAGAGAAAGTTGTTAAAGTGTTGACACATTTTCTGTTAGTTGTTGTCCCCTTCTCGTATATCTTCTTGGGCCAAAATATTTTTATAAAAACTATGATGGGCTTCTGGTATCATACCCAAATAGCAATAAATCATCGGGGTTACATTTAGTAGATTCCAAGAAATCAGATAGCTGCCTAAAATAAATAGGTACCTAATAGATCGGATTATCGCTAGCGGTAATTTAATCTTTTTATGTCTGCACATGTTTCTAATAGCCACAATTGTTTGGCTTTGTAATGACAATGTCATAACAGGGAAGAAAAATTATGTGTACAACTTTCAATATTTTTATTTAAATTTAAAACAAAAGGACTAATAAAAATGTGCAAATCAGGCTACCTTGAGTACAGTGATTAACAAAGGATAGAAATTCACTACCTTAGTAAAAGTTACGGGGGACAATATGATAAGACAATCGCCCCGGAAGGTTACATGAAGATTTAATACAATTTGAGATTTAGTTTTTAGAGAACAAGTTTTCTAAAAATAGATATTTTTAACCTGTCAGTATTGTTAATACACAAGTTTTAAGATAACTGTTTTTCCCTTTCATAAGAAAAATACTTTTTGGCTGTAAATAATTGGTCTTAATTCATGTGTTTTCAATCCAATCTAATAAATAAATGGTCAAACGACATCCCACACATTTTATGGAAAATATGTCACACAAAGGACATAAAACTTACATAAATAAATTGGTAAATTGTAAATCTTTATTGTCTCGGCCGTTAATGGATTACGTAGACACAGTGTATATTAAAATTAAACAGCACAGATATAGATATTAAAATAACAAATATCTTATTTTTTTCGTGCCTTTTATTGCTTGTTATCAAAACCATTGCAATGTTCCGTGCAAAACTGTTGTAACTCTGTTACATTAGAGTTACAACAGTTTTGCACGGAACTTATGTACAAAAACGTAAAATAGTTAAACTGCTGTTGTTTGTAATATTTACCGGTTAAGCATTTGAAAGTTATTAAAGTTTTACAGGGGATAGATATGCATGTATACAATCGAATTCCATGATTACTTTATTTTCATAAAATTTGAGTTACTGCAGTCTTGCACCGAGGGTGCGATATATTTAGAAGTAATGGGTTTGCTATAAAGACGAGATGATATCTAAATAAAAAGGTAGATGTGAAAATGCCGCAGAATATGCAATTTTCATCGAATATTAACAAGAATATGACAAAATTCATTCGAATAAAATGGTTAATGTAAACCCAACTTGCTCTTCAACTTAATGTTTTTTGACTTGGTGTGGTGTAATTAATACATACATAAATTTCACCGTGTTCACCGTCTTGATTCCATGGTTAATATTTTCATATTTTAGATTTATTTTATTACATGGACTGTCATCACCTTATTGTATTTCCTTCTTGAAAGAATGAAAATAGTTAATTTAATTCTCACTTTATTGTCACTGAAAATTATTAACTTATTATCTTCATTATGTGATGACACAGCGCTTATTATCTATAATGAAACCCCAACCTATTCTCTCTTTACTTTTTTTTAATGGCATTGACATTAGTCATTCAGCCAGTTGCAATATATTCTCTTATCAGACAAATACACAATCATATCCCTAATAGAAAACTAACGGATAATTGAAGGGCTTGGGCTTCAAACCTAGTTTGAAACTTTCAATCAAATCCTTAAATCAGAGATTTTATTATAACACAACAATATTTTTTAAATGAAGCTATATTCTGAATATAAGCAATTTACAAACTAAAAAAACAAACGGAAGTCTTAACTAAAAGCGTTGATTGAATAACCCAAAATTTGGGTTATTCAATCAACGCTAAAAGAGAAAAAATATTTTTCTTGAGCAACGTAGCTTACTCCTTTTTTACAAAACATTGTTGTAAGATTTTCTTATCTAAGATGATGTTTCTATTTTACTCGTCCAAGTCAAAATTCTCCGTTTCCGGATCTTGACTGTAGGTCTGTTGACTGTTGTCGAACGCCCAGCTCAACGTAAAAGTCGTGATAAACTAAAGGAATATAAGGAATGAGTTTCCTTTATTTTGTAGCCTATTTTCGTTAAGAGGTACAGATGTGGTGGAAAAATATCGAACTTAGTAGTGAAGTTCGGTTCGGTTCGTAATGCCCCTTTGTCCGCTTCTCGTCGATCGATGATGATAGGGTTAATAAATGTTGAAGTTGTGGAGTAAAAGTGATGATTTATTGACAGCAACTCGTAATTACACAATATGGTGTTCGTTCGGTAACTACTCAATATTGACTGTGTTCATTTGAACTCAAATCCCCAATTTATAATCTCACACATAATAGATACATAAGCACCTTAGGTCATTGCTTCGTTCATATCACACCACCTAACTTTTGCTTATAATACAATTTAATCTACGCCTTAATTGCGACACTTAGGAAGTTCAATTAGAAAATATTGTTATTCGGCAATTTATTTAGTTGTAGGTAAATGAACTAATTATTAAATTATCATACGATATGGTTTTGCAATATGTATAATGCAAACTTATACACGGTGAAACTATAAAAGATTAAGAAGTTAAGAATAATGTGAGATTACAAATTAAGGGGTTAATTTGTGATTGAACATATTGGCCACTATATAAAACAAACAGACGAAAATATTTAAACACATATAAAATATAAATAATAATAATAATAAACATAACACTAATTCACTCGGTTTTTGAATTATTATCTCACCCGAGCAGTGCTACCTATAATTTGATTATTTAGAATTCATGTTTCAGCTAAACTATCTAATTCAAATCTAAGCTCATTAAGTGAAATTGATCTAGGAGGGGCTTTCTTTAAAGTACTACCTAAATTTGGTTGTGATGAAGTATGTCTTCGAGGCGCTGGATGAGGTTGGATGTAAGAACCTTGATGCCTTTGTTTTCTGGCTCTCTTGGAGTTTCGAAAATATCTGACTACCTTCCACGTAATGGCAATCAACATAACAATGAATAAAGTGACTAGTCCCGTGGTTAAATGAGGAATCCACTGATGGTTAGCAATGGTTTTCCACGTGTGTTCTGATATATCTTGGTCAAACTGCTCTGCCTCAAGTGTAATATTTGGCAACTCATCTCCCCGAATATCTATATTATGTTTGGGAATGTTGTTCTGCCTTATGATTGGCCTCTGCATAAGCTCTGCAATGGGACTGACGGGAGTCTTTAAGTAGCTTCCAATTGCTGTTTCCAATCCGTTACTGGATGTGAGTAACGTTATGTTTCGAGTCTGAGCAACGCATTTTGGTGACAGTTTTATAAAACTCGTTTGATCGATTATGTGTTCCGATCGAGAACCATCGCACATTATAGCTAAATTTATAGCGTATGGTGGAATGACTAACCACAGATTCGGTGTGCTCATTTTCAACCAACTGGCTTCCTTTATCGTGTATTCTATTATATTGCAAGTGGTATTGGTCGTTCTATCATATAATTCATTTAAGATACAGTTTGGCTGAGTATCCATATTAATGATTCCCATTGGTGAACATGCCAACTCTCCTTTGTTTAATTCTATACACCTTCCTTTTTCTTCATATGTCACTTCAAAATAATGTAAGTTATTGTAATCTACTGCAAGTAGATTCCTTGGGACCAACAACGAGCGCACAACACCACCTCTCACCGACAACGGAAGAGCTGTGACTCTCAGTAGGTTGTATCTAGTGTTGTCAATTATTAGGAAATAGCCAATAATGACGATGTCTCCTTTTTCATTTTGTACGACCGTATCTATTATTGGTTGCCTTCTTATATCTACTCCTTGTGGAAGGAACCTTGTAGCATTCGAAATGATTGACTCTATTTGTCCAGGTTTTATAATGTCTATGAAGTGTCCATGATTGTAATGAAGATTTAATATTTTTTCGTATGTGTTCGAATATTCTTTTGCATATTCCATTGCACGGTTATAAGTCGTTTCCACTTTAAGTCGTATGTTCTCCTTCTCTAATGTATCAGCTCTATATGAGACATCACTTAGCCCCTTAGACATTTCCCTAGTTCCGTTTATCAGTGCTTTTCGGAACCTATTTAGATGTCCGTTTATTTTTTCTTCTGTAGAGTTAATCGAGGCTAAGAATAATGTGAGATTACAAATTAAGGGGTTAATTTGTGATTGAACATTGTGGTTATATTTTGGAGGAAGATCTCTTAGATTTATAATTCGATTTTCATCTTTTACTCTTCGCTTACCAATATTGACCTCTTCATTTAAAAAGTGTTTCACAAGAATTGTGTTGGCTTTATTCGCCTCAAATCTAAAACATCTAACTTGACTAAAACGTAAAAGTTCTTTTTTCGTCTGTTATCTGTTTTTTGTTAGTTTGCCGTATCAGCTCGTCAAAGGAAATAAAATCTTTTTGTTGCATCTTGACAAATTCAAATGGATTGGATTTTTTGGCTTGTCTTATAACGTTGCACCATTCATTGTGATGATAGATTTGTGCCGTAAATTTCTTTTTATTTTCAATTATGGCAAAATCACGATCTGAGCGTAAGCGCGCGGGTGCCCACTTACAAGAAAACGATGTTCGATAGCCAAAAACTGGTTTTTCTCTGACTAGTTGCATATATACTGACATTAGAGCCCAGTTTTTATTTTGACCCCCACAGTTATCGGTGTAAATGATAAGCTCTTTATTGTCAGTATTTCTTAGGAACATTTCGACATATTTCAGTAGTGCACTGGCAACTTCGTCACTACCTCTCTTTGCGACACTTTCGGTTCAAGTGAACATGTACCCCTGCTCTCTGTTGCAGTTATGGATGCCCAAATTGTACATCCATGCCTTTCTCAAATAAAATGCTTTTCCCACAGTCAAATTCGGCTACTGGCAATGCCTGTTGTAAATCAAATGAAATTACTTCCTTTTTATCTAATAATTTAGCATGTGCAGACTCTTTTATCAAGTCCTGTTGCATCGCCTCAGCCCTTCTTTGATGCAACTCTAACTTTAAACTTAATTTTGTTGACATTTTTCAGCATTTTCTTTTTTTGATTCAATTAAGACATTGTATGAATCGAATGTTTGACATGTATTCGTTTTTTGGTAGTTTAAATCCTATATAAACATATTTCAAAGCTTAAGTTTAGCCAATAATTCAGCCGGGAAAATTGAAAACTCATTGGAAAGTTTGTACTTAAATTCTGAACCTCCTGAGGGTAGAATATTAGGCACAGCCATCCCTTCTATTGATTTAGATGCGTCTGGGTATATAACTGAGGCATCACTATAACAGTTCAAAACAGATCTCAAAGTATTGTTGCACATTTTGTTGTTGTCACTGTATGTGGGTATTATAACTTCAGTTTTATGGAAGAGAGCAAAGAAGTCTATATTTTTATCCACGTTGCCCAAATTCTTTGAAAAAATAGAATTGTTCTGTAAAGCAGTGCACAAAGGTGGAGATGGCTTTTTAATCCAATATTTTTGAGTGAGGTCTGATTCGTTAAGTTGGCTTATACTGAAAAATAATGTGGAATTTGTTGAGTAGGCTTTGAGAGCTAATTTTTCGATTAATAAATTTTTTCTAATCACCAGAGGTGGCTCATAAGCTTCAACATATAGTGGTTGTATAGGGTAGGTCTCACAGTACCTAAACAGACCCTCAAGGCAGAATTTTGAAAAATGTCAATTGTTGTATTAGGCCCCACAATATGTTATGACCATCCATATCTTCTTAAATTACCTATAAATGATGATTTAACATGTGAGAAGATATTTATCTAATCGTTTTTGAAAGTAAGAATTTTGGGTGGTCTATGTATAGATAGAAAACCTTATTCTGTTGTATTAATTTTAACGAAAGCATCGCAGACTCAATTTTTCTTAGAGAATTTCTGGACGCAGAACCATAGAGAGTAGCAACATAATCTCTAATGGATCGCATATAAGCTCTGTAAAACAATAAAGATGTTTCAACATCGCAACCCCACCACACTCTAGTTGTCATTCTAAGAAATTTACTACCTTTATTGCATCTATTCAACATATATTGTATGTGTTGTTTCAGTCAATTTTTTATCCAGAATAAGGCCCAGGTATTTGACATAGTTTTTAAATATAAAAGGTTCATTATCGAGAAGTATAATTTTTATTTAGGGAAAGGTTGTGTCTTGTAAAGACAGATAGTGCTAATTGGGCAATTGATAAATTCAAGCCGTTCCCTAAGTACCATGAGAAAAGAGAACTATATACTCTGCTTAGGTTTTTCATACCGTTTTCATATTTCTTTACTTTCTGTATAGACACAAAAATCATCTGCATATTATGTTTTTTGAATGAGATGTTTATTTGCATATTATGTATGTCAGAAGTGGACATATTAAATAAAATTGGCGATTAATACCGGGATTGTGGTATGCCGTGATAGTTGTGTCGAGGTCCTATTAGTTTAGGTCCTAGTTAGAATGCAAATTTTAGATTCCCATGTCCCTTTTAAACATCTTTTATCAACGTCTGTTTGCCTTGAAATTTTTAGAAGGCTCAGATTATAAGCAGAAATCTGAATTGTGTTTCGAAACTATTTTACGGATTTTATTATTAGATGTCGCTATCGCGTCCGTATTGAAGCCATTTTAGTGTTGCTTCTTAAAAGACAGAAAATATTGATTTTTCACGTTGAGAACACCTATGAATAACTGTTCTGATGAGACCTATTAGGTCGAAATACGTATCAACAGATACATAGGCGCTGTTTGCGTGAAATCAAATATTTGCTGTCTTTTTCATTTTATTCGGATATACTCTGTGTGAGTACGAGAAACACAATTCGCTAAGGATTTCTGCTTAGTTGTAAAGACATGTCGTGGAATGCAAATTTTAGATTCCCCATGTCCCTTTTAACATCTTTTATCAACGTCTGTTTGCCTTGCAATTTTTAGAAGGCTCAGATTATAAGCAGAAATCTGAATTGTGTTTCGAAACTATTTTACGGATTTTATTATTAGATGTCGCTATCGCGTCCGTATTGAAGCCATTTTAGTGTTGCTTCTTAAAAGACAGAAAATATTGATTTTTCACGTTGAGAACACCTATGAATAACTGTTCTGATGAGACCTATTAGGTCGAAATACGTATCAACAGATACATAGGCGCTGTTTGCGTGAAATCAAATATTTGCTGTCTTTTTCATTTTATTCGTATATACTCTGTGTGAGTACGAGAAACACAATTCGCTAAGGATTTCTGCTTAGTTGTAAAGACATGTCGTGGAATGCAAATTTTAGATTCCCCATGTCCCTTTTAACATCTTTTATCAACGTCTGTTTGCCTTGCAATTTTTAGAAGGCTCAGATTATAAGCAGAAATCTGAATTGTGTTTCGAAACTATTTTACGGATTTTAAACTGTTTTTATTCGAAACAACGGATCGAGCGTTCCATTGCAAAATTTTTAATGGTTTAAGTTCTGTGAAGATGTTATTTATTGATAATATCCTCCAAAATCATTTTTATTCCATGGTAAATACTATCTTGACTTTTTTTATCATCTATAGTTTGAATATTATTGATTAAATTAAAAATTTAATTGAAAATAAGTGTTTCTAGAACTGTCTGATCTGGTTTATTTGGACAATTAGTGATGTTTAAATTAGCAGGAAGGGGTTTAGTGGACCCAAAATTAAAAGGAAACATAGGTGCATTATGTGGGACTGTGGGGTAGGCGAGATTAATTTTCGTTTTTTCGCTACTGCTATAGTGACTTGAGAAGGGTTGTGATGTGTTATTTAGTGATATGTTTTGGTTTGTAGTAGACAAGTAATCAGCGTAGTGGCAGTAGAAATTTTTTGTGAATGTTGGCAGGTGAGGAAAACTCTTTCCGCTGGGCGCTTATAATTGTCAACCTATCGCTTCGGAAGTTTAATAATACTGCTCTTTTTACTTAATAACAGAAGTTAAAAGTCAAATAAGCAAAGTAAAAGAACAACGCATAATTATTTTAGTCTACGAGCTATATTTACAACAAAAATCTATAATAAAAGTTAAATTTAATTATTTAGTAAGTAGCCCATTAAACATATTTTTCATTATATTTTTAGATCATATTTTGGAGAGGATAGTATAGAATATACATTAGCAAGAGTGCCAATAGGTTTATCTGATTTCGGATTACGTGACTACTCCTATGCAGAAGCCGAGGATCCTTCATTAAAAAATTTTAAGTTAGCTCCTGAAGATTTTAAATATAAGGTAATTATATTTGTAACCTTAGTTACTTACTTATCCATAGCTTTACACAGCATATTCTGTTTGTCTTATCATGTATATATTCTTCAGTGACGTCTCTTTTTTTCCATTGCTGCTTATATTTATTCGTTCCACTGTAATCTAGGACGCTTTTTCCCTCCTTATGCTTGGTTTTCATTACTAAATTCTCAGCGGCAGTCTTGTCTGGTCTATTCTTCGCATATATCCATAGTAGAGTAATCTTCGTTTTTCTATTTCGTCATTCAGTATCTTCTTTATATGTATTAGTTCTCTAATTTTGCACTTCTCTAATTTTTTCCATTACTGTTAATCTACAGCCCCTTTCCCAAAGCATTATTTGCATTGCATTTACTCTGTTTTCATTCTTTCATTTGTCACCCATGTCTATAAGTCATACAGTGAAAGTATTTACATTATTGTCTAAGCTTAGCTATTACAGGAGAGAGCTGATATCTACATGGAACCTTCAGAAATGTCGTAATCAAATCTCAAACCCATCTTCAGGTTACGACATGTTGATGACACCTTTTTTATTTGGCAACATTCTAGAAACATTGGATCTCTTCCTCTCGTACCTAAATGGAATCATCAATCAGTCAATCGCGTTCACTGCTGGACATAGGCCTCCCTCAGTTCTTTCCTGTGTTCTCTACACTGGGCTACTTGTAGCCAGTTTCCCGCTACAAGTTTTATATCATCGGTCCATCTAGTCGTTGGTCGTCCTCGGCTTCTTTTATAGTTTCTAGCCTCCATTCCATAATACGTCTTGTCCACCGCTCATCTTGTGCTCTGGCTAAGTGCCCTGCCCAGTTCCACTTAAGCGTCGTGGTTCTTCGATGACGTCTTGAAACTCCTGATCTTTGCCTGATTTGTTGGTTTGTTATTGGTTTGTTATGTTATTGGTTTGTTATGTTTGTTATGTGGTCTCGAAGGCCCACGTTCGCATTGCACGTTCCATGGCTTGTTGTGTAACTCTGAGTTTATTCGCAGTTTTTTGCGTGAGTGTTAAAGTCTCTGCTCCATAAGTTTGTGCAAACCATGGTTTACCTTCGTGAGACACATGGATCGACTTTAAATATGCTTAATTTGCCAAATGCTGCCCGTCATGCTATTCGCCTCTGCATTTATGTTTTGATTGTCTCTGCTTTTTTGTCTCGTTTTTAGATATCTTGTAAGTGTCTGTTTGTTGTATGATATTATTGTCAATATATATGTATATATCAATTAAATACATTCCAGTATTCAATTTACGATCGAAGTTGAGTCTTAAGCGTCTTTGCCACTCCTTTGATGTTTTTATTCAGAAACTCCTACCTCACTAAGTTTTCCTCACTTCATGTAGCGAAAACCCACCCATACAAAACGTTATGTTAATGTCCAGTCACATCATCACCCTGCACAACTCAACTCAGTTATCAACACTCTTGTTTCCCGTTCCATAAGACTTAGCGACAGCAATCATAGATCATCTAAAGTCAATTTAATAATGCAAACAATCTTACAAAACGGCTACCACAAAACTCAATCAATAGGAGCATTTAAAAACATACAAACCCCATTCCATCCAAAAAAGAAACCTTGAAGACCTGATCAACCCAAAATCTTTCTACCTTTCATCAAAAGTGTTAGTGACAAGATCAGTAGAACTCTTACATTCTAAATATGAAAACCATCTTCACTACTCAGTCAAGTTTTCCAGTCTCGTCATCCGTAAAAAAACTGCCCAATGAAGACAATGTTGTATAGAAGAAACCTTGTTCCACTTGCTAACGAACATAGGACAGAATAATCGACAACACAACCTCTTTTTCTGTGGATTCTTCTTAGAATTTCTTTCTCATTGCTATATCTTAACTGTCCTAAAATATTAATGAAAGAGTTTTCCATATTGTGTTTGTCAGCTTCAGCACATGTAGTGTCTCTCGGAATACAATCTAAAACTTTTATCCTGTCAATGGGAATTATTACAGACTTTTGAAATCAGCTTTAATTATTACGGCCGTGTTTATTTTTATTTTGCTTAACATTTTTAAATAATATGTAATATGTAATTCGGTATTACTCCTCTATTGCCTTTTAGTTTCCACTTTATCAATATATAGCCACATTGTCTTTTGAATGGCATAAAATAGGCAACATCTAGACGCTGGACTATATGAGTTGAATTTTTAGATAAAAAAATAAGCCATATCATTATCTTTACATTCAACAACAACATGAGCAGAGAGGTGCGATGATAAATTGTCCAATTATTGCTCATGATGAGTCTAGTCTCTTCAGTTAGGAAAAAGCTATCGAAGAAAACCATTCATCAAAAGTTTTTTGATCTATCTAATCTGATTTGTCCATTATCGGGACAAATATTAGAGATATTACCATATCACGTTCTCTTTTAGTCTCCTTTTTTCCAAGTGTTCCATAAATGGGTTGAACCATACATCAAGAATGGTGGTAGAAGAGTACCATTTCCAATACATGCCATCGTTATTTATGTAAAAGCTTTAGAAGAATTTAAAACAAATTCTGGATGCTTGCATCTCCTTTTAACGACAACGCGCTTTTTCGCAGGGTCATCAGCCAAGTTAGTCTCATCGTAGTTAATTATTAACCCTGGCTTTACATTTAACAATAAAATATCTAAATTATCGAAATATTCATTTACAATTTGTGGCAAAACTGTGGCGTGACAGCTTTTGATGTTTTATGCCATTCTGATTGTTAATCTTTGGTCATTCCGGCTTAAGTAACCTTGCATCCAGTCTTAAAAATTTTCCCTAAAGACACCTACTTTCTATCCTTGTCTGTCTAGGTAAGTTTTTACTATTTGTCTGACTTTATAGGATGTCATATAGAAGCCATACTCACTTGCAGTGATTAGTTTATCAGTGAAAAAGGTTTCCTCCTCTACAGAGAGCGCTATTTGCCCCCCATACTTCTTTTGAGTTTTCTCTTTTAAACAGCAAAGGATTCTCATTTTGTCAACACCATACTTTTCACTGGCTTGTTATAAACCTAACTTCCCTCTTCTTCCATATTTCAATGCCTTATTCAAATTTTCTACAGAATACGATGCGTATTGCATGGGCACACCCATTCCTGGTATTTTATACCACTTTAGATCATTTTAGACCACCAGCAATACGACGTTGTTTTGTTTTTAGCCGATACTGAAACATAAGTTTTAGCTTGGTGGCATGAAAAAAGGTAGGGATCACTCAAATATAGACTTTCTTACTCACTTATTTACTTTAATATAAGGTTGAATGTTCGAATAAATGAACTTTGATGGTACACAAGGCAAATATCGAACACAGTAGTTAATCAAATCTTGCCCAAGTACTTTGGATCACAAGATCATCCTCAGGGGCATCTGAAATAAGCCAAGAAACGTTTTTAAAAAAAAAAAGGAAAATTAATTCACTCGGATAAAAACTCCAAGTTTACAGTTGAAAAAAGTTTTTTATGTGATTAATGTTTATAGACTTACTTCGTCAGTTGTGGCCTATCCAGCAGTAATAGAATGTTATAAATGTAAATTGGGACATAACAAATACACTAAACAAAGACAAACAAAAACTTTAAACTTTAAGAAATGGAGAAGCTACAGTTTATATAGAGTATACAAACTTCTAAATTGAGCTAAACTAAAAATTGCAGAAAATCTTGCATATTCATCACAGTCTTTTCAACCTAATGTTTCAGATAACATCAGATATTTCTCCTTCACTTATATTAGCAGCATTTCCAATAAAATATCTAAACTTTTTACTTCTACAACTGATAACATCAAAATCTCCTTTAAATCACGTAACACTTTAGGTTCCTTCTTAATCAATACTAAAGATAGGATGAATACACTTGATAAAAGTGGTATTTACAAATTAAAATGTGATGATTGTGATGCCTCTTATGTAGGTAGAACCGTCAGAATGTTATCCACTAGAGTCTCTGAACATTTGAAAAGACCAAATTCTTCAAGTTTTGGTCAACACTTAGTATCCAGCAACCACAATTTTAACATCAATTCTGGTTCATCTATCTTACCTGACATTAGTAGAAAGAAAAACTATCTTGAGTTGGATTTATTGGAAGATTTGGAGATTACAGGGGAAACAAATGAAAACTCTCACTGTCTTAATACTCAAATTAATTTAAATTGTACTAAATTTAATCCTATATTTAAAAACTTTATTACAGCTCCATCTCGTAGAGGGCCCAGCTCGACTGTTTAAACTTCATGCACTGAGTATTTACATATTAATTTGAAAGTTCTTCCATTGACTGTGGATTCAACTCAACTACTTGGATTATAACCCATTTATATATTTTTGCTTTTAATTTTGATTTTAATTTTTAGCAATTCAACTAAATATTCAGATTTTCTTTTTACAGTACTGATAGCGCTTAGTGGACCATTTTATTGTAGTCAACTATCCACTGTCTAATATATTGTTTAGTCTATTTCTTACATTCATACTTTATGTCAACTTCAATTGCTCTCAAACTAACATCCTAATTATTATAGACAGGTTTGAGTGTGAGATCTGGATTATTCAATCTACATAAAAATATTCGATATAATTTTATAATTTCATCAGTTGATTTCCTATAGTAGTGTCAGTTGGACCTTTGGTCAATACTTAGTTTCATAAAATCTTGAAAGGCGCAGATCACTTATCTATTGTAACTGCCCTTCACAAGCTGTCATTTGTCACATGTCATCTCAATATTTCCCGCCAGGCTGGGAGCCATTCTGTCTTCGGCTTCTATATAAAATGTAGTTTCTCCATTTCTTAAATTTTAAAGTTTTTGTTTGTCTCTGTTTAGTGTATTTGTTATGTCCCAATTTACATTTATAACATTCTATTACTGCTGGATAGGCCACAGCTGACGAAGTAAGTCTATAAACGTTAATCACATAAAAAACATTTTTCAACTATAAACTTGGAGTTTTTATCCAAGTGAATTAATTTTCCTTTTTTTATTTAAAAAAACGTTTCTTGGCTTATTTCAGATGAACCTGAGGATGATCTTGTGATCAAAAGTATTTGGGCAAGATTTGATTAACTACTGTGTTCGATATTTGCCTTGTGTACCATCAAAGTTTACTTATTTTACTTTATCGTGTCCGGCTATGACATTTATAAAATTTAGGCCCATCATCTTGGTCGAATTTTTCCCCAGTTTGCCATGTTTTATTTTACTGGGGCGACCCCCGTTCTTATCCTATTCATAGTTTTCCACGTTTTAAAGTCTACGGACTGTTCGGTCCATTGAACCTGGGGAAGAGGAAAATACTCAGGCGGTTCATTCTGCACTGTTCCAAGGAAGCTTTTCTAGATTTTAGTTGCTTTCGTGGTGTTCGAACTTTATATAGGGCATGCCGCTCGTCCGCGATCTGTTTAATTTTCTCTATGTGCTTTGCAACGCCTCTGCGCGTTGAGGGATCTGCAAAACTCTGCTGCTTTATATAGATTTGAGAGTGGCATTGGTTTCATGCACCCTGTTACTATCCTGCATGTCTCATTTAGCGCAGTATCAACTTGTTTGGTGTGGGCATATCTTTCTAAAGTTTCCGGGGGCGCCGTCGATAGTGTTTACTTTGTAGTTAATGTGGCACTATTAATCTCGTGGAGGCTTCTTCCTTGTCCCTCGACAATCAAGGATAAATGAACTGTTAACAAGGATGGCTCTATATTTTAGACATAAAGAAAGGGTAATGCGTCAAATCATGCTAAAAACACCTCGGCTTATTAAGTCACCCCAATCGACGGTATGACATTTAGATTGTTGTTACTGTCAAACGCGAAATTATTAAATGCGCGAAAATTTAAAAATCGTGAAGTTTTCAAAACTTTTCAATTTTCTGTGCAATCTTCTTTTCGTCAGAATCTTCTGAACAGTGTAAGAAAAATTAAAAATTTTGAATGAATTCACTAAAGGTATGCTAAGTTTTCGAGTGGTATAGAGAACTTGGGATTCATTTTTCTACAATTAATTAATATTTTTATTTTAGATACCATTAATTCTAAAAGCAAATGAACTTGCTGGTCATCCCATTAGATTGATAGGTTCAGCCTGGTCGCCACCAATATGGATGAAAATTATACCGAAATATGTCTCAATATTTGGAACTTTAAAGTCAGAAATGTATCAACCATGGGCCAACTATCATTTAAAGTTTCTGGAAGAATACAAAAAGAATAATATTACCTTTTGGGGAATCACCACTGGTAATCAACCGACTATAAGTTATATTACGTTCAATATACCTGAATTAGCTATGGGCCCCGTGCAGTTGGTAAGATCTATTGAGGGAACAAATATTAGGTAAAACATAAAAATACACAATAACAGTTCATAGATGGTTATACAAATTTTCCGGAATTTTATATCATATATATTATTATGGGTTTTCTACAAGGGTCCCCTT
Source organism: Diabrotica balteata (assembly GCA_918026665.1). NCBI lineage: Eukaryota > Metazoa > Arthropoda > Insecta > Coleoptera > Chrysomelidae > Diabrotica > Diabrotica balteata. The sequence continues at coordinate 177,127,579 of OU898276.1, forward strand.
TTCCTGAAAAAAAATCTATTTAATACCTTTCGGAGCCACCTGTCTTCTGTCCAATTCCAGTACAAAACAGTCAACTTTGAAATATATAACATATGCATTTACTCAATTTTATTTATCTATTCAATTTAAAAAAATTAAATTTTTTCCATCCAGAGAACGGTGGTCTGAATAGCCATATCACTTACATGCAAGAGATCGTGTTCAGGGCAAGTCTCAAACAGAGGAAAACTTAGTAGATGTGTTCAATCTTGTACCGTCCCACATTTACACAGCGTTTCGGATCTATCAGGCACAGTCCCTATTTCTCCATGTTGGTTTTACACTTTAACAGTCCGACTCGCAGACGATTGAGAGTCCTCCATGCAGCGTAAGAAAGATTTCTCTTGAAGATTTAGATGGTCAGGAACATCTTATTTCCATTTGGCGAGGTATATTGGCGATACATATATTCTTTCTGGTGTATGGTGTAGATGTATTGATATAGCCAAAAAGCTTTTTCTAGAGTTGCGAATCTAGAGTTTGTTGCTTTTGTTCTAAAACTTTAGCTACTTCTCTTCGGATATCATTTGGAGTGATACCTTAGACAGGGTTAAGCTTATGTATGAGTGTGAGTCTTAAATATTTACTGATAATTCTTGATTCTCATTGATATACAACGACCTATCTAGTGGTTTTGTGCTACTGCTTCCCGTACTTGCAAAAAATATCGTCCTGCATATCTGTCGTCTCTCCGACAAGAAGAAGGCCCTTAGGACGTCCACGAATGCGATGGAGAGATAATATATGGTCAGATTTGAGAAACAATGGGGCTACCCACTGACTTAAACATGATGGACGACCGTTTCGAGATGGAAGCAGGTTGTGCAGTCAGCCAAGACCCACCCCGGGTTGTAGTGCTACCAGAAGGAAAGGATATCTGGTGTCTTTCGTACTTGTCTTCGATGTGTTGAGTATGACTTACAGCCTAGGCCACTTTGTAATTTTATGAGTTTTTGGTTTATTGTGGATAATTTTTTTAAGGACCATGCGCAAGTATATTGAATAGGTAACAGAGCAAAGATATTGGCCGACAACTTTTAGGCTCATTGGTATCTTTGTATCTAAATAGTTACATAAACATAGCTGTTAATAATCTGAAATGAGTATAGTGTTTTTGGTTCAAATTTCTTAATTTGCTCTATGTTAATATAGTTAATGCCAGGAATCAATCCAAATACTATGATATTTTTTCTCTAGACTAATATTAGTAACACAGTCACAATCGAACCAATAATATTTCCTTTTAATTTAAGGGAAAATGGATTTCGCAGAACTTGGGTCCAACACTTAAAAAATCTGAATTCTCTGATATAAAAGTTATCACTTTAGATGACCAACGTATTTTTCTACCTTTATGGTTAGTAGATGTAAGTATACGTTTTTTTATTATACCTATTATTATTAATATTGAAAATTATTCTTTGAAAAACCCTCGATAATATCGATCTGATGTCTTTTAATTGTAAAATCACGAAAAAAATTTGTCAAAAATGCTATTTGTCATTTTTGTTAATAACCTTTTTATTTTCCAATTTGGCGAATGGATTTAGTGTCCGCAGTCATTTAAACACAAACAAACAACAGAATTTTCCAATTAACAGTAAATAAAAAATAATAGAAATAAGGTTGTAGAAAAATTTAATCTATTACAAATATTGTTTTCTAAAATTTTCTATTGGGTTGCTTATTTAGTGAAATCCGATTGAACCTCTTTTTTCAAGACGACCGCCCAGGGACACGGATGACGACTCCACAAACTTGAACTTAAGCTTATGCTAACCGTCCCCACACATCAAAAAAATAAAATTGCTTTCTCTTAAAAATGTAATCTTAATGTAACTTTTTAATGGACTAATGGGAAAATCTAAAATACCAGAATTACTTTTGAGCATTTTTTGGCGGAATTGTATTTTGATTTTTGAGATCTTTTTTTTACAATAAATCAGAAAAAATAAAGTAGCAAATTAAATTTCCGTGCTTTTCTTTTTACAAATTCCATGCCCCCATTTTTGACGCTTGTTGGAAGTGTATTTTGAAGTTTTTTTTCTCGCGTAACAACGCTGTGCAATAGCCATCGAGCAAAAAGGCCAAAGAGGGAATCTAATCGTTATGAAAAGGAGACTAAAAAGTGGCCTCTGATGGCGGACATATTCGAAAATGCGAATGCGCCCAATTTAAATTTTCTGACACTTATTAACAGTAGCTATAAAATAGTGTTCAGAACGTGTCTTAGACGATAAAGTTTTAATTAAACATTATTGATAACAGTCTAAAATGTGACACAATTGTTAAAAAACTTTAATTTAAATACGATTTCATGTGACAGTTGGGACAAACAATAACATAGCCCAACTAAATTTTTTTTTTTTTTTTTTTTTTTTTTTGGCCTTAGGTATAAGACCTATTTAGCCAGACAATATAGGTATAAGAATATAGAATACATAAAAACAATCTTCAAATTCATAACAATTTCCTAACCATTCGTTCATTCGCACACCACATTCACTCAATTTCCTACCCTTCCCATTAAAAACACTATTATGTGACTATACAAAAAGGATTGAACAGGGACACAGGCTTCACGCTAAGGTGCCCTTCATAGCGACTTTTTTGTAAAACAAACAATACAGGCAACGGTTTAAAGGTAAAAGACATAAAAGGAAAGACAATGGGAAATACAAAACTAGCGTCCTACCATTTCGGATTCACACAACAACACTGAACAGGGCAGATTAGATTTTCCGTTTGGTTCGTTTGAAAAATTCCATAAAATTGATGATCTTATAGTTGAATTTCGACTACCTAAATACATAATAGAAGCAACGTTCTGCGGCAAAATGATTTTTTCTTGAGAGATGGCTTGAAATAAAAATTTTATGGCTTCTTGATTATACCGACATTGAAACATCCAGTGGTTTAGATCGTCGTAACTGCCATTACATTCACATATATCAGTTTCAGAAAGTTTTATATTTATATAAGTAAGCATTTACTGTAGCATGTCCAAAAAGGCATCTAACGTACATAGTATAATTTTCCGAGAGATGGGACTTCTGTCACTTAGAGGAGTAGATGGAAGGGTTGGATATATACTGCAGTATGTATTTTTGCTACTGTTGGTAAAGGATTGCCACTCAATTTCCCATTATGTCTAACATATTTCTTCCTAGCTGAAACTATATCCCATTTGGGCAACTCGTTGTACTCTATACCCACTAAAGTAGCGTCTTTAGCCATATGGTCTACTTTTTCATTACCTATAATATTAGAGTGACCTTTAACCCACACAAAGTTGACAATTCTTTTTAAAGAAGTTAAGATTCTTAGCTTTTCAAGCGCATCTACAATTAGTATGTTGGTATATATTTGTTTAGAAAAGTGTCTTAATGCGAGGAGGACGGACTGTGAGTCAGATAAAATTATATATCGTTCGAAATATAATGTGCTATTAATTATCCAATCCAACGCCTTGGACAATGGCTACCAATTCAGCTGTGATATTGAGCAATCTGATTTTAATTTAAACTGAAAATAATCTTGAGTATTGTCTATGTAAATGGCACAGCCAACACCAGCAGGCGATTTTGAACCATCGGTATAAATTTTACAAGAATGGATGGAGTCTTCCAGCTTGTTCTGTACTATTAAATCTTCGTGAGCAATTGAAATATATGAAGGAATTACTACAGTAGGTTTATATTCATATAGTAAGTCATAATTGGAACCAAAGAATGGAATCCCTCCTCCATTAAATGAATACTGGGATAAATTAGGAAAAGCAACAGCTAGAGTTGGAGAGTTTTTATTTGCCCACCATTTGTTTGTTAAATTTTCGACAGAGAGACAAGATATTTTTTGTAATAAGCTGTTTTGATTATTAAACTGGCATTTAAGGATAAATTTTTCTGCCAAAAAATAGACGTCTTAAATGTAAAGGTGGCTCGTTACATTCTGCCAAAGGGCTGGTGTGGGAGTAGATTTGAGAGCTCCTAGGACTAACCTTAAAGCTTTGTATTGTATTCGATCCAATTTAATCAAACGAGATTTTGTCGCTGATCCATAAAAAAGCTTCCGTAGTCCAAAATTGATCTGGTATATGCTCTGAAAAATAATAAGTTAATTTTCGGGTCTGCTCCCCAATCGTATCGATTAACGGCCTTAAGGATATTAAGGCTCTATTTTCACATTTGGTAATGCAATTATTATTATGCTCGTTTCCAGGTTAATTTTGAATCCAAGGTAACACCTAGGTATGTAAAACTGTTATATACAGGTATTTCCAGCTGGGAGAATTTTAACGTACTAACTTTGGTAACCTGTGCCTCGAAAAAAAATACTACACCTGACTTCTTAGGCGAGATGTCAAGCCCATGACTATCAAAATACTTTTTGCAATAAGACATATTTACTTTGAGTGCATTAACACATCGTTCAAAGTTTTTTTCTCAACATAGAAACAGAAGTCATCAGCATATTGTAAAATGTTACACTGCATTCCCATAGTATGTAAGTTTAATGAATACAAGTTAAATAATAAGGGGCTAAGAACTGAGCCCTGAGGCAACCCTTTGTTAACTGTCCTTGGACCAATCAGTGAATTATTTAACCGAATATGAACTTGTCTATTTGTAAATAGATTGACTATGGGTATAAGCACATTTACTAGGCACTCCTAATTTAACAAGTTGATCAAGCAGAAGATCAAGATAACGTTATCATATGCACCAGAAATGTCCACAAATTAAAAGCAGTGTGTATTGGTTTTTCGAATAAGTTAACTGGATATCGGTTGCTAAATGTGAATACAATCCATCGTTCCTTTGCCTCTACGAAACCCAAGCTGACCGTTTGGGTAAAGGTTATTACTTTCCATCCACCATTCTAGTCGACTTTTCATGATTCGTTCAAATGTTTTCAATATACATGACATAAGGGATATGGGTCTTAGGACATTGGGATCATTAGCTTTTGGGATAGGTATTACAAGACACTGCTTTAAAGAATCGCAGTTATCACCTTTAATTAGAATATTGTTAAAATATCACGGAGAAATTGAAGTGCTATTGTAGGCAAGTAGTATATCATAAGATAATTAATACCATCAATCCCAGGGGAAGATCTCTTAGAAAACTTGATATTAGCAGTTAGTTCGTTGATACTAATTAGGAGATGACAAAAAATGTGATTTTAAATGTATCTTCAGTGGGATATATTGGAGAGGGAACATAGCAAGGAGCTATTTTATGGAACAAATTTTCAACGATATTTTCGTCGTGCACTACAGATTTTTATTTTTTTTTAATTTTCTTAATTCTATCCCATATTTCAGTTGGATGAGTTTGTCTGTTTAGATTGAGACAGAAAGTTGGCCCAACTATTTCTACTTTTCTGTTTAAAGATTAGTTTACATTTAGCATTTATTTTTTGATATTCAACAAAGTTTGCCAGACACATATTTTGTTTGTACCTTTTGCATGCAATTTTTCTCTTATTTGATAATCTCACGGCACTCCTCGTCCACCATTTAGGTGATATTGATGATGTATTTGAGGATGATATTTAGAATTTTGCAAAGCTTTGTTCGCTGCATTCGTAATCTGTTCCATTAAATAATATACACATACGTTGGTAATCGATGCAGTTTGGTGGCGTGGAAAATGAGTTCTCTATTTCAGCTGTATATAAGGTCCAATTTGCTTTCTTCGTAGACCATTTATATAATGGGAACGTGATTGCATCAACAGTGTGATAATAGTTATTGAGCGTAATAATGATTTGGGTAATGATCTGATCATAAGAATCCTGACTAACAGACCAACCATAGTGTAGGACATAACTTAGATGAAGCAATTGTGAGATCTACTGCAGATTTAGCCTGGCCAGGATGGGGAAATCCTTGTGGCAGGGACCATCGTTTACAACAATCAAGTTTGAAAAATGATCTAAAGCATCCACCAAAACTCTGCCATCATGTGAGCATGAAGGTGAGCCCCACATGCCGTGATGGGCATTAAAGTCGCCTCCTATTATGCAATCATGTTTTATTTGACTAAATAAATTGATGTAGTCTTGAGATTTCGCTTTAACATCGGAGGGTTTATATAGAGATACTATAGAGAGTTTTTGGTTACCAGAATGATATTGATTCCACAAACTTCAATTTTTGGATTAAAATTATGATTAAATTGAATGACATCGTATATAATTTTTTGTGAAATGAAAATTGCTACTCCCCATAACCTTTTTCTCTATTAACCGCAATGACGTTAAAGTTATTAAACTTAATGTTGTCAGTAGGCTTATACCATGTTTCAGAAATTATTGCAATATCAAACTTTTCCTCCATTAAAATTTGGTAAAAAGAATTTTTGTTAGCTTTAAGAGATCTAGCGTTCCACTGAATAATTTTAAGATTTTGTTTTAAAGGACATCTTTGAGTTTTTTTTTGTTTTTTTTTAGGTTTTAAATATATTATCAATCAATGTTTTTAATTTTATTTTCAAACTCTATTTCTTCAAAATTTAAACTACTATTTGATAATGGATTCTGTGAAAATTGGTGAAAAAAACTTGTTAACATGGTAATTAATTGATGTTTAAGTGTTTGAAAAATCATTTTGCGACTCTTTTCAAACGGAAGACCGGTCCTGCACAAAAGCTAGTATTATATTCTCGTCTAATGGGTTGGAAAATTGGAGAAGAATCACTAGTTTTTCTTTTTTTTTGGCAGGGTTTAGGAGAATGGTTGACCATGTGTTGACGTAAGTTCGATTTAGAAGAAGTATTAGGACAGGATGTTGTGCTGTAGAAGTTTTTAAAGCAGGAAATTCTATATCGAATCAATTAATGGGGCAAATTTATTTTTTTGTATGAGGCTAGAATAGGCGGATTGTTAATAATTTTTTCAGCTTCTTTGAAAGATATATTCAAATTAGACATAGCTTCTTTGACTCTAGTTTGCTTTTTGAATTCAGGGACACTCCTTATAAGTAGATTTGTGACTATTATTTTTGCAATAAAACAACAAATAAATTTTGCATGTTCGCTCACAGATTCATTTTCCTGAACCACAATTTCTACACCTTTTCTTTCCCCCTACTCTGTGAGCCGGATGGCCATTATCGGAGACAACGAAAACATTGCATAACTGGATTAATATAAGTTTCTACAGTGCATCTAACTTTGTTATATAAATATATTGAGGAATAAGTTTTCCTTCAAAACGTAAACAATGATCATTTGACGAGGAACACGTTCCATATTGTTGTCTTTTTGGATGACTCTAGTCATTGCGTTTTACTTTTTTGATAGGTACACTAGAATTAATTTTTAGGAGGGCCTCCTCGCTGTAGGAAGTATCTAAGATCGGACTAACCCGCGTTTTTCTATAAGATGACCAGGAATATATGCCAGTAAATTATTCTTTTCAAAGAATGGATCTTTAACTAATTCATTGGCATATACTGCCGAATTAAGTTCGATTTTTATACATTTGCGACCAACCGTACTAATTTCAATAATATTTTTATCATACTCTTTTAGATTTATTAACTTGTTCACCCAATTTCATTGGATGTAATCTTCCCAATATTTAATTCTAAATGTTCAACAAAAACATGAAACGGTCCCAAAATCGTTAGGTTTTAAATCTATTTGTTAATTGATATAATAAACGTTGTTTATCATAATACGAGTTTTTGTCGGATTCCAAGTTTTTGTCGTGTGTATCTGTACTAGTTAATTCATTTAATTGATTATTATTTTTATTGTTTATACATGAACTCATATCAATATCTTCATGTACAATGATATCCTCAACAAGAACGTTAACTCGACTATCTTTATTAAATTTACCAATTCGGCGGCCCCTTGCCGCTGGTGGATGAGTTGTTTTCCCCGGACATTGGTCCGGGGTAGAAATATTTAAAAAATCAAAATTTACGTACAGTAGTTTTCCTTTTAAACACAAACTTAATATACTTATAACTATTAATGTGAACCAAATAACCTACAAACACCGATGTCACTTTGTTTAGCGTATGATAGACGACTTTACTAGCAACAGTCGGAGTACGAATGCCCAACTAAATATGATTTCTTAAACAAGGAAAGAGTCTCTTTCCTTGTTTAATGTGGCCTCTCAAGATGACACTTCCTGCCTAACAATATTTTTGCTCCCACTACCTTTACATTCCTCTTTTGTCTTTTTGCTCGATAGCTGTAACCGTGAATTCCCATGATACTATGACTTCCAAGATAAAACCACTTCGCAATTGAATTTTGTACGTCGATGCGCCATGACGTCAATTGGTGATAAAAGTCTAAAAAAAACTAAATATGATATTTCTTAAACAAGGAAAGAGTCTCTTTCCTTGTTTAATGTGGCCTCTCAAGATGACACTTCCTGCCTAACAATATTTTTGCTCCCACTACCTTTACATTCCCTCTTGTCTTTTTGCTCGATAGCTGTAACCGTGCATTCCCATGATACTATGACTTCCAAATAAAACCACTTCGCAATCGAATTTTGTACGTCGATGCGCCATGACGTCAATTGGTGATAAAACTTTATCTTTAATTTAATATTCTGAAATATATTTTATCAAAAACGCAGACATTTATTTGTCAAACTTACTAGATAAACGATAAAAACAATACTAAATCTGACAAAACTCCATGCAAAACAAAACATTTCTGGTGATATTTGTCGCCAAGTGACGTCACACGTGCAAAAGAGATAGACTGATCGCGTGCGCGTGGGTTTATCTTTAGTTCATAGTATCATGGTGCATTCCATTGCTGGTCGGCGTTCGGTCAAGTGTACGCATATTGTACTTTCAGTCAATATATTATTTTAGATGTTTCTGTTTAAACCCGGAGCAAAACAGTATATTGACGGAATTGGGGTTCATTGGTATTTGGACTCAATTTCTCCAACTCTGGATTTAGATTTAACTCATACTTTCTATCCAGATAAATTTATTCTAGGAACAGAAGGTTGCCGAGGTAAGTGTTAACTAGTAAAAGCTGTGTTAAGGTTTAATTAACAACGAATTACATTTATGCTTTTTTAAACGTTTGGCGAATTTTTCTTTATACTGACCTATTTTTATGATTTAATAAGTGATCGATTTCGCTCGTTACTTATAATTTTTAAACATAAACATATATGCAACTTAATTCCTAGTCTTATTGTTGCTAGTAGAACGTTCTCGTAACGAAAGTTGATGCAATGCAATTCTGGCTTTCTTTAGTAGAGCTGCAACAGATTTTACATGGAATTCGTAGTTTGAGTTTGGTCGTCATTGATACTGTTAGGAATGATTTTCTCTACATAATATTGTTTTAACTTTTTAGGATTGACGTTTATTTGCAAACGAAATCTCGATTAAGGGCAAAAATGACTATTTTACAGCCATTCACTAGAACAGCTTCTCAAATACTGAGTCAAGCTTTTCCAAAAAGGTTGAAAATTCACATTTTGTTAGTTGTTTTCCTAAATTTTTGCGATGCCAATCTGTTAAGAAAGCATCTTATAAAGACTTGAAGATAGACATATTTAAAGGCTGCAATATTGCAGAATTATATAGCGGTAATTTAAAATAGTATCATATATTCTGGCATAGCCAACGCAATTAGTTCAGGCGAAATGTGCAATAAATGACCATCGTGAATTAAAAGAGCAGGCCTTTCAAGACAATTATTCAAAAATTTTTTAAGTATAAAAAAATACTTTTCAGTCATCAAACCAATTTCGGATACGTAGTAAGATGTCACTTGATACTCAATTATACCGAACATATTGTCCCATAACCGTTTGCCCTTGTGGAGTATCAGAGTTGGCAATATGGATCCATTGGCATCAGCACATGCCAAAACCTGTCCTGAGCCTATCAGTTTTCCCTTATGGTATTTTCTCCGATTCCAGTTTACAACCTTAGTCATCATTAAAAGCCGTTTTTTTTAAATTCCATATCCTAGCAGGGTATTGATGCAGTTCGAAATTATTTTCAGTTGATCAAGGATCAATTCAATCAAATCAACAATTCAAATCAAGAATCGGTTTCATTTAATTTATTTGTTATTGCGAAAATGACGAATGAAGGTCAAAATTAAAAAAACGTAATATTTATTGTAAAATTGCTTTTTTATTTATTTCAAATGTATGACATTTCAGCCTATAAAATTACGAATCGAATGAGCCGTAATAGGCCTAGATCACTTAATCACTTAATTTGTTGCTGAGATACGTTAATTAGTTTATCCCACGACCTTTAACTTTGAATGCTCATAGGATTGCCAAAAAAAATGGTTAGAGGGCTAATTCTTGTTTCATTCTCTTCCTAAAATTTCCGTAAATTTTCATAATAATCCACTGGAAAATAATGAAAAATAATTTATATATATATATATATATATATATATATATATATATATATATATATAATATATATATATATATATATATATATATAATATGTATATATTCTGATAGATTTCCGCGGTCAGATAAATGAAAATCATTAGGTTCTCGAGAAGAACCGCGTTGAGAATTTAATGCTCGACGTTTCGGCTCCCATTTTGGAGCCATGATCAAGAGGGATACGGTTCGGTTCGAGTTCGGGGTCTCAATCTGCCTACTTCTTCTCACTCGAAACGTACCAGTATCGTGTTCTGTATTATAAATACAAGAACTGCTCTCTCGGCACTGAGGTCTCAATCTGCCTACATCCTCAGTGTCGAGTCACTCGAACTCACATCCGCTGAACCAGTCGCAGTGAAGCGAGTGAGAATCCGGCCGCCCAGCCCGCTTGGCTATCTGACCGACAAAAAATAATTTTTAACTCGTTAAAAACAATTATTTATGAAGTTGTTAAAATTGCAGTTATAAAGATTTAGAGCTGCAGTGCCCCCTATGTACCCTACAAATTTCTAAATTGCAGTTTATTGTAGATGGCTTTGAGACGAAGATTAAAAAAAGTTTTTTTTTTAATCACAGAGGCTTTATTAATTACAGCAGAAGGTCGTGGGATAAACTAATTAACGTATCTCAGCAACAAATTAAGCCATCTAGGCCTACTACGGCTCATTCGATTCGCAGTTTTATAGGCATGAATGTAATATATTTGAAATAAAATATTATGTTTTTTAATTTTGACCTTTATTCGTCATTTTTGCAATAACAAATAAATTAAATTAACGTATACCGGCTCAAATTGAAGGTCTTTTAGAGTACTTTCATAATCTATACAGAATTACCCATTATAACACTTACTTTAGGCAAAAAATAAAAAAAACTCAAAAAATACGTACATATTTTGCACCTATAAACGCTCATAAATAAACAATAACCAACATTTTTTTGTTGAATGAACTGTGGGATTGCTCCTGAGGTTTCTTTTTACCTAGGCCACATTACATAAATTCCTGGATTACAGTGTAAAATCACCCTTTTTCTCCCCACAGCCTGGGTTATAGCTAGTTTTAACTACTTTTCAAAATGTTTTACTTATGATGGACCGACTGGAGCGAAAACGTTTTGGAATAATTGTAATCCATTTGGATGAATGTTGATTATTTTTTAATTAAATACTATACCATTATACCACAGAAGTTTTGACTTCTTTGTAAGTTTTTTTTGTACTTGTTCTTTATGTTTCCAAATTTTATACTTTACAGAAATATATAACGGACACCTGTATAAATTAATTATATATAAAATATATCATCTATGCTTATATTCTTTTTTATAGGCAATATACCATTTGAACCAGATGTAAGCTTAGGATCTTGGCAAAGAGCCGAAGATTATGCGAAGAGCATTATGGAGGTTTGTAGTCAGTATTACTTTAGAATGTTTTTATTATCTATTAATCAAATGTGTATTTCAATAATTGTCTGCAAATATAAAATGCACCAAAACATAACTTAAAATAATGCAATTTATGTACCTTGAAAGTATAATCACAAACGACGGAAATATAGACTTAGAAATAAATAGTGGAAAAAATCCTAATACATTGAAACTCGGGCTAGCTCCAATTTTAGAAAAAAATCTGATTATCGAAGAGATCAATTACTAAAACAATTTTTAATTGAAGGTGATTACTTAGCAACATCGCACTTAACGAAGCCCTTAACGATAACTTTTCAACGAAATCATATTCCACTTATCAATTTTTCAGAGGCGTACCAAAAAAAATTTTAATTATTTATTTAAGCACATAATTAATTAATTAAATCTAAGACCAATATAATTATTAAAGTATCATGTGTTTTTTAACAGGTATCTTATTCGCTCCGTACGTAACCATGGTAGGGGTACCTTGAAACGATGCCAGCGTGCGTAGCGGCGAAATATGACAAAATTGGACCTATCTTTCACGTATAAATTTTATCAAAAATGGGTGCAAATATATGTTGCGTATTTAATTGTGCTAATAATAGCAAAAATAGTGAGTGTAGTTTTTATAGGTTTCCAAAGATTACATATATAAATTAGAGAAAAGAAAAAGATGGATTCGTGCTATTATATGAAAAAGTATTACTATTATTGTTTTTATTTAAGTTAGGGGGCAAATAGTACTTTGGGCAATTTAAAATTAAATTCTTTTCAAACTTAATATCTATAACTTAGTAAAATTGTGATGGAAAATAAAAAGAATAATAATTTTCTAATAAGTACATCAAATATGTTTTACATGTTTACAAAAAAAAGCAAATTATTTAAAAATAAATTTAATAAAACTTGCAGGCCATATCATTCGACAAACGACTGTGAGATGGAAAAATAAGCTATTGTTTAACTACATTTCAGAACACAGGAGGGAAGGGGGTAAATTTCAGATAAAAAAAAATTTTAAGAAATATAATGAAAAATAGAAATCAGGATACAATAGGAGAAGATATTTGGGTTAATCTTAATTTTAGATTTTTTGTAGAATTTGCAACACTGGGTTACCGGTTGGATAGACTGGAACATGGCGTTGGATTTAGTAGGCGGTCCTTCCAAATACAATTCCAATGCCGATTCTCCAATTATTGTGAATAAAACTGCTGGAGAATTTTATAAGCAGCCCACCTTTTATGCTATGGGTCATTTTTCAAAATTTGTGCCTCCAGGATCCAAGGTTATTGAAATATCTCAATACGACTTGGCTAAAACAACTGTAGCGTTTAGAAGACCGGACGGTGGAATTGCAATACTAATAGCTAATACGTAAGTAATTATATCTGTTAATAAGTTTCGTCAGCAATGATAGAACAATCTAACAACATTAATTATTAATAAAATTATAAAACTCATTAAAATACCGGAAGAATGGAGAACGAGCGAACTAATTCTACTACTCAAAAAAAAGAGATGTGAAAAAATGCCAGAAAACTACAAAGGTATAAACTTGTTAAATACTACGCTAAAACTTACAACTAAAAGTGCTAATAAATCAGATATAAGGTTAGCAGATGAACAACAGAGTTTTCGTGAAGGAAGATTTTGTACACATGCATTATTTGTTTGAAAGCTAATTCCTGAGAAATCACTAGAGTAAAATAGACCAGCATTTATGTGTCTGATCGACTTAAAAAAAGGGTTTGGTAGAGTAAGACAACAAGATGTAATCCATTTTCTGGGTCTTTAGAAAAACTATCGAAAACATCTACGAAAACAACAAAATGAAAAGTCAGAATAGATGGACAACTGACAGAACTTATAAAAATAGACAGCGGAATAAGACAAGGGGACTCATTGAGCTCCATGCTCTTTCATTTGATCTTCTTCTTCTTCTTCTTTTTATATAGACATGACTCTGTCTGTTTTTCAATGTGCCTCCAGTAAGTTGTCATTCATTGAGTTGTCAATTTTTCTTGAAGTGTTTTTATCTCTGCTGTTTCTAACATTTTTGTTGTCCTCTCTGTGTCAGGTCTTGTTCCTGCCGCGTATGTCATTATTGGTCTGATGACTGTTTTGTAAATTCTGCCTTTCGTTTTTTTTCCCGATATTTTTATTTCTCCATATTGTTTCACTTAGGCAGCCTGTGGCTCTGTTTGCTCTATTCAATTGATCTTCCACTTCGGTTTCAAGCTTTCCGTAGCTAGATAATGTGATGCCTAAATATTTAAACTTGTTCTATTATCTGACCTTCCAGCTCCAGTTTACATCTTAGTAAATTTGGTGTTGTAACCATGCATTTTGTCTTTGTTGGGGAAATTAACATGTTAAATTTTCTGGCGGTTATATTAAATTGATGCAGCATACGTTGTAAATCATCTTCAGTTTGAGCGAGTAGTATTGTGTCGTCTGCACAGCAGATTATCTTAAGTTGTTTTTCTCCGATTTGGTATCCTTTTTTTGTTCTTAGTTTTCATCCGTAATCAGGTTAAACAATAGAGGACACAGGGAATCCTCCTTATCCCATTTCAAGCTTCAATAGGGTCGGTTAGTTCTTCTTCTACTTTTGCTTTTATTGTGTTGTTTTGGTAGATATTTTCGATCGTTTTGATTATTCCTAGGGGTATCTCTCTTGCATACAGTAAGTGGATCATCATCATCATCATCATTCTTCAACCTCTTGCATCCACTGTTGGATATAGGTCTCCTCCATGTTCTTTCACTGTTCTCTATCTTGCGCCTTCTGTATCCAATTTCCGACTGTTTTTCTCAAGTCGTCCATCCATCTTTTTGGTGGTCTTTTGTCTTTTCTAGGTCTCCATTCTATGAGTCTTTTGGTCCACCTATTATCATTTAAACGTGCTATATGTCCAGCCCATCTCCATTTGGCTTGTGCAATTTTTTCTATGACATCTGTCACTTTAGTCCTCTCTCTCACTATCCTATTTGGTACCATATCTCTTCTAGTTATTCCCAACATTGCTCTTTCCATTTTTCTTTGGGTTACTCTCAATTTATTTGCAGAATGTTTGGTTAAGGTTATTGTTTCGGAACCATATGTTATTACTGGCAGTATGCATTGGTTGTAAACCTTTTTCTTCAAGCAAATCGGTGGCGTTCCTTTTAGAATATCTCGCATCTTGCCAAATGCTGCCCATCCCAAGCCTATGCGACGCTGGATCTCACAAGTTTGATTGTCTTTTCCTATTCTAATTTCATGCCCTAAATAGATATAGCTAAAGACCTGATGTACTTCGTTCCCATCTACCCTCATAACATCACTTGGAACTAAATTGGTCATGTATTTTGTTTTTTCAAAGTTTATGTTCAGGCCTATTTGTTCTATTGCCTGTTTTAGTTCTTCCATCATTTTGTGAGCTTCATTTAAACTCTCGGCTATAATGACAATATCATCTGCAAAGCGCAAGTGGCTTAAGTATTCACCATCAATATTTATTCCCCTTTTAGCCCAATCTAGTTTTTTAAAGGCATATTCCAGAGCTGCAGTGAATAGTTGGGGGGAGATGGTGTCGCCCTGTCTAATTCCTCGCTCAATTCTATATTTATCGGTAAAGTCATGGAGTTTAACAGATGCTGTTGCGTTGTTGTATATATGTTTTATCAAATTTGTATATCTATAGTCTACTCGGCTTTGTTCTAATGCTCCTAATACTGCCGGTAATTCCACGGTATCAAAAGCTTTCTTGAAGTCTATGAAAATCAACGTGAGTGGTTTATTATATTCAACACATTTTTCAATTAGTATTTTAAGTGCTTGTAGGTGGTCATTTGTTCCATAACCTTTCCTAAACCCAGCTTGCTCCTTAGACTGATAGAAATCTAATTTTCGTTCTAAACGTTTTGTGATGATCTTGGTAAACCATTTGTAGAGATGTGACAACAGACTTATCGGTCTATAATTCTCTAGGTCTGATATATCTCCTTTTTTGTGTATTAGGATAGTAATTGCATTGTTCCATTTTGTAGGGACAATACCTTGGTTTAGACATAGGTTGAATAGTTCAGTTACTACTTCCAGCAGTTTCTTGCCTCCTACTTTAACAGCTTCTATTACTATTTGGTCATCTCCCGGAGCCTTGTTGTTTTTCATTTCCTTTAGAGTTCGTTTCACTTCTTCTATCGTTATGGTAGGCAGAAGTTCGGATCCTTGGTTCATTACTCTGCGTTCTCTAATTTGTGTTTTGTCTTCTTCTGTTAACTGGCTTTTGTATAATTCTTCATAGAAGCTTTTTGCTATCTCTACTATTCTCTCTCTATTTGTTGTTATATTACCTTCCTTGTCTTTTAGTTTAACAATTTCCTTTTTACCATCACAAAGCTTTCTTCTGAGTATTTTCATATTTCCATTTTGCTCAATCACATTTTGTATTTTCTCAGTATTATACTTCCTCTGATCTTTACGAATTGCTTTTGAGATATCTCTGTTCAGATTTCTGAGTTCAGCTGAGTCGCCTTTCTGCTCTGATCTCTTGATTTTTCTTTCTTTAATGAGCTTTCTGGTGTTTTCGCTCAGTTTCTCTTCTTTTCCGGCTGGTCTAGCACAGTACTGTTTTTGTGCAGTCATTAACGCTTCTGTGATTGCATTATTTACGGTTTCAACATCTGTCGAAAGAGGGTGGTTTAAGGCCCGATTTATAGCTTTCACATATTCTTTTGTGTTTTCTGGTGTACTCTATTTTTTCAATTCTCTTTCTTTTATTAATCTTGTTCTTTCATTTTTTAAGTTTAACTGTATTGTAGCTCTCACTGCTCGATGATCGCTACCAATGCCAAACTGATTTAATACTGTGACATCTTTGACATATCTTTTATGTGTTGTTATGAAGAAATCTATTTCATTTTTTACGTTTCCATTTGGGCTTACCCATGTCCATCGTCTATGTGGCTTCTTTTGGAAAAAGCTATTCATCAAATATAACTGATGGTTATGAAGAAAATTTAATAGTGTCTGGCCTCTCTCATTTCGACCTTCTAAACCGTGTTTTCCTATTGCCGTCTCTGCATCATCAATTTGAGTTCCTACCTTGGCATTGAAATCCCCCATAAGAAAAGTAAAATGACATTTTGTTTCCGATAATGCTGTTGTTAAATCTTCATAGAAGTTTTCGATTTCTTCTTCTTCATGTGCTGATGTTGGAGCATAACATTGTACAACTTTCATTTTGTATCTATTATTCAGTGAAATTATTATGTATATCACCCTCTCTGATATTTGCTTAATATCCAATATACTGTGTACATGTTTTTTTTTACAGTAAGTGGATAACATCGTTTAATTTGACCCGGTCAAATGCCTTTGTAAGGTCCACGAAATCTAGATATGCCGGTTTGTTGTATTCTAATGATTTCTCATGCATTTGCTTCATTATAAATATAGCGTCGGTGCATGATCTTCCCGACCTAAAACCTTGTTGTTTTTCTGCTAGTGTTATAATTTTATTCAATTTATTTGTTATCACTTGTTGTTAATTTTTGTGTTGTGTTTAATAAATTAGTTCCTCTGTAATTTTTCGATCCGATTTGTCTCCCCTTTTGAAGAGAGGTATTAGGATGCTTGATCTCCATTCTTGAGGAATTCTGTTTGGTAATATTATTTTTTGAATTAGTTTTAATAGTTTTTTAGTGATATTTCTATTTTATAATTTCCTTAATGCTTCCCTTTACCTCTTCCTCTCATATGATTGATCATGGATGAATTTATTAAAACCGTTAACAAAGGAAGAGGATATAGAATGGCAAACAAAGAAATCAAAGTACTCTGTTACGCAGATGACAAAATATTGATAGCCCAAGATGAAGATAATCTACAAAGACTGGTCCACAGATTTAACATAAGAGCAAAAGAATTTAATATGACAATTTGTCTCCGAAAACTAAAACAATAGTAGTCAGCAAAGAACCAACCAGATGTAAAATAGAAATTGATGGCATCAGTATTGAACAAGTAATGTAAATAAAATAGCTGGAAATTACACTGTCTAGCTATAAAGACTTGAAGAAAGAAGTGAGAGACCAAGATCAAAAGCAAATAGACTGGCACGATGCCCTAATAACACTATATGGCGAAACAGACACATTAACGCTGAGATGAAGTTAGGAATTTATAAAGCCAGTGTAAGACCAATCATGGTATATGCCTCAGAAACAAGACCCGACACAGCCACAACGCAAAGACTACTGGAAGCGGCAGAGATGACAGTACTGAGAAGAGTTACAGGAAATACGCCGGGAGATCGAAAGAAAAGTGAAAATATTAGAAGAAAATGTAACGTACGGTCTATACATGAATGGACACAAAATAGAAAAAAAGAATGGAATACCCACATAAGCAGAATGGAGGAGACCCTTGTCGTCAAAATAGCAAGAGATAAGTCACCAATCGGCAAAAGTATCGGACGTCCGCGCAAAAGATGGAGTGACATCCTTCCATAGTGGTATTAATCCGCCAATGAACAAGCAGAATTGCTTATAAATAGGAAGAAGAAGAGAAGAAGGAAGAATAAGTTTTGTAATAATTTATTCGGTCATAATTATTTGTCTACTGTAAGATGTTAGCATTTTTATTTAGTTTTTGTTCTCGATTTCTTCCATTTTCCATTTCCTCCATTTCTTTCATTATTAACTTGTATCTTCTTTTAAATTTTATCAAATCTTAACACACTCTTTATTGGTTTTGTGACTCTTACTCAAAATTGTCAAAAGTTACTTGGAATCATTTAGCATAGCATTAAAAGAATCAGTTACAAAAATAGGTTTAATAATAAAGACTTACAAAACGAAGTATATGAAAATAAGTACGCAACCACAAATACTACGACCACTTGTTATAGAATACGACGTCATCGAAGCAGTGAACGAATTTGTATACCTGGGAGCGCTCCTTAGGAAAACATGTTGGATGTTTCGAAAGAAAAATACTAAGGTGAATTTATGGAGCAGTAAATGTCAATGGAGTGTGAAGAAGACGATACAACTTCGACCTTTATAGAATATATCAGGAACCAGATATCGATATATTAAGATATGACGTGTCAGTTGGATATGGCATGTAATGTGGATAGAACAAAATGACGCAGCTAGAAAAACGCTCTTTGATAGACTTATTGGCCAGAGAAGAAGAGGAAGACCTAGAACAAGGTTCCTTCATAACCTTCCAATTCCTTGAGAAATATGGGAATACGTGGTTGGCGGAGAAAGGCGATGGATAGGGACGAATGGAAAGAAATTATTGAGGAGGCTAGGACCCACGTAGGGTTGTAAAGCCAGAATGATGATGATGATATTTCTTTTTTACGGGATTATTTAAAGTTAAAGGTCTATGCCAACAAGCCTACAACCCCCGTGCATTCAAGAAGGAACTTAAAACCTGCATCAACGACATTCAGCTACATTTATGCAAAATAGTCGTGAAAAATTTCGACAAATGGGTGCCTATGTACCAGTAAAGCCGTGAAGGCCATTTGTCTGATCTGCTATTCTACATATAAACCTATCCTATGTACCCTAATAAAAATATTAAAATTTAATAAAAAATTAAAATATAAAGAAGAAAAACAGTGTTTAATATTTAATTCAAATCGTACGTTAATTATGGGACACCCATTATTTATATCTTTTTTATATTTGAAAACATTAATATGGTGTTAATTTCCACATTTTATTAACATTTTAAATGATTTTTAGAAAAGATTATGATATGGATGTAGCTATAATTGACAGAAATAAGAACAGAGGACAAATAAATATTCATCTAACAAGACATTCCTTATCCTCCATAGTTTACTGGTAACAAAATATCAATATATACGAAGATTTAAATTGTATTTGATTTATTTATATAAAATAAAAATATATTTTAAATATTTATCTTGTCATTATTAATATGGATCTTGATATTGTATCATTTTAAACAATTTATCGTCATGTCTCGATAACAAGACAAAGCTTTTTGGGTTGATGATGTAATGAAATTTGTAGTTAATGTGCATGTTCTAGACGAAAGAGTGAAAATGATGAAGAAATTTCTATATTCAAGTAGTAGACATACTTACTGGATAGTACAAGGGCTAGGTTTAGAACTAGAAATAAGACTGAAGATATTGTATCTTGTAGCCAGCACTAATAACTATATATGGCACCTGTTAACTTATTCATCTATATTTGTATTAGATTAGATTTTTGTGACTAGGGATAATATTTTTACACCACTTAGATCTCTTGCTGTGCTAGTGTAGTTTCCATAAGGAAGAGGGTTCTAAATTGAGTAGAAGCTCTTCTAGTACTTCTTGGAAAACACACTCGAAGGGAGTAGGTACAACCTCAACACAGCGCGTCCCAATAGCTGATAGGGAACGTCATACAGATATGTGGGACAGGTGTGAATAAGGCTTTGCCAAATAAACATTCAGCAGATCAACGAAGAGCATGTCATTACAGGATCGGAGCGGTAGAGAAAAATCGCTTTACAGGTCTGATCCTGAATAAACACAGACGGTAATTATGATTTAACCAGTTGTGATACTGCGAAGTAACCAAAAATTACTGTAAAATAATCCCCATTTGTGGTTAACAGCTACGGTGGAAGAACTGACACGGGTAGGCACTTCATGGACTGAGAAATGAGTCCAAAGGCGGAATAGCTAAATTAGCTAACGGCATTGAGATGTGGAAAGCCACGGGATGACTACCACATTAAAGATCCCTAAGGATATCCTCAGCATACCACAATGGCTGAAAATCCAAAACAAAAAGGCCCTCAATCCCGGGCACCCCTTTAAGTGGGTAGAGGCTGGTAAGAATCCCCGGTCAGCTAATAATGTCCCAAAAGTTAAAAGAATCATTACATAGAACATTCGAAGCATGTACCAAACAGACAAAACAGCAAATAGTATTCAAGAAATGACATTGCCTGACATTGATATTTTAGGATGCAGTGAAGTTCGAGGGCCAAATTCTGAAATAAGAATTATAGATGAACACTATATCTATTATTCTGGATACGACACAACAAGAAACAAAAATGGCGTAGCGATAATAGTAAAAAGGGAAATAGCTAAAGCAGTAATAGGATTTACGCTTATATCAGACAGAGTTATGCTATTGATAATTACCTCAAGTCCCTCTAATATAAACTTATTCAGGTCTACGCACCGACCTCAGAACTCATTGAAAAAGAAATGGAAAATTTATATTATACTCTAGAAAACTTTCTAAAACTGACCAAACAAACCTGAACTTACTATTATCATGGGCGATTGCCAATGCCTTAATAGAACAAGGTAAGTCGAGAATGGCATGGGGTCATATGGTCTTGGCGTAAGAAACAAAAAAGGAGAAAGACTGATCCAATTCTGCCAAGAGACGGATATGGTTGTAACCAATACACTTTTTAACTTACACTCAAGAAGACTTTATACATGGAAAGCACCTGGTAATACCTCAAGGAAATAGCATAAAAACCAAATTGATTTATCAACATAAACAAAGGTGTAGAAATTCTATCACCCAAAAAACATATCCGGGCGCACATGTCTTTTCAGATCATAGTCAATTGGTTGCAAATGACAACATACGACTTAAAATAATTCATAAGAAAATGACACCCAAGATAGATACTATAAGATACGATAAGACTACTAAAAGAAAATAACAACCAGAAAAAAGTAAAAACAGGAATTAATAGGAATTTTGCGAAAATAGTTGAAGAGCGCGAGGAAGTCCTCAGCCCGACTCGGCGCGTCCCAATGGCTGATAGGGAACGTTCCTGTAGATATGCAGGACAGGCATGAATAAGGCTTCACCAAATAAGTACCCGCGGATCAACGGAGGACATGACACAGTTCAGCAGCTGTGTCATTAGTAGCCCGTAGCTAAGAAATACAATTCCTGATAGGAGCGGTACCACAAAGTCGCAGGCAAAAATCAAATAATGATTTAACCGGCTGTGATACCACGAACACTTAACAACCCGTCTGGCAAGCGTGGTGTTTTAATGCCAATATACCCCACAAAACACAACATGTTGAACTTGAAACAAAAATAGGACGATAACCCAGGTGGGTAGAGTTAGTAGCTCAGAATCCCACAACGAAAACCGGTCAGCCTCACGGATTCTGGGGAAGGCACAAGCTCAACAAAACGCGCCAAAATAGATACGAACAAACAAAAACATATACTACTGTAATTCTACTAAAGATAAAAAGGTCTACGAATTAGAAGAAGAAATATCCAAGATAAAGTGGGATATTGTAGGACTGTCAGAAATGAAAAGAAGAGGCGAACAATGCATGCATCTAAACTCCAAAAATCGCTCATACTTCTTCTTAACGTGCCCTATCAAGTCCCCTTGACGTTGGCGATTACATGGCGAAACTGTCTCTGTCTCGAGCGATTCTAAAGAGTTGCTCAGCTTTCCTTATTCCTGTCCACTCCCTGATATTCTTCAACCAAGAGGCTTGCTTTCTACCAATTCCTCTGCGTCCTTCGATTTTACCCATCATAATAGTTAAAGAATGTTGGAGCAGGATTTCTTGTCAAAAAGTATCTCACACCATATATTTCTACATATAAAAGCGTTTCTTTTCATTAGCTTATATTATAATAGACCTAGATAATAAAACCAAGATCAAGTTATACAAATAAATGCTCCCACAACAACACGAAATGGAAGAGGAGAAAAATTTTATAACTTTTTAGAACAACAAAGTTTATATGCCATGAACAAACACTTCAAGAAACCAGCAAATCGAAAATGAACGTAGATATCTCCCGATAAAAATACGAAAAACGGGATCGATTACTTCTTATGTGGAAACAAATAGATATAATTGCTCTCAATTGATTCACAAATGACAGTGATCATCGCCTTTTAAGAGCAAGGATTCATATTAAACAGACGAAAACCAGTAGAAACAGAGTACATAATTATTGTAATCAGACAGATCAAACTAAAATACGATAGAAGGGAGATGAGTACAGAGAAGTCTTAAGAAAAGAATTTGTAGAACATTATCAACAAGAATACTCCGACATGAACATAATTAATAAAGAAATGCAACGAAAGCTCTTGAAAGCAGGACTGACTGTTGCAAATAAAACGAAAAATAAAAGAAGACAGAATAAGTGATGGAACAAAATGGTTGATAGAAAAGAGACGCACATTTCTAAGCGAAGGAAAGCGAAACACCAATGGTTTCAAAGAATTGAATAAACAAATAAAGAAGGGAGTAAAGGAAGATTTAAGGACTTTTAATAAAAACATGGTAGAAAAAATAATATAAAAGAACCGAAGCCTGAAATAGATAGAAAGAATATATGCAAGAATTATTCTAAGATGCAGCATGAAATCCGACTGAAATAAACAATCGCTACCCAGAAATAACAAACGAAGAAGTAACTATGGCCATTAAGCGGATTAAAGATGAAAATTACCAGGACCTAATGAGGTGCATGGTGAAATTTTAAAGCGATTAGAGACAAACAAAATCACAGCTGTTACGAAGCTATTCAACAACATCTACGAGACTGGTTACTTACCAAAAGACTGGCTACTATCAATATTCATTCCACTTCCTAAAAAAGCCAACTCTAGAAAATGTGAAGAACATTGATTAATTAATTTGATGAGCCATGTACTTAAAGTACTTCCATCAGTCACTCGCGCATATACACGAAGTTAGAAGAACACCTGAGTGAAGTTCAATTTGGATTCAGAGCAGGATCGGAACGGGGAAGCACTTTTTAGTTTGCAAGTCCTAATACAGAGAGTCAGGTTTGTCAACTGCGATGTGTTTGCATGTTTCATGATTTCGAGAAGGCATTTGATAGAGTCTCACATGGGAAAATAATCGATATCCTAAAAACATCAGGACTCGATGGTAAGGATATAAGACTGATCTCAAACTTATATCAAACTTAAAAGAGGCAATGCGATTAGAAAATAATCTGTCTGAGACCTTCACAGTCGAAAAAGGAGTTAGAAAGGGTTACATATACTCTGAAAACATCTTTACATAGGCATTGGACGAATCAGAAGATGGATTGCTGTAAATGGCCAACTTTTGTACAATATTAAATATGCACACATACAGTGTTGCTGGCAGATAGTGCTCAGGGACTCCAAAGGATGATGGATAACGTGGTAGAAATATATACACAATATAGACAAAAATAATATAAATAGAAATATATAGACAAAAATAATGATTATTAGTAATAACAAAAATATAAACGCCCAAATTACAATAGGCGATTTGATTATTATTTGATTACAAATGCATTTGGTCTGCAATATTAAGGATACTTGGGATCACAGCTACGAAATAAATACATCATCATTATTTTGGCTTTACAACCCTGTATGCTAGTGCCAGTTCCTCCGCCAAGCACGTATTTCCATATTTCTCATATCTTGGTCTATGTTATCTAGGAATCTTGTTCTGGGTCTTCTCTCTTCTTCTTTGACCAATAGGTCTATCAAGGAGCGTTTTTCTAGCTGGGTTGGTTTGCTCCATATGCATTACATGGCCTACCCACCTCAGACGTCCTATCTTAATGTGTTTTACGATATCTGGTTCCTGGTATATTCTATAGAGTTCGAAGTTGTATCGTCTTCTCCAGACACCATTTTCATTTACCGCTCCATAGATTCGCCTCAGTATTTTTCTTTCGAAATATCCTAACACGTTTTCATTGCTTTTTGTTAAAGTCCAGGTTTCTGAACCATATGTTAGGACTGGGCGTATTATTGTTTTGTAGAGTTTTACTTTTGTATTTCTTGATATAGCTACGAAATAAATACTCATATTGAAAAAACCAGAAGCTCTTTTAACAGCCTTAGGAAGATTCCCTGCAACTTATCTTTAAGTATCAATATACGCATAAGAATTCTGAGATGCTACGCCTTTAGTGTCCTCCTCTATGGAGTAGAAAGCTAGAGCCTTACAGAAGATGCCATAAAGAGATTAGAGGCATTTGAAATGTGGTGCTACCGACGTCTGTTGAGGATTTCATATATACACCACACAAGTAACATACCTATTCTCCAGAGGCTAAGAAAAGACATAAGAAATTATTAACACCGTAAAGAACAGAAAATTGGCTTACTTTGATTACATCATGCGTAATAATACACCGACTTCTACAGTTGATTCTACAAAGCAAGATTGAGAATAAGAGAGGTCCTGGACGTAGACTTATTTCCTGGCTAGCTAATCTTAGGAAGTGGACTGGTCTAACGTCAACTGATCTATTTTAAGCTGCTGTGAATAGAATAAGATGCGTCAATGTGGTCACCAACATTTCTAGAAGATGGGCACATTTAGAATAAGAAGAAGGTCTCTTGGGCCTAGCTAATTCAATCAAAAATTTCATAAAAACAACAAAACGCATACAGATTTTCCACAATATCATTACGTATAAGACAATACAAAATTAGTAATGGGATGAACTCATGAGGAGTCAATACGAAAATCAGTCATCAAGACAACAAAGAGTCTCATATTTTGTAATGCATCTGTTCATAAAAAATACAAGCTTACTACAATTAATGGACCTATTGCTGTATACCATCGTTAAAAAAAACACAGATTAAAACACTTCACAATTATTAGGTATAAACAAACAAGTTAAAACTTTAAAAAGGTCGTCACATTTAAAGTCTGGCAGAATTTTCGATACTATTCAATGACCGTAGTGATCGAAAACGTTCTGCAGAACTTTAAATGTACACACTTAAAAGTTTAATTGTTTGTTTATACAAATACATGATTCTCTGTTTTTTTAAAGCGTACTACCAGAATAAAATTTATATATAACATTTTGGCTTATATTTTGTGCACAATATATCATAAAGCTATAAACAATTTGTTTTGTTACGAAAATTGTAGTAATATGTCCACAATTGTATAATATATTATATGTTTTACGTAATAATTTTGTACGTTGTATCCTGTTTTCAAATAAACAACAACACAGTTAAAAGAGATTTTAATTTTTTTGTGTTTAAGTGATTGCCAAAAAACAGATTAATCAGTATATTATTTCATACATGTAGTATAGAGAACAACATATAAAAAAGTGTCTAAATTTGGCAATAAATATTGTAAATTAGCATGATTAAATTACATATTATTTACATTTTTTTAACGGCTGATATATGCACATAGTATATATCGAGATATTAATTAATCATTTTTATTTATATTGTCTTACATATTTTTATTTTCAACAATCAGATGGAACCAAAACTTTTAGTTTTACTAAACAGAAGTGAATATCGAAATACTTAAATTAATTGCAAACTACGAAAGTAAAAGCCTCGACTTTATGACAGCCCTACTCAATAAGATATATGGTATAGGTAAAATACCGTCAGACTGACTAAAATCAACATTCGTAACATTACCAAAAAAATCCAATGCCTCACATTGCGAATGACTATCGAATATTAAGCATGATATCTCCTCTTCTTAACGTGCTCCTATTCCTAATCCTTCATGGCCCATTTGACTCTAGAGGAAAATAGCATCCACCATACATACAAACCTAAGGAAGACAGAGCATACAGAGCAGTTATGCCATTTTAAGGTCCAAACGTCCTGGGACTTCTTTTGAACGTCCAAGGGATATTTCTAGTCGGACATACCAGGGACGTCCCATAGGTCGTCTGAGGGACGTCCCGAGGTTTTTTACCTAAGCATATTTTTTTACAAAATATAAATCTCACTTAAACTTTAAACTAATAAAATATAAACTTATTTTAAGTTATATTTAGTTTCAAATACCATTAATTTATACGAAAACTTTTAGAAAAAAACCTTATCCTATAGCAGAGCTGTATCTCTAAAATTTTGTTCTGTAGCGGAACTGAAATTTAAAAATTAGAAGATGAAAGAAGAATGTGGTTATGTTTTTAACGACGCTTCTATTTATCTCCTTTATTTCTCGATTGAGCAAGATAGAACAGCATTTACTAATATGAAAACCGTGCTAAGCAACAGCAGCCTCAACTTAACGCTTCGATATCGCTTTGTTAAATGTTACATTTACTCCATACTGCTATATGGTGTAGAAACCTGGACCATAAAGGCCAATGTGATGAACCGATTTAAGGCCTTTGAAATGTGGGTATTTCAAAGACTACTTAAAATTCCCTGGACTGATCACACAACAAATGTCGAAGTAGTAAATGAATGGGCAGAGAACGAGAATTGCTGTCAATAATAAAAGGAAGAAAAACTGCTTATCTGGGTCATATATTTCGAAATTCCAAGTACCAGTTCTTAAAGCTTATTATGGAAGGGAAGATAGAAGGATAAACGATTCATCGGAAGAAAGAAATACTCATGGATTTAAAAACATAAGGGATTGGACAAATATATCGATGCCCATACACTTTTTAGAGCCACACAAGATCGTAAGGAGTATTCCAGAATTGTCGCCAACATCCACTAATTGGATAGGCACCATAAGAAGAAGAAGATTTCTCGAATTATAATCATTGTGGTTGTGTTGTAACAAGAATTAGTTTATTACTTTCGATACTAGTTTATAGTTTGGGTAATTTATTCATATAAGACAATAAGTAGGTATATAGATTTTTTGTAGATCTCAAGCCTCAAATGAACAACAAAGAAATATTTGAGCTACAGTATATACAACATTGTAAAATAAGCGTTGAACTACCGAAAATTAAAAGAAATATACCACAATGTACACGGTGTCAAGAATATGGTCACACTAAAACTTAGTGTGCAATAATTGCGTAAAATGCACTGGATTTTAACAGAATCAGTTATAGAGCTGCTACCATTGGAAACATAAATGCAGATAACAAAAATAACAACAATGAATTAGCAGATAAACTATCAAATTTCCTAAACGAATTCAAAATAGCCATTATTTAATAACATTCATCACAACAAAATAACAAAATAGCCTTCAAGTCATTACGAATTGCGTCGTGGAATGCTAATGGCATTTAAAACCATATATTAGAGATATCACTGTTTCTAAAATATATAATATAACATTCCATTAATTTTTGAAAGCCATGCCACACAAAGAACGGTTATTAAGATACCTTACTATAACTGTGTATTAAGCAAACCATCCAGACGGAGGAGCACATGCAGGTTCTGCCGTTATCAATAAATTAAAAATTAAACACTATGCAGTCCAACCTTATATTACGGAAAAAAATCAAGCAGCAATCATTAAAATCGAAACAAATACCTCCCTCCGTGTATCATCAATCTACAGCCACCTAGACATCCAAATTCAAGCGAAGAATATCATGGATTTCATACAAACTCTTGATCCAAATTTAGTAGCAGAGATTGAATGCCAACACACCACATGGGGTTCCAGATTAATCACGCCTAAAGGTCGAGCATTAATGAATATCATCCAACAAAATAACTAAGATACTTATCTACGGGAGAACCCACATACTGACCTACGGATGCCAACAAAATTCCAGATTTGGTAGATTTTGTTGTAACAAAAAGGATATCTGACATCCATAGTGCACTAGAGTCAAACTGCGATTTAACATCAGATCATACTACAATAATAATAACTTTAAGTACAAACATAATATGGAGAACACCACCACCCAAACTCATAACCAAGATGTAGAGAAAGCAGTAGACTATTTAACAACAGTTTTACAAACAACAGGATGGGAAGCAACACCACAGCGCCAAAGAAGTGTGCAAGAAAACCATAATATCCCCCTTCATATAAGAGAACTGGTAGCAGAAAAAAGAAGAGCTCGACGCATATGACAACAAACGAGAAATTCACTAAATAAAACGTACCTTAACAGGATAAGTCATAGACTAAATAGAGCATTACATGAAGAAAAAAACGACTCTTTCCAGTTTTATGTTTCGAACCTCTCACATGAAGACCACTCTATATGGAAAGCTACAAAAAAGTTTAAACGACCGACAATAACAAATTCACCTTTAAGAAAAACAGATATGACCTGGGCCCGCACAAACGCAGAAAAAACAACAGTATTCGCAGAGCATCTTGCAACTGTATTCGCAGCACCAGATACTAATAACGATGAAGATGATGATATAAGAATGTACCTCGAAACTCCATGTCAACTATCTCTTCCTCTGACAACATTTACTCCGACAGAGGTTCGACAACAAATAAAAATGCTAAATCCTAAGAAAGCTCCTGGCTATGATTTGATAACAGGGGAATTACTTCAGAAGCTACCGAGAAAAGCAGTGGTGCTATTAACAATAATATACAACAGCATACTACGTCTTCGATACTTTCCAATACAATGGAAATTTGCTCAAGTTACTATGATTCCGAAACCTGGTAAGCCCGCAACGCAAGCAAATTCATATCGCCCTATAAGCCTACTCCCAATAATGTCAAAAGTATTAGAAAGGCTACTATTACATAAAATCGAGCAAGTTGTTCCCATAAACGAAATTATACCACAACACCAATTCGGATTTAGACGTGAACACTCAACCATCCAACAATGCCACAGAATAGTAAATATAATTAAAACAACTCTCGAAGAGAAAAAGTTTTGCGCTGGAGTGTTTCTAGATATACAACAGGCATTTGATAGAGTATTGCATGAAGGTCTCCTCTACAAACTGAAATTACACCTAACAGACCAACTATACTTTATACTAAAATCATATCTTACTGACCGTTACTTCCAAGTCAAAATTGAAGACAGCTACTCAAATTACCACATCATACAATCTGGCGTACCTCAGGGTAGCGTTTTGGGCCCATTTCTGTATCTGATATTTACAGCAGACGTTCCAATCAGCAATGATACCTTCTTAGCTACATTTGCCGATGACACGGGAATCTTGGCAGTGGATATCGACCCTAATTAGCATCACAAAAAGTACAAAATCATTTAGATCAATTACAAAACTGGCTTAAGCGATGGAAGATCAGTGTTAATGCTAGCAAAACAGTACAAATTACTTTTACAACAAGAAAATCTACATGTCAACATCCAGGTGCAATCCATGATTGCACTGGATAAAAACATGACAGCACATTAAGAAACGAAACAACTAGATCTTAAACTAAAAAATATGAACTGCTATTTAACAAAAGGTCTTAGTTATCTCTTGAAAATAAACTGCTTTTGTACAAAGCTATACGTATACCAGTTTAGGCATATGGAAGAGAACTATGGGGCTGTAGTAAACCTTCAAACACGAAGATACTTCAAATATTCCAATCCAAAATACTTGTATACTAAGTAAAGCTCCATGGTATGTATCTAACCAAACACTTCACAATGATCTGGACATTCCATTACTTAAGGACATAATAAAAAATCACTTAATAAACTATAAAAATCGCACTACTGATCAGAACAACGAACTGATAAATAATTTATTCACCCAACCACTTGCCGAAAGAAAATTGAAGAGGGTATTCAGAATTTTTCAAATAAAAACATCTGTATTGGCCTACAAATCGGGGCCAAGTAAGTCAACTGTACAATTAGAAAAACAAAGCGCCAATTAATAAACAACGTACAGGTTAAAACAACCCTTATTTTAAAATAATCTTTTTAAAAACGATTTCTGGAGTGGAAATCGAAACGTAAAATATTTATATCAACTTATTTAATACTATAAACATAGTAGTTATTTCCAGTTTTAGTTCTTTGGGATAGTCTATGTATATTTTTAAGCCTTTCACAATAATATTTCTCTCTGCCTTGTTCCTTTTCTAGCCAATTAAAGGTTTTGTGGATTTCCCTTAGCTACTCTATCATAACTTATCACTGTTTTGCCGTAGCTACATGATTTAATTACTTTGACTTCCATTTTAAACGGGTTTTGTACCTTCTTTTTAGTTCTACTTTTTCATATCTCATATCTTGATTGTTAAAAGATATTCTAAAACGGCATCATATAAGAAGGACTCTTGCTGAGAACCTAAAATTATGAAGGATTTGTGTTATAGTTTGGTATAGTATAAATTAAGAATAAAATTTAAATTGTAATTAGATTCTATTGTACACTTCCTTTAGATAAAAACCAATTACTCGGATAATCACCAATTAAATGGAAGAAAACATCCGTATTTATAAAATACAAGAATTATTATTTAAATTATCGTAAATTAAAATAGTATTATTAGGCTTAATCAAAATTTTAAATACAATTTTTTCACAAATATATGGTAATAACCTTTATTAAAAAAAAGATGATACAGTAGACTAGCGCGAAGCTTGATACGATATTTTCAGTATTTTTAAAATTAAATAATATTTTTAAGATTGAATAAAATAATTTTATTTTTTATTTATTATTTATATTTAAATAGCAAGATCTCTAAAGACTGGAACGAAAGTCTAGTAATCCTCTTACACAAAAAAGGGGACAAATGTGATCTACAGAATTATAGACCTATATCGTTGCTTAGTCAAGTATACAAACTATTTATGAGAATTATTAACAACAGGTTGACCTACAAAATGGACAATTACCAACCGGTTGAACAGGCTGGCTTCCGCAAAGGATATAGTACATCAGACCATCTGCTGACAATGAGAACATTGATAGAGAAGGCAAATGCAAAATTTCTTGCCTTCGTCGTCTATGAAAAGGCGTTTGATAGTATCGAGATGTGGGCCATAGAACAAGCTATTAATAATTGTAGAATAGATTCGAGATATAGGCAACTAATACATAATATATATGAAAATGCAACTATGATAGTACAACTAGAAGAAAATACAAATCTCATCCCCATTAAGAGAGGAGTGAGACAAGGAGACGTAATATCGCCAAAGCTTTTCAACCTAGCGCTAGAAGACGTCTTCAAAACTACAAATTGGTCAACCTATGGCATTAACGTTAATGGCAACAAGTTAAACCACCTCAGATTCGCTGACGACATAGTGATTATAGCGAGCACATTCGAGGAACTGCAAATTATGATGGGGAAACTAGCAGGCAGCTCCCAATACGTCGGCCTAAAAATGAATATGAAAAAAACAAAAATAATGACAAACACAGATGACCCCAGACGTATAACTATAAATGGCAGTGAAATAGAACAAGTCCAGGAATATATCTACTTAGTCCAAATCCTGAAACTTGACAAAGAGAACCAAAGTGCGGAAATTACTAGAAGAGCAAGACTAGCATGAGCAGGATTTGGAAAACTTAGTTGGATACTTAAAAACCGCAAAATACCCCAATACTTGAGGAGCAAAGTGTTCAATCAATGCATCCTTCCTATCATGACATATGGATGCCAAACCTGGACCCTAACCAAGGCAAACATGAATAAACTAGCCACAACAGAAAGAACAATGGAAAGAGCAATGTTAGGTATACGACTGTCAGATAAAAAAGAACGACTGGGTAAGATCAAAAGCAAAAGTCCAGGACATAACAACAAAAATTGTCAAACTTAAATGGAGCTTCGCGGCCACACTGCTAGGCAAAAAGACCAACGTTGAATACTACAATACAATATTGGAGACCTTACGAAAGTAAACGACCAAGAGGAAGACCACAGATGAGATGGGTTGATGACATTAAAAGAATAGCCGGAACAAATTGGAAATATGTTGCTTAGAATAGAGAGCGATGGAAGGAGTTGGGAGATGCCTATGTCCAAACATGGACGATAGAAGGCTAAGATGAAGAAGAAGATTTATATTAAAATATATATATATATATATATATATATATATATATTATATATATATATATATTATTATAGAAATATTTCACTAATTTATTGTTTGCTCCTAATGCCACATGTTTCATCCGATTTTTTTAAACCGTTTGAAACTGATCCACGCCAGTTTTTTGGCCGGTGCCAGGACCAGATCTGGTAACGCAGGAAACAAAATTAAAAAATGACTTTACCGACAACCTGACTATATCTACTCAAAATACACCAAAAAACACTCATTTCAATGTATTAAATACATTCGAACACCCAACACAGGATAAAGCAATAGTCTTCTCCACTATCGAAGGCATCAAAATCCATAATTACATTGTAGCTTGTAGCAATTGGATCAGTGGCGGCTCGTGGCTTGAGAGACAAGGTCGGCAAGGTATTTTTTGTCTCCTCAGATAGGTATACCGTCTAATAAAGACTTCATCATCATAGGAGATTTTTGTTTCTTGTTTTTGTTTTTTTTTGTTTTTTCCTATAAATTTAGAACCTAAACATGTTTATAAATTAACTCTAGTCTACGTTGTTTGGAAGTAGCATAATGGGTAATAACGTCATCGTAAAATTTATTAGAGTTTTGGAGAGATTTTAAAAGTTTTTTTTCTCTTGACATTTGAGACAAGCTTGACATTCTCTCTTGTTTCATAGTATTTTGACAATACGTTTGATTCTTTTGAGTCAAGAGAAATCTCGTTCATTTGAGGCAGACGTTGGTGGTAATGAGAGAATTAATGACAATAATTTATTAATTTCGGTAACAGTTTTTGTAATGAATTGCAGTATATAAAATTATACATATCTTGTAACTTACCCCATCTTCCGAAAATATTTGGATCAGCATATAAAACTTTTAATTCATTTTCTAATTTTATTTTATTAAAGAATGATGGATAATTTTTAATTAACCTGTCTAATAAATATCTGGGTAATTCTTTGGCGTAACTTTTAAATGTTGAATCGCCAAAGAGGTCAAAAATTTGCAAATCTTCAAAATTCGAAAAAGGACTACCTATTTGCATAATAATAGTATCCAAAATTTCAAAATATACTCGTTCTTCGAGATTTGTTTCTGTGTCATGCCTTTGCCTTTTTTTTGGGAGTTCGGAAATATCAAGCGAGTCCAAAACGTCACTGCGTATATACTGGAAATTACTATCATTACGAAAATCTCTGAGATTTTGCACCAGTCTTGTTATTCTATTTTTGGAATGAATAATGTCAGTTAACTGATTTTGAACAACATTGAATATCAAATCGGTTTGGATAAACACTTTCTTAAAAATATTTAAAAGTATGTTAAAAGAGTAATCATTTAATAAAGTTTTCAAACCGATTGCTTCACGGATCGAGATTTCATCACTTTCAAAATCGTCACATTCAATAATAAAATCAAAAACTTCCAAAAGCTGTTCACGAAAATCTGCTACAGTGAAAACTAACCGAGATTTAAAATTCCAACGCGTCTGACAAACTGTTGGCATTTTTTTCGAAACAAACCGTTCTAAAACATTAGTCCGTTTAGGCGAGCTTGAGAAAAATGAAGCAAATCCGCTTAAACTGGCAAAAAAAGACGACATTCTTTTATTTTTATACATGTATCCTGCAAAACTAAATTCATTCTATGCGCATGACAGTGAGTAAATAAAGCTTGCGGTGCAATAGTTTTAACTTTTGCCTGGAGACCATTTAATTCACCAGACATCACGGCAGCGCCGTCATAAGTTTGCCCTACCAATTTATTTTTGATATCAAAAAATTTTAATCTGTCCTTTAAAACACCAAAAATATATTCTGCCTTATGGCTTTTACTCACGTCTGTAAAACCTAAAAACCTCTCATAGATATTACCACGTAACGCGTATCGAACAACAATTGATAATTGTGAATGACATGATATCCCGCGCTCGCAATGTACAGTTCGCGATCAATCACCAATCCAAATGAAACATCGGCAAATTTAAATTTGCCGTACTTGGTAATTAAGTTCATATGGAAAGAAATGTATATTTGGTTGCTAATCAACTAATATTCCGTTGATTTTTTACAAGTAAATCGTCAAGGTTGGGATCGGCTTGACGAAAAAACAAAACGTGCCTTTTTAAGAATTCACAGGCGGATGGATGTCTCCGATATCGGATCATCAATTTGAAAAGTGTCTACGCAGAGATCACTTAACGCTTAGATTGGACGAATTCTTTTAAAAACCATGAATAAAATTTAGTCTTTATTATCTCACAGATATTTTTTTTATTTCACAAAAACAAATGACATCAACTGATTACCTACCACAATTATTTATTGAAATACTGATTAAATTAAATATTAAAAAAATCTATAATATCTATAAAGGTGTGGGTCGGCACTGACGACCATGCCGACCCTGACCGGCCGCCACTGAATTGGATCAACGGTTGGTCAACGTAACGTCTTGTTTGCATCCAGAATTTCAAACAATAGAATAAGCATCTACCTTTATACCAAAAGCACAGTCGATATACTTCTTCATTCCTATAAATATATTAGCATAAACGAGTCACAAATAGAAATAAGAAGACTATTTACACCAGCACACGACTTTAAATACAAACGTATGCCTTACATTTCCAAACACTATCATTGAAGCAGAAGCAAAAACGAATAGCACGGTTATTTACAGGTTTTAAAACTATATACTTTCTTTTCTAAGAAGCCCCACTGCAATTTTCCGACGAAATAAAAATTCTATGTTAAATATGTCTCTGTTGTTACCCATGGGTTTAAAATCTATAAATTATGAAGATAATGATTCTCTAGTTAGTCTTTGTCGGATGTTAGGTATATTGGGAACTGTATAGCCTGCTTTTCTGGCTATTTATTTCTGTTCTTTTTTTATATTAAAAATTAATCAATAAGAGAGATAATTGAAAAAGAGGTGCCATAGAAAACTATTTTAAAAAACAAAAATATAAATATTAAGTATATACAAATTTTTAAGCAATGTAAAAGATAAAAGGTATATTATCTCTTGCAAGTAATAAAAAATAAAAAACACTGCCTACTTAACATATTCATTGTTTCAAAAGAAACCCAAATCTGTTTTTTACGAAATATATCTTTAACTAATTGTTGTAATTGTTTAATGGTATGTATTTTTAAAAGGCGTTTAAAACGAATAGCAATATCTAGGTCTAGGTCTAGATCTAGATCTAGGTCTAGGGTCTAGGCAATTTGTTACAAAGGATGGCAAATAATCATCGTTAATAATTACTTCTCTACCTAGAGAGGAATCCCTGCTTTTTTTAGCCCCTTGCAATGTTGGCAGTGATAAATTCTCTACAATAAGCTTGCTTAATACATTCTCTAACAATAGAAATATCAGTTATGATTGTGTTGCTTAGTTGTAGTATGCATTGAATGTACAATAAACAGAAGAATCAAGTGGTTAAAGTCTGTAAGAAGTGCTTTACCATTGATTTAGCAATTTATTCTTATAAATTTATCGAGAATTCTGTCCTAACAGAAGAATCGGAGTCATCAGAAGAAACTGTGTCTAACTCAGTTTTCATCTAAGTCTTGCTGATTATTCTGTCCTTTAGTGTCTTCCATGATTCAGGTACTTTGGTGCTCACACTGTTTTAAAGTCAAATTTTTTTATATTACAGTAGTCTCTCTTTATAACGATTCCCTATATAACGATAATTCCTCTATAACGATGAAAATTGTAAACTTTATTTGATTCGTCATAAGGACAATGTATTAATTATTTCTCTATACCGATATCGTTCTCTCTTTATACCGATGATTTTCAGTGAAGATTTCCTTGAAACAGTGCAAGGTGTATCGCCTGAATATATTTCTCTTCTCCAGGTTCAATGGACCGGCCAGTCCCTAGACTTTAAAACTTGGAAAACTATAAATTGGATAAGAACGGGGGTCGCTCCAGTAAAATCAAACATGGCAAAATGGGGACAAATAGACCAAGATGATGTGAACTGTAACTGTAAAGAAACACATAATATGGAACATCTTCTTTCATGCAGAAACTGTTCTCATCAATTAATGACATGAATGTCCGGACACTATAAAAAAGCAGGCATTGAACGCGGCAAAAGTACTGCATCGATTCTTCATCCACCAGGAAGACGATATGAGCGCTGTGGAAGATTATATGAGTCTTCAGGACATGGTCAGGTCAGTTCTGTGGAAAGGGAAAAGAAACAGACCAAGGTGACAGACTTTTTTGGTAATGTAGGCTAAATATATTTTACAGTAGCATATTATTTTGTTATTGTACAGTACACATGTTTTAATTGTATAGTCATTTTTTTAAACTGTATTGCTTACAATTCCTTAACAAACCTATGTGGTGTACAGTGGTAATTCATTTATATTCGTTTTGATAAATTTTTTTAATTAAAATAGGTTATTTAGGACAGTATTATTAATATTAAAGTACCGAATTTTGTCTTTCTCTGTATATCGATCTCTCCTTATAACGATGAAAATCCCCGGCCCCTTGCATATCATTATAGAGAGAGAGGACTGTATAAAAATGTATGTTACTTACTTACTTACTCCGTGGCGTTACAACCCTTCGTGGGTTTTAGCCGACTCGACAACATGCCTCCACTGTTTTCTGTCTTGAGCAACCTCCATCCAATTCTCCACGCCCATAGTGCTTAGGTCTCCTGCTATATTATCTCGCCACCGGAGACGAGGGCGTCCGCGTGGTCTCCTTCCAGTTGGGACTTCCTCCCACACCAGTCTTACTGTTCGTTCGTCAGAATGTCTTCTGAGGTGTCCTGCCCATTGGAGTCTTCTGGACTTTATTTCTTTTATGATGTTGGCGTCTGGGTAAAGTTCTTCAAGCTCTTTATTAGTTCTTATCCTATATTGTCCTGATGCTTCATCAAGCACCGGACCAAAGATCTTCCTTAGGATTTTTCTTTCCCAAACACGTAGTCTCTCTTCATTTGCCTTTGTTATCGTCCACGTTTCGCTTCCATACATCACAACGGGTCGTATGATTGTTTTATAGACCTGTATCTTCGTACGTCGTGTTAGTTGTTTTGATTTTATAAGGTTTTGGAGGGCAAAAATACATCTGTTGCCGGCCTGAATCCTGTTGTTTATTTCTTGTGATCCGTTATTGTCTTCAGTTATTGTTGTTCCAAGATACTTGAATTCTCTAACGCGCTCAAAGTTAAAGTCATCGATGGTAATGTTCTGACCGATTCTGTCTCTGCTTTGGTTATTGCGGCTCATATACATATATTTCGTCTTGTTTTCGTTGATTTGGAGCCCCATCTTCTCTGCTTCCTTCTCAAACCTTACGAAAGTCTCCTTCATCCTTAATCGCGTGTTTCCTATTAGATCTATATCGTCTGCAAATGCCAGTAGTAAGTTTGGTCCTTCTCGATGAAATACTGTATTCGGTTTTTCGATTCTTGCACTTCTGATTATGTGCTCCAGAGCTAAGTTAAAGAGTTGTGGTGAAAGTGCATCTCCCTGTTTTAGTCCATTGTTTATTTCAAATGTCTCCGAGTATTGTTGTCCAACTCTCACCTTACATCGTAACCGTTCCATACACATCCGTATCAACCGGACTAGTTTTTTTTGGAAAGCCAAGTTCCTGCATCGCTGTCCACAGTCTGTCCCTACATACTCTATCAAATGCTTGTTTAAAATCTATGAACATCTGATGAAGCTCACGATCAAACTCCCAGATAAAAATTATGTGCATTTCATCAATGCTATGGTGTTTTTGAAATAATCTTGTAAATACTGAATAAACCTCTGAAATAATGTGTAGTCTTCTCTGTTTTTGTGCAACTTGAAAAGGGCCGAACTGTAACAGATGGTCATCTGCCATGCCATTTGTGCGGTGCGGTAAAAGGACAGGTTTCGACAAAATATCATTTTATACACGTAATATTGTGTGACCTTTGAATTAAACTTGTTTTTCTAACACGTAAACAGAGATACATAACACAGTTTCTTCCATCTCTGAAATCATTAAAGCAAAATAATCACATGTAGCAATTCAAAGACTACCCAATTCATCGTAACTTAATTTTTACTGGTTAATTTTTAAAATATATAAAAATACCTCTTGGTTATAATTATTCACTTATCATCCAATAACGGTATTTTTAGTAATATACAAAGAAAATGAATCAGCCGTGCGAAATAAAACCGTGAATAAGCAAACGCTTTGTTTGATTGTTTTACGTGGAGGCTATTGACTGTGAAATCATGTCGTGTTTTTATTGCATGGGGCACACGTGCAAATCCAATAGGAAGAAAATACAAATAGTCCAGAACCATATGATCAGAGAGGCTTTAAATATACCTAAGTACGTTCCGTTAAGGTACGTTTTTAGGGATTCAGAACAAAAGAGAATCTTGAGAATTATGGATAAAAAACACACGTGATTCTCAACGACCCATGAACCATTCGAGTAGACTACTAAGAGAGTGAGATGACAGACTATGCAAAAAACCAGAGGACAGAACGTAAGTGGCTTAGACAGCAGCTGGCTGGATACAGAGACCAGAGAAAACCCAGAACAGTAAAGAAATGAGATAACCACGCAATAGTAGAACGTACGCAGTTTTCCCTTCCCCAAAAAACCCTATACTTATATTTTATTCGTTTTATAAAATCAGCAACCTACGATACGCAGATAATACACTTATACTATCAGCGAATGAAGTCAAATGATTACCATCACTGAACGGCTGAGCAGGATAATTGAAGAGATCTGACTTTTGATTAACACCGGAAAAACAAAAATATTGATCCTAGATAGAGCAACTAATAACCGCAAATACACCAAATGCTGAATTTCAAAGTGGTAGACAGATTTTTGTATACGTAAGCTTCTTTGTAACCAACAATGGAATTTCTCTTTAGAAATCAAGCCAAAGTGTACATCAAGAGATAAAAAATTGCTTCTTATACCATAAAATTGCAACTGCAGTTAATAAAATGAGTATTTAATTGGTTTTGGCAGCTTTCATAATGTGGTTTTGCAATTTTTTATCTTATTCAGCTACATACGTCAAGAATTCTATTTGAAACAAGCAATATCAGTATCGTAATTATGCACATATCAACATTTTGATTCGTCATAAAAATTATGCTAATAAATTGGTATCGAATTATTTTTGAATGCGTTTTGCATATCTTCCTACGTAATACCTATTTTCTATAATTATAAAATTTAAAAAAAATTCTAGTATTAAACTTTTTTTAATTTATTTGATATATAAATTAGTCTGAATTCTGTACTATTCTAGTCCAATATTTATTCAATAAACATTATTATTAGGTAACCAATATATCGTGACGCCTCTTTGTTCTTCTACTTCATTCCAAAAATAGCACTGGTTGTGATCTTTGCTTAATTCCGAAATAGTAAAATTTAGACAATTTAACTTACTTTTGTATTAGGAGATGGAAACTTCACCCCTTGGTACCGGCAAAACGGCCTGTAGATCATAACAACTCACAATGTAACCCTTATCTGTCATTTTTTTATCAGTATATTTTTCTATAAGACTTTGATCTTTTTCTTTGAAATGTACCTTATATTTTTCTTCTAAACTCTGTTTTTTCTGTTGATTCTGCATTCTTATCGGCTGTGCAAAGGTCGCACTGATCTTTGGGTACAAAGAAACTTATATTAAATTTTGACTTAAAAATATCTCTATAATAATTATGTATTTTGACAAACTGAATATTTTTTATAATACACTCTTCCTTGTAATGCTGGTATAAATCAGAGAGCGTTTTACCCCCATCTACCTCCGATAGGGGCTGCACGACCTTGACGTAGGTTCGGAGGCTTAAGCTGACTGTTCAGGTAGGGCTGTAGTCTGGCGTAGGAAGTGGAACATGTATGTGTGTGTGAATGAATGGGATCTCCCTAATAAGGAGCTCTCTGTTGAATGAAGGTACCCCCTATAAACGGGCTAGGCCTAGTGAATGGAAGTATAGAAAGGTGTGAAACGACCACGCTGGAACAGTTCCTGTCACCACATAGCCCTCTGGGGTATCTGGGAATCCTTCCCAGGTATTCAAGAGACTAGGAGTGGAAGAACTGCTTCAGCGACCAAGAAGCAGCCTACCCAAGCTAAGGTGTGAGGTAATCGTGCCGATGGCTGTATGACCACAGGGTTTTATGTGGTCGTGAACGATCCCCCTGGG
This sequence comes from Diabrotica balteata, assembly GCA_918026665.1. NCBI lineage: Eukaryota > Metazoa > Arthropoda > Insecta > Coleoptera > Chrysomelidae > Diabrotica > Diabrotica balteata. Next base: position 177,168,434 of record OU898276.1, read on the forward strand.
GAACCAGGCAAACCCCACTGTATTAAGCCTTCCCCTGGTAATGCGGGGCTCTGCCAGGGGCGACCAATCTTTCCCTAGCTACTCGTGGGAACAACATGAATTCAAAACAAAAAAAACCAAAACCAAATTCCGAGGTTGGACCAAAACGTTCACCTCAGCTTGAAGCCGCAGATAAGGATGGACAGCAATGTTCACCTCTAGTCTCGGCCCAACCGGAGGCTGGTCCAAAACGTTCACCTCAGTCTGAAGCCGGAGCTAAGGATGAACAGCAATGTTCACCTCAAGCTTCGGCCCAAACTAAGGATGGACAAGGACCACCTCGGGAAAATCAGCCAAAACGCCGCAGAATTTGCGGCGCCGAGGCAAAAAGAAGGAAGAAGGCCAGAGAGGCGATGGGAAACGCACCCACGGGAGCAGCTCATCCCTCTCGAGCCCCTCCCAAGACAAAAGTGAAGATGCCCACATCGGAGGCTGACAACGGTTCCACCTCCAAAAGAGGACAGGAACCAACAGCCCCCGGTGTGAAGCGCCTTCACCCAAGTACCTCCACGGAGGGAACGCCGAGGAAGCATAAGAAGTCACGCGGTGGTGGAAACACCGCTGCGCCTTCCCAAAGCTTCGCGGAAGCTACCTTGAGACATCTCAAGGTTGCTATTATAGATAAGGAAAACCCGTACGGAAAGGTCACCGCCGACCGGGCAAACCTTATTAGAGACAGCCTAATCGAGGAATTGGACAGAAAATTCTTGTCACCCTCCAGCAGCCAGGTAAAAGCACCCACGTTTAAATCGTGGACTCACTCTGGTGAGATCATCAGAGTAGTCTGTGATGACGATGAGGCGCTTGCATGGCTGGAAAAGGCTACAGCTGAGCTCAAACCGTGGGAGGAAGCATCACTGGCAGTTGTCAGTCAGGATAAGCTCCCAAAACTTACCAAGGCCTCTCTATGGATCCCGGAGGATGCTATTAGCACCTCTGATGACCCAGAAAGAGTGCTGCGGAGGTTAGCGGTGCAAAATCCAGACATGGCAGTGGCGAGATGGTGCACCTTCCACCATGAGGCGAAAACAAAGGATCCTAAAGGACACCTGTTTGTCTTCGGAATCGGAGACGATGATATGGCTGTCCTTAGGAAAAGGGCAATGAGGCTGAGCTGCGCGTTCACCTCATTGTACCTAAAAGCAAGCACAAACAAAGTGAAGGATACCTCCTCGGAACCAGGAACCTCAGACACGCGGCAACCGACGACGGTTGCTGAGACTGAGACACCCCTGGTTCCACAGCAGGGAGACGATCATCAGATGATGGTCGACGAACTCTGCGGAGGAGGTTCCAAAACAACTGAAGATGACCCCTCCTCAACCGAGGAGGAAATGGACACCTAAAAAAAAAAAAAAAAAAAGAACCGAAACGATACCTAAGCCATGGGCAAGGACGTCGAAAAAAATAAGGTTATCATTATTCAATGCAACCTCCAACACAAAAAGGTGGCAACGGCGACACTATGTCGCCGCCTGGATGAAATGGAGGATGCAATAGCACTAATCCAAGAACCTTGGATAAATAAGACCAAAATAACTGGTCTTAGCAGCCTAAACGGTCAAATTATCAGCTTACCAAGCAATCAACAACCGAGAACAGCAATATATGTTCCCAGAAAAATCAAAGCCTCCCCCATGGCGCAGTTTTGCACCTCAGACGTAACTGCGGTTAAAGTGAAGTGCCCATGGGGAAAGGGCAAAAATAGAGAGTTGATACTAGCATCAGTCTACCTACCCTCAGATGCAGCCACCCTACCACCAACAAGGGAAATGGAAGATCTGGTAGACCATTGTCTCAGTCAGAAAGTAGAACTTATTATCGGCTGCGATTCGAACTCTCACCACTTAGGCTGGGGCAGCAAAGACAACAACGCTCGAGGTAAGTCCCTTTATGACTATATTATTATAAAAGATTTGTATATCTTAAATAAGGGCACCGAACCTACCTTTATTAATGTTCGTAGCCAAACAGTCATAGATATCACGCTGGCAACAGCTGAAATATCGAATAAGATTCAGAACTGGCAGGTATCGGATAATATTTCTATGTCTGACCACCGCTGGCTAACCTATAATATTAGTCTGGAAAAAAGCCTTGTCAAATCACGCGACCCTAGGAGGACGGATGTAGAACTCTACAACCGACTCTTAGAAGATGCTCTGCGGAATGAAAAGGCTTCAACTCCAGGAACTAATATAGAATTGGAAAGGTATACGGTATCTATCCAAAACAAAATAAGCTATGCTTATAAAAAATCCTGTCCAATAAGGATGGTCCAGGAAAGTCGCAAAACCAACTCTTGGTGGTGCACTGAATTGGAACACCTTAGAAAGATAGCAAGAACAGCTTTTAATAGAGCGAAACGCACCAAACTCAAAGAGGATTGGGATTCTTATCAATCAAATCTCAGAGAGTTTAAAAAAGTCTGCAGACAAAGACAAAGAGCTGCTTGGAGAACCTTCTGTGAGGAAATCGAAGATTTCCCGCAGGCTTCCAGGTTACAAAAAGCGCTCTCAAAGGACCCACATCGGCATGTCGGCATACTAACGAAGGAAGATGGGAACAAAACTTCCAACCTTCGCGAAAGTGCTGAGGTCCTGATGAAAACACACTTTCCCGGTTCTAGTGTCTCAACAGCACCAAACCGGATGGAAGAAACAATCATACCCTCAACAAACGACTGGCATCTCGCCAGAACAATGATTAATGAGGAAAAGGTAAAATGGGCTATATCGTGCTTCACCCCTTTCAAATCACCAGGGCCTGACGGCATATATCCAGCCCTACTGCGGTGGGGACTGGATATCCTTCTGCCGCACCTCGTGGAAATATTCAGAGCCTCTTTGGTTCTGAGATATATTCCTAAGAAGTGGAGAGAGGTACGTGTGGTCTTCATACCAAAACCAGGTAGGATGGACTACACCCTACCAAAGGCTTTCCGACCAATTAGCCTAACATCCTTTCTGTTGAAAACGATGGAGAGGCTATGCGAGAGGTACATAAGGGATGAAGTTCTGGTTCATAACCCACTTCACCCAAATCAACATGCATATACTTCGGGAAGATCCACCGATTCTGCACTGCATCATGTAGTGGGAAGAATTGAAAGATCGTTGGATAATAAAGAATCCACCCTAGGTATATTCATAGACATTGAGGGAGCGTTTGATAAAACCACATTCCCAACTATCACCCAACAGCTCAACGTTAGGAATGTTCCCCTGGCCATAAGCAAATGGATATTTAGTATGCTTTCTAGTAGAGCAATAAGCATAAATGTAGAAGACGTTTCTGTTAGAGGCATGGTTACGAGGGGATGTCCACAGGGAGGGGTGCTATCACCACTACTATGGAACATAGTTCTAGACACCCTGGTTGACCAACTCAACAGCAACGGTTTCTACACAATAGCCTATGCAGACGATATTGCTGTCCTGCAAAGCGGTAAGTTTGAGAACACACTATGTGAGAGATCACAAGTTGCTCTTCGACTAATAGAAACATGGTGCAAGGAACACTCACTATCTATAAATCCTAAGAAAACAGAGATGGTCCTTTTTACCAGGAAAAGAAGAATCACGGGCTTAATACCCCCAAGGATTCTAAACTACAGTCTAAATTTTTCTGACGAGGTGAAGTACCTTGGTATTACCCTCGACAAGAAATTAACATGGAACTCACACCTAGATGGTAGAGCTAAAAGAGCATATATTGCCTATGAACAGTGTCGACGAACGGTTGGACGCACCTGGGGCCTCACGCCCAGGGTGATCGCCTGGGTCTACACCGCTGTCATTAGGCCAATGCTAACTTACGGAGCTATTGCTTGGGTACCAAAAGCGCTACAGGCAACAGCGATTAACAAACTAAACCATATTCAGCGGATGGCTTGCATAAATATAACAGGTGCCATGAAAACAACACCAACTGCTGCAATGGAGTTGATCATTGGCATCACGCCTCTAGACATATATGTCAAAGAGGTGGCTTTAGTGACAATGATGCGACTGCGCTCAGCTGGTGCAAACCTTGATGTAGGAATGGGACAATTGAGAACTCGTTTCTGGCGGGGAGAGCTGGATGCGTTACCAGTACTACAGGCAGGCTGCGACTCAATTGAACCAAAGTTCGTCTTTAACAAACCCTACAAAATTGAAACAAGACAGTGTACGGAGACAAACGTGGCAAATGCCTATTGCATATACACCGATGGCTCCAAAATGAAAGAAGGCTCAGGATGCGGGATATACTCCAGATCACTGAACCTAAGAATAAAGTGGGGTATGGGCAAAAATGCCAGTGTACTTCAGACAGAACTAACTGGTATTTCCATAGCCGCAAAAGAGATAACCCAAAAAGGTATAGCAGGGAAAACTATAATGATCTGCACAGATAGCAGACAAGCGCTACTAACCTTGAATAGACCACGTGTCACATCAGGTTTAGTAATGGAGTGTCACGAGTCATTAACTCAAGCTTCGGATGGTAATACCATCATCCTGAAGTGGGTTAAAGGACACAATAGGAATAAAGGCAACCGCATTGCTGACCAATTATCTAGGAAGGCGGCAGGCCTAAGACTCCTAGGACCTGGGGATCTTTTTGGTTGGTCAACTACAACAATCGCGGAAATTGTCAAATGTCACTCCCATACGCAAACCGTAAAAAGATGGGAAGAAGGGAAAGGATGTAGACTTGCCAAGTTAACACTAAGTAACCTTGAAGAGTCAACATCAAAGAAGTACTTGGGAATGACCAGGAAAAATCTACGTTTGGCAGTTGGTTTTTTAACTGGTCATTGTCAACTAAGCAAACACCTCCACACACTGGGGCTAGTAGACACACCTCTATGTAGGAAGTGTGAACGAGAAGACGAAACTGTAGAGCATGTCCTATGTGAATGCCCAGAGTTATCGTTAATACGAGAGTACGCGTTCGGCGAGTCCTGGCCTACACCTGCCCACATAAGTGAGATGTCTCCTGGTGACTTGTCCACCTTCCTAGAAATGGCAGGATGGACAATGAGCTAAGGGTGACAGCTCCCTGGGAGGATGCACAATGGGTCAATTGTGGCCTAAGTGCTGTGAAACTTAACTCGCCCTCCCTACTCTACAGATACCCCCATCTATAAATTCCTTTGAGATTTATTTACGTAAGTAGTGACTTTCTACTCTGGGTATCCTATTTATATGGTGTTTAACATCAACTATTAATTATTCTGTAATACGTGAGTGTTTATTCTGCTTTCCTCTTTGTTCGGTAGTAACTATACCATGTTCATTATACGGTCCTTATCGGTCGGTCATTGATACCCAGTGTATTTTTAAAAAATATTTTACATACTGTTTGTTTCTTTCCATTTACTTCAAAGTAAAATGAATTTTTCAGTTTTAACTAAACTTTTAGCAATAAAGTCTCTTTAACGAATTAAATTCTCCATTTCCCAGTAGGTGCCAAACATGTTTTGGCGCAACTCTGATGTAATATAGGTATTATTATTATTAGACTTCGGCAAATATGCATATCATATAAATTTAAATATAAATATAAATTTTAAATATATAAATTTTAAACATATAAATTTTACATTTATGACATTCTACTATGTCGGATAGGCCACAATTGACGAAATGCCCCTGAAGATGATCTATTGATCGAAAGTACTTGGCAAGATTAAATTAATCACCGTGTTCGATAGTTGCCTTGTATACCCTCAAAGTTTAAATATGCATATTGCATATTTTGCATATTGTGCATATTTTATGCAAATATTTCATATTTTGGCATATTTGTATAAAAGTTTGCATAAAGTGCATAAAAGTTCAGATTTTTATACTGTATTTGAAAATTTTTAAACATACCAATTTATTTCAATTCTTGTATAAAATTTTGTAGTCATTTTAATCAAGAAATGATCTAAGTACGTAATCTCTACAGGTACAAAACATTTACAATTTCAAAGAAGATCAATTTAAGTAGCCCTCAACATTCTTAGAAAGTCTCGGTCACTGAGGCATTCAGTTATTGGATAATCGCTAAGGGTTCGCTCATTTGCATTTTATGATCTAATCCCCAAATCTATCTACAATTTATTGTATCTTAACAGCAGGTAAACGGCTAATAGTTTTGTTCCTAATTTAGGGATTTTCCAAAATCTCCCAGTTTATTGAATTAGGTACCTAAACATTTCTAATTTGATGCTCAGATTTGTAAATCATTTTTGTTTTGATATTCAAAGCGTAAACACTCGTTGTGCGTAACAAAAAGGAAGATTGTGATTTTATAATGCCTAAAACAACCAGTGCTTCAACTTGGATTAAACCTTATAAAGAGCTGTCTATGGATATGGGAAAAATCTACTGTTCAGTCTGTGGCAAAATTGTAAGTATCTAATATTTTCTATTAAATATCTAATATTTCATACATACAGGGTGTTTCCAAATGACACTTACAACGTTTGACTGTAGATACTTCTCGAAAAATTGAACAAAACGATATAGTTAATGAGGGGTCAAACTTATTTACTTTTCGAGATACAGGGTGTTAAAATTAAAAAAAATTAAATTCTTTTAGTTAATAACAACAATAACTTTAAAACCAATAAACGTATTTACTTGAAATTTAGTACTCGTAGGTTGTTTTTAAATGAAAAATAGCTTCCTTTAGTGAGAAAAAATTGTCCATGGTACAATACAATGGTGTGTATTTAGAAAAATTTTTCACCTTTACTTTTTTTATGAAGTCAGCTATTCTAAAACACAATTATTTTTATTGTAATTGAATTAACAAAAAAAAACTTTTGTTGAATTTTAAAATAAGTTATATGATGTACTAATGGTTAGTAACAAAAACTAATTTGTGGATTAATACTGCATTTAAAACACTTAGCGAGTGTTTTTTTTTCCAAACCAGTTATTTGATTAACCAAAAACACCTTGTATATTTTTATATTTTAAAGGTTGGGTTAAAATAAAGGTTTTTATTTTTATTTATAGATAGCATGTGAGAAGAAATTTCAGATAGACCAACATGTGAGAACTGCTTCACACATTGCAAAAAAAGGAAAAATAGGAGGAAAACATCAAACTTCAATGGCTAAATGTTTCCAATCTACTTCAAAAAAATTAGATGAGCAAGAAACTTTTAATGAAGACTTGTGTCGCGCATTAGTGTCTGCAAACATACCGCTTTCAAAATTAGCAAATGTAAATTTTAGTTCGTTTCTAAAAAAATATTGCAAACTTAATGTTCCAAGTGATCGGTCTCTAAGAAGAAATAATGTGAACGGGCTATACTCGTCGGTGTTAATTAATATTAAGGAAGAAATTGCAGATAATTATTTTTACATATCTGTAGACGAAACCACTGATTCCTCAGGAAAGTATATTGCTCATTTATTGATTGGTGTTCTTAAAGAAGATACCTTACCAAAATCTCATCTTATTTCATGCCAGCAACTTGAGAAAACAAATGCTTTAACAATTTCGCGTTTTATACAAGAAACATTAGCAACTTTTTTTCTTCCGACAACTATTCCTTCTAATAAATTACTGCTTATTTTATCGGATGCTGCTCCTTATATGGTGAAAGCAGGACAAAATTTAAAAATATTTTTCCCAGATTTAATACATGTTACTTGTGTAGCGCATGGATTAAACAGAGTTGCAGAGGAAATACGAAAAAAGTTTCCTCTTGTAAATACCATGATATCCAGTGTCAAAAAAGTATTTCTTAAATCTCCTATAAGAATTCAACTTTATAAAGAAATGCTACCTAACATTCCTCTTCCACCACAACCTATTTTAACGCGATGGGGAACATGGTTAGAAGCAGCTAATTTTTATGCAGATCATTTTGTTAAAATAAAGAACATAATTGATACGTTAACAGATGAAAGTTCCCAATCTCTTTTGGATTCTAAACAAACTTTTCAGAGTAACTTGCTTCAACAAGAACTTTCATTTATAAAATCAAATTTTAGTTTTGTTCAAAAAACAATTACTCAGTTAGAATCACCAAAACTGTCATTGTTCGAAAGTACAGCATTAATAAAAGAATTTGCGTCATGTTGTCGGAACGTTAGAGGTAATATTGGAAAAGATATTTTAAAAAAATTTGAAGCTACTATGGAAAAAAATAAAGGTTACCATATTCTTTCTGAAGTAGTCAGTGTTCTAGCTGGAAATATTTCGGAAACAATTAATTTAGAACCAAATGTTTTGGTTAGTTTGAAAAATGCTCCCGTTACATCAGTTGATGTTGAACGAAGTTTTTCCATATATAAATATATGTACTCAGACAGAAGCCACAAGTTTTTGTTAGAAAATTTTGAACACCACTTGGTCATTTATTGTTACCATAATTCTAAATAAGTTTATTCATACTTAAAAATGATGTAGTTACTTAAAATAAATGTAAATCTTAATGAATAGTAGGAAATATTTAGTTATGTACACTTTTTTTTTTAAATAAAATTGTTACTATTTTACGATTTTTTTATTTATTTGTATGCATATTTTGTAAAATATTTGCATATTTTCGGGTAAACACGTGCATATTTATGCGCATATTTTCTACATTTTTATTTGCATATTTGCCGAAGTCTAATTATTATATACAGTTAAGGCGACATTCTTGTCTACAAGGTATTCTCATTTGCAGTGTATTAATTATTTTTGAAGGTGAAGATGTATATTGCTTGCCAAAGTTTCTTAGAGTGTGCGAAATTTTCTTTTTATTTTCGCCTTTTTGATTGTTGACTGCTTCGTGAAAATGAGGAATACTGTCTTTTATCAATATGCTGAATGTTTGGACTTAATTTTCCATTAGGTTATCTTTGGAGATTTTAACACTGTAACTCGTAACTTTATCATTTAAGTGATCACGGTTTTTATAACCATTATTTTACGGTTTTATTATCAGATGTCGTTATTGCGTCCATATCGAAGCCATTTTAGTGTTGCTTCTTAAAAGACAGAAAATATTGATCTTTCACGTTGAGAACACCTTTGAATAACTGTTCTGATGAGACCTATTAGGTCGAAATACGTATCAACAGATACAAAGGCGCTGTTTGCGTGAAATCAACTATTTGCTGTCTTTTTCATTTTATTCGGATCTACTCTGTACGAGTACAAGAAACCAATTCGCTAAGGATTTCTGCTTAGTTGAAAAGACTTGTCGTGGAATGCAAATTTTAGATTCCCCATGTCTCTTTTAACCATCAACGTCTGTTTTGCTTTGCAATTTTTAGAAAGCACAGATTAAAGCAGAAATCTGAATTGTGTTTCGAAACTATTTTAAGGTTTTAAAACTTTTTTTATTCATTTCGTAATATTTATAAATAATAATGACACTAACCTAAAGACGACGTTATTGGAATGAATGTAAATACACATCCGTAAATTCACTATAACTAAAATGACAATAAAATAAAAATGTCATTGTTTCCATAACAACCGTAATCTTTATCTCAAAGGAAATAAATATGTAATGACACTATACAAAAAGTGACGTTATTCGTACTAACATGTAATCAAAACTTATCAATTTATGTGATTCCATAACGTATTTAAACATATAGTCTCACTTTTCTCTTCACAAACTGTAACACATCTCTGAGCTGTCTGGTAAAGGTAATGGATTTTGACAAGAGCTATGAGTCATGCCGATTTGGTACACAAGTTTACCTGTTATTTACAAGGTCATAGCTCTTGTCAAAATCCATTAGCTATAACTAATGAGAGTAGTGTCAGTATTCTGTTAAACTACGAACCGATGTGGCTGAAATGTATGCCGACACTAACGCCTCATAGCGGACACTAGGCTTCCTAGCGAGATTAGATATTCGCTACATTATGTAGTTTGACGTGAGGACACAGATTGCGCCGATACTTAAAAAACGATAAATTTCATATAGTGACAGTATTCTTTTCAATGTCGGATATATAAAAATGGGTATTATAGACTCACTTATAATACTTATGTAATTACTTTTTACTTATAGTAGTTAAGGTTTAGAGCTGCTGCCAATAAAGTCACGATAGCGAATAGGGGAGATCCTTGTACTTTGAGACAGCTTGTACTTTGAAACGTTCGGACTTTTACAGCATACTAGCGGTTCAGGTGCATTAACTAGTTATATAACGTTCCTATGCGCTCACAGAGGGCAGAACACGTAATATGAAGCAGATCGGTCTAAAAACTCGACAGTTAAATTTGTTTGTTTGTGGCGTGACCATTGTTGTATTTTCGTATCCTCTGCCATCGAATAAAATAACTGTGAGTATATTAATATTCTTATATTTTGTCTATATTTACACAAATATAGAAGTTTTAAGCAATATATTTTCTTAGTTTTTGCAGAGAATTGTGTTTATTTTGAGTAATAAAAAGCGAATATTTTAAACATATGATTATCGTGTACTTTGAAACGTCGTCTGAATTGTACTTTGGACCATGTTCCAAAGTACACGGACGTGGTTCAAAGTACAAGTTGTATGGACTGTAGACGGTTATAAAAATTTAAACGCTTATTTTTTGGCTTACAGATGCCGAGAAGCAAAACAGACGTTAAAAGAATAAAACCTATAGCGGAAAACGTCGAAAATGCTGCTAATGCTGTATTGCAAAAACAGCTCAGTCTAAGACAAGCCAGCGCAGACTTTAAAGTATCTAAAGCAACCTTATGCAGACATCTCAAGAAACACAGAGAATCTGGACAAGAACATTTTGTATATAGTACATCACAAGACGTTAAGTTAGTCTTTACGAAACAGCACGAGGAAGAGCTACTAAAGTATGTTACCATTTGTGCCAATATGCATTACGGCCTCTCAACTATCGAATTAAGAAAGTTAGCATATAATTACGCACGTGTAAATAATATTGATTGTCCCTCTTCCTGGGATACAAACCAAAAAGCAGGAAAGGAGTGGTACAGGTAAAAAAAGTTTTGCATTTTTAGGTCATAAGGGTAAATATTTTTTTACAGGTTCTATCTGCGAACACATCCGTCTGTATCATTACGTAAACCACAAGCAACAAGTCTAGCCAGATCGACAGCATTTAATAAAACAAATGTTAATTTATTTTTTGATAAACTGGAGGAACATATGGTAAGATACACATTTAGTCCGGATAGAATTTATAATTTAGACGAAACCGGACTAACCACGGTGCATACCACGGTTCGTGTTATTGCAACGAAAGGAGTTAAACAAGTCGGCAGCATCACATCGGCTGAAAGAGGTGTAAATGTGACTCTAATTTGTTGTATCAATGCTATTGGTAATTGTGTACCTCCTTTATTCGTATTTCCGCGTGTGTTTTTTAAGGAACACATGCTGAAAGGGTCTCCAATAGGTAGTGTTGGGAGCGCGAATCCTAGTGGATGGTCTAACTCTACGATTTTTGTTGAGTATTTAAACCACTATATAAAACATACAAATTCAAGTACTGACAACAAATCACTACTGATTGTCGACAATCATGAGAGCCACATTTCAGTGGAAGCTTTAAATTTAGCAAAATCATCGGGAGTCGTCATGCTTACCTTTCCACCCTACACCAGCCACAAGCTACAACAGTTAGATAGGTCGGTTTTCGGGACTCTAAAGAAATATTATAATACAGCTTCTTCCGACTGGCTAATTGCAAATCCTGCAAAAACGATGACAATCTATGATATTGCTGAGTATGTTGGGAAGGCGACAGGCATTTACACAGAAAAATATCCAGTCTGGTTTTACCGTTTCTGGAATTTTTCCATGCAACAGAAACATTTTCGAGGAGCACGAATTTCTCAGTTCATATGTTACGGATAGACCACCAGTTGCCGAAGAGTCAAGAAATAATCAAAATACCTCCGAAACTAATAGTTCCTCGAATATTTCTGTAGAGGGTCTAGGAATGCCTTCAGAAACAACTAGTATGTTTAATGATCCTAGTTCTTCCTTAGTATACAATGAATTAAATCAACATAAAGGCCCCGAACAAATTCGCCCGTTTCCCAAGGCAGCTGCGAGGAAATTTACGAAGAAAGGAGGTAAGAAACTAGGGCGCTGTAGAATAGTTACAGATACCCCAGAGAAGAACGAGATTGAAATGATGGCGCTCCTTAAAACCACGAAGAATTTTGTTTTAAAAAAACAAAAAGCAACCAAAAAGTTTCTTAATAGTAGTTCTGATGAAGATGTAATAAAAGAAAGCGAAATAACGTGCGACGACTCACTAGATGACGTGGATTTTGCCAATGCAGAAGAGGAAGATAAAGATTTTCTTGAGTCTGGCAACAAGCCCTGCGTGGGAGATTTTATTTTAGCACAAATTGCAACAAAAAAGACAAAACGATATTTTGTTGCTAATGTCGTTGGAGTGAATGATGATGGGTTTAAAGTTAGATACCTAAAAAGAAGTAACTTTGCCGCCAAATTTCTTTTCGAAAATGAAACTGTCTATGACTTTCCTGACGAAGATATGGTGATGAAACTAGGAGTCCCTTCAGTAGTGAGGAGCACTTCCAGAAGAAATGCTGAGATGACATGATTTTCTATCGATTTATCTGCATTTAACGTCCAATAAATAAGCGTTTCAAAGTACACATACTTATGTTCCAAAGTACCAACCTCGGTGTGTACTTTGAGACCTTTAGGATATGGTGAATTTTTCTGTATTCATAAGCATATTTGCCATTAGAATTAATATTTTATTTTTTTATGTGTTTACTTAAAGATACCCTAATTCAAAAAAAATCTCAGTTCGAAATAAAATTTAAAAACTACTGAAACCTGCTTTTATTTAAAAACCGTTCCAAAGTACAAGGATCTCCCTTACGGTAGTAAACATGATATCCAACGATCGATAATGGTCAAGGAACTATAAGAAAAAAAGAAAAATGGTCTTTTACAAGAATTAATCATAAAGCAGCAAAATGTTTATTACATTTTTTTCTATAATTTTTAATATTTAAATTCTAAAAAAAAAACAAAAGTGTATAAAGATATTACCATTATAAAATGTGACCTTTTCCGTGGTTTTATTTAAAAAATTGACTTATAAAAAATTAAAATATGATCCAAGGTACAATACTCTCCCCTACTTAGTATTTATAGTAATATAAAAATATAGAATTAAAAAATAAATAAAAACAATTAGTAAATACAATTTAAAACAAAATAAGAAATTTAAATACTCATCTTAGTTAAACATTGAGGAAGAACTAGACATAATTGTGTTTGGTATTGTATTTTTTGTTTTTAAATGAACGGGGTAGAGTATAAAAAATATTGTTTATTCTCGTTAAAACTATGGCCAGTTATCAGAAGTTCCTGCTTTTATACACGTTTAACACTTTTCAATGCGTTTCGAACGTGTTAAATCATTACATTTCGCAAAGTTGTCGATTACTAATATTAAAAAGTTAATTGTAGTTGATTATTTAATATTAGAAACAATGTTTATAAAGGTCGTATCCTTGCACAAATGGAAGTCACCTGTAATTACTTATCATTAAAACTATTATTAATAATTAAAAATGTCACATATTTATTTATATTAAAACGTTATTTGTATACAGAGTGTTAAAACTAAAAAAATTGTTATATATTTGTAATAGTACATTTTATTCGAGGTTTATAGCCCGTAGTCTTAAAATTATTTTTTCCAAATACAGGGTGTTTCAAAAAGGTATGTCATTAATTAAAAAATAAATTGTTTGAATCCAACTTACCTTAGTACAAAAGTATACACAAAAAAATTACAGCCGTTTGAAGTTACAAAATAAAAATTGTTTTTTTGCATTATTTTCTAAACTACTTGACACTTTGTAATAAAAATGGACACGTTACTTTCTTGTTCTCAAAGCATTTTTCATACAAAAGAAACAACAAAATCTAAGCGCACAGAATAATTTTAAGGGGTGTAGGGGGTGTACAGCCCTACATCTCACTTAACTTTTGAGTACGTTCAAATCGAATGAATTTTGTGGCATCATTAGTTTAACAAATTATTTTTAAAACTTTTTTGCCTCTTAGCACTTTTCGACCTAGTTGGCCATAAAATTACAATTAGTTTCTACGGATACAATAATTACAAACAGTTCCATCAATAATAGTCAATAATTTGAAGCTATCATTTATTGTGTGAATAAGATTAATATTAAAAAGTTTGATATTACAATGGCCTACACATTTCAGGAAATGTCAGATATGCATTTAACTTTGGGTAAGTTGGATAAGATTTATTATGATTTCAATAAACTATCGGGAATATCGTACGTGAATGTCAAGGAAATAGTGCAGCAGCCGCAAGGCGTTATACAGTAAAATATCCCAATCGAAATACACCCGATAAATGATTATTTCTGATTATTGATCGTCGTTTACAGGAAACAGGTAAATTCCAACCGCAAGTTGCTAGCAATTGTTGTCCAATAATGGATTCAAGAGATGTGTAGTTCACCATCGAAATAGTTCAAATGAACGATTCTTTCAACTGAACTAATTGAACTAGTTCATTAATTTTCATAGAACTAGTTCACTGCGAACGATTTGCATTATAAATTGTGTCTCAACTTCATTCTTAAATGTCTTGATAAATTGCCCAGTGAACCACTTGCAATACTAATATCACATGAACAGTAATTACATTTTGCAGATTTTTTATTTTTATCGTTTTTCTCGAAATGATCCCATAAAAAACTTCTATTTCGTCTGTTACTCATCTTTTGGGATTGATTAAGAAAATAACTTATTATAAAGAAAAACTAACTAATCATATAATAATTTAAAACATTTAAACCTAAACATACGATCGAAAGAAATGGTTCCGAACCGAACTACTTGTAGTGAAAGACTGAGTGAACTGAACTTAAAAACCGATGAAAATGGGCGGCCTGCGCCGAGCTTGTGTGATGATATAGTGAATGGTTCTCCTGAACTTCTTCTTCTTCTCGTGCCACTCCTAGCGAGATTGGAAATCATCATGGCCACTGCGACTTTGTTAGCAGCGCGCCTGAAAAGTTCAATCGAACTACACCCGAACCATTCACGTAGATTACGAAGCCACGATATTTTTCTTCTTCCCACACTTCTTTTGCCCTTAATTTTGCCCTGCATGATGTTTCTTAAAAGTTCCTACTTTTCACCTCTCACAATGTGCCCCAAGTATTCCATCTTTCTAGTCTTTATCTCATTTAGAATTTCGCATCTTTTGTCTAAAGTTTGGAGTACTTGCGTGTTAGTGACGCGGTCCATCCATGATATTCTGAGAATGCGCCTATAGCACCACATCTCGAAAGCTTCGATGTTTTTTATGGTCAACTGTTTTAGTGTCCAAGCCTCAACTCCATATAACAGGGTAGAAAAGACATAACACCGCAGCATTCGTATTCGTAACTTTATATTGATATCACGATTGCAAAAGAGTTTGCGCAAAGAACTAATAAGCACACCTCTAATGGATACAACTGATGAAGATATTTTAGAAGTCCTTTAAACAAGTACAAGGGCAATAGCTGCTCAACTAAATATTCATGTAAGGGTTTGGAAGCGGATCCTTCAGCTACTCAAATTCTATCACTTAACAACGGTTCAAGAGTTATTGGTTGAAGAATATCCTAAAACCGAACAGATTATACACTCAAAATGTTAATTTTATTAGAAATATTTTGTTTACCGACGAGGCTACCTTCAGTAGAAATGAAATAACAAACCATCATAACAAGCACATTTGGGCCAACGAAAATCCTCACGCCAAAAAAACGACTTATCACCAAAGGACTATCAAAGTTAAGGTTTGGGCAGGAATTGTGGATAACAATCTAATAGGCCCAGTATTTGTTCCCAACAATTTAAATGGTGATAATTATTTGCAGTTCTTGGTATACAATTTACAAGAGTATTTGGAGAAGTGAATATTGCAATAAGCCAAAATGTGTGGTTTCTACAAGATGGCGCTCCACCGCATTACAGTGTCACCTCGGGGACAATTTAGGGTCTAAACACCTTCTGTAACCTCCGGTGCTCTGTAGAGGGCTTCGGAAACATCGATGAGCTCCTCTACTTTTGTCCATTTTCAGGTTATGAACTTCAAAATGTTTTGTCTCCTGATGGCTCGTCTTGATAAAGACGAGGTATTTTCTTACATGACAATACGTCTAAAATAAGACATCAGGTCGTCTTCTTCAGTGACTTGCCTTAAAAAAGGCAAGATATTTCTTACATGACAATTTTTAGGTTGTCGAAATAAAACACCAAATATTCAGTCGAATAAAATACTCAGCCACAGAGTAAAATACATAAAAATGCACAAGAAAAATAAAATGTTCAATAAAAGTTCAAAAATTCAAGCACTGCACTACTTACAGGGGAGGTCGGTGATGATGACGGCATCTCAAGCTCCTGCAGGTCCATCCTCGGTCGGTGTGGAGTTTTCTCCTCCAACGGTTTCGTCTTCTTCTCGGTCGTCCGGATCCCATCTACCATATCCAACGGGGCTTCGTAGGGTACCAGTGTGCCGAAGCCTACGTGGTTGTCCAATCACTTTCGGTAGGGGGGCGATGACTTGGGTCTACTCCGAGACTTCCGTCGGCATCTAGGGCTTCTAACTTTGAATAAGGCTGGCTCGTCAAGGGTGTCTGCACGTCGAAGGCATCCGGTCTGCAAAAGGCCTCGATGTCGGAGTGTTAGCCTACTAGCCCATTCTTTTCTTAACTTCAACCCATGTTGAAGTCAATGGTGTGTAGTCCTTCTGTGAATTCGAGCTGGTTCGTGGGATATAGGAAAGCTAAAAACAAGAAAAGCAGCGCCCCGAGAGCACTAAGCTCTCGGAGAGCCCGAGAGGGACTGACTTGGTTGACCTGAAAATCGCCAATATTTATATACGCTGTTGTAGCGATAAATAGGGATTTCTTGGTCAGGGACCAATGGGAAAATTCAAGGCGGGGCGATGCGCATCGAAGTGCGTATTAGTCTTGGGACTATCGCATTCGATGACAACAGTAATGAAGTCCGGGAATACCTTTGCAGACAGTATTCTGGTCGGAGAATTGGAAGGGGTCGTGACGCACCTATTTCTTGGCCACCCAGAAGTCCAGGTCTTAACCCCATGGACTTTTGCTTTTGGGGGTTTATAAATAGAAAGTGTATTCTGTAACAATAGAGGACGAACAACAATTGAGGGTTAGAATAATTGAAGCTGAAAATCAATTTCGTCAGAAAAATATGATTTTTCAGCGCATTCGGTTTTCCTTATTAAAACGATACTGAATGTGTATTGAAGAAAATGGGGGTCATTTTTAACATTTATTGTAATATCATATTTATAGAGGTTTAATTAGACATTATTTTTTGCACGTATTTTAAAGGTTAATGAAAGGTCGTAAATAAAACTGTTTTTTGAAAAAAGTGATAAGAGGCAAAAAATTTTAAAAATAATGTGTTAAACTAATGATGCCACAAAATTCATTTGATTTGAACGTACTCAAAAGTTTGGGGGATTTAGGCTGCACACCCCCTTAAAATTTTTCTGTGCGCTTAGATTTTGTTGTTTCTTTTTTATGAAAAATGCTTTCAGAACAAGAAAGTAACGTGTCCATTTTTATTACAAAATATCAAGTAGTTTAGGAGATAATGCAAAAAAACAATTTTTATTTTGTAACTTCAAAGGGCTGCAACTTTTTTTGTGTACACTTTTGTACTAAGGTAAGTTGGATTAAATCAATTTATATTGTTTACAGTTTGAAACACCCTGTATATCGGCGGCAGTCCGATTCAAAGGACGTGTGAGAGCGGATGTAGCCTCCTTCGCTTCTATGGGCTAATATTATTTTGACACACTCACTCATACCAAGACATAGATATTTAGAGGGTCCGACCTCTTCAATGTTCTTCACCACCTCCACATGCTCTACATACATAAATATGCTATGTTGGAATATGTTGAATAGTGAATTATGGTCATTGTTCCGAGATTTTATCTTTTACAGTTTGTGAGGTAGTTCGAAGGCCTTTTGGTTTATTGTCTTATTTTTAAAAAACGAAAGCTACCGTTTTCATTTTTTTGACCTATAAAAGATTGGGTCGTGTCGTCATGTCTATTGGTCGTCTACCTCTGTATTTCCTCCTTAAAGTACAATGTTGTCTTCTGATTATCAATCCGTTTGTTGAAAGAAATAAAACAATAATTTGTTAATCGTACGATTCTACTGGTGTCCTCTGTTAGAGCACCTCCTTTTATTGGTTTATTTTTTTCTATGAATTTTTCAACATTATTTCTATAAATGTATTTATCATATATATGGTATCTGTATGCGAACAGTTGTTAAATTCTTCTGTTGGGCTATTTTTATTATTTCATGTTTTGGTCTATTGGAAAAACTGACTGGAATGACTATAGAGTGGATCGAGTAGCTTGGTAGTTATCAGCCATAGCCAATGTGTAACGATAAAACTACCAAAGAGAATTGAAGTAATATTGTGAAAATAATACTTCAATCAATCATGGGAGCTTATCGTCTATACCTTGCCTAGCTCAGTATCTCAAGGGTGAGTTCGTCTTGTCTTAAAATAGGGATTGAACCTGAGTTCTCAGTTGATAGCAAATAAAACAAATTTTAACCAAACATATTTATTTAAAAAAAAAGCACAATAATAGACCCTGCCAAAGCTTAACAATTAATGCAATACTTATTGCTTTGTTCGATGGCTACTTGTGTGTCCTAGCTGCTAGGTCCTTCAATGGAATGTTGTTGGTTTAAAGTACATAATATCGTCAGATGTAAACGCCAAAGAAGACGAGGATCGAACTAACACATTAACAGAATGAAAAGAGAAAGACTTGCCCGAATAATAGGAAATAGAAAACAAGAAGATAAAGTACCACAAGGCAGACCCGCTTAAAGATGAAGAAATAGCTGACAGTCAACATTGCAAATACTGCTAAATCAGACCATATTTTTTAAGTATTTTATTTCTGGCAGTTATATATAATAAAAATTATTATCGCACTAGGACCATTAACTCTATATTCTAACGGGCGACTCAATAAAAATATCTCCTCAGTTCTCCTTCTGATGATCATGAAAGGCTACTAAACGGAGAGGCAGTCATGCTCTTGCTTGGCTTGGGCCGCCAATTTTTATAAGGCGAAGTCGACAGGATAAGCTAAGGACTGCTAACGGGGTAAGTGTGGCCGGAGACCAAAGTTAATACGCCCTGTCTCAACCAGCGCTTATTACCCTTTCAAGTAAGCTAGCATTATCTCATATTAAGAGTGCAAAACTAAATAGATGAAACCATCGAGTAATAAAAGCAAGCGACCACTACAGACAAATCGCAATAGACCGAAAGAAAATCTATGTATGTGGAAGAAATTACAAAAGAGCATGTAAAAATGAAAAAAAGCAAATTCAAGATCTTATAGATCAATTTATGTAGCACAATATTAATTCCAAAGAGAAACATTCAGATACTAACTTAAAGAACCTTCTAGAATATACAAAAAATAAGCGCACAGAGCTTTAACGCCCATCACATCTTCTGATGTAGCGGAAATACAAACAACAGAAGTAAGCTACTTTTTAATTACATTTGCATTACTAAACTTGTTTTACTGAACAAAGGTATTGACTGATTTACCTAAGCCTATCTTGCATATATTGCTTTAAGATCAACTCAGTCAAACCGGAACAGAGGTTTTATAAAGACCCTAAGTAACCGATTAAAATCCGCTAAGAGGGATCTTAAAACAAGGGTACGAAATTATCCTAAAAAGTCGTTTAAGTACTGTAACGGATCAGCAACGATATGTCCTTCATTGCGTACAAAAATAGTGTCTGACAGAGAATCTCTCTATGAACTCTTCGAAAACTAAACTAGTAGCCTTTACTAATAAAAGAAAGATTACTGGGCAGAATGAGCTGAAACTATTTGAGAACAACTAGAAAGATCCAATGAAGTCAAGTATATAGGGATAACCTTGGATTTCAAACTCAATTGTGTAGCATTTGCAATTCATTGATTTTTTTGGTGTATATTGAAATCCCCTCGTATATGTAATATATTGAAATCCCCTTATATATGTTTGAAAAATCGAGGAGTATTAATAATGCATTTCAGTTTCCTATTCGTACGTATTAAAACCCAAATACTACTTCGTTTTTTAGCGTCGCCAAGTAATATAAACCATTTTAAAGTTGTTTATCTATTTCGCAGCTGTGTATGTTGCTCGATATTCTTTGATTTAAGCCGCCCGATCCAGCCGGTGCTAGCTTCCGTCCTCATCTTCCTATCCCTGATCGTCATCCCGGATCTGCCCCCAGTATAGTTCCAGCATGATTCCAGTTAACGATTCCAGTAACATTCGTAAGTTTTTGTAGCATCTCCTGAGTTTGTAAATCAGTAGAACACATGTAAGTTTTCTTTATTATTTTGGTAAGAATCTCTGTAACTAATATAGCATTTTTTGTGCTGTCTATATTTGTGTAACTGTTTGTGGTATGACATAAAAATAAATGTTAAATTTTGTTTCTTAACATTTTGTCTATTTTTTTAAATCAATCCTTTTTTTCCTTTTCGAATAGTATCCCAAGTTATCGTTACAAAAATGTCGCCCAGATATTTATATTTTAGATAATTATTTTCCTATTACAACTAGTTCTTGTAATAGTTATAATTAGACACCTCAAAGTGACGCCTTATATTAAATTACTAGATGTGTTTCCTGTTTTTTTTTTTATTTTGTTAGTTCTAAGTGATTAATGACCCCTTTACTTCATTTTTTGTAGTTGTCCCAATCCAAACCCCTTTGCCATTTACTTATCCACGACTCCAGCTCTCCTAACAAACCCTGAGTGCCGTTCGCACAAGTAGCGATTATTTTACTTGCCTTATCTCCACCCCCTTAGTTTCAGTCCCCAATTTTCTACCCCTTGTATTAATACCCCATGTGGTAGGCAAAATATTTCGTTACAATTGGAACACTCATATTAACAATATAATTAAGAGAACTGTGCGACTCTTCTGGAACTACGGATCGGTTTAAGATAAAATATGGTTACTGAAATCAAACTTAATCTGTTGGTTATCAGTGATAGTACCTAGAATAACATATAGTTCAGGGCTTTGGTGTAAAAATAGAGCTTTGTAATCTTGTATGACCTTTCTTATCATCCTACTAAAGGACGGCATCTTTCATGGATATGATAGATCTTCCTCCGCTGAAATTATATATTTCATCTTTAGCCTTTATAACTATTCTAAAACATAAAGCAGATAATGGAGACCAAAATATGGTTTAAATTAGTTCCAAATAACATATGTAAATAAATTTAAAATTGGCATTATTGTTCAATATAAAAAAGAAGCAAGAGAAAGAAAATAGCTTTATAACAATCTATAACTCAAAAATAAGTGTTTTTTAGTAGAATTTAAAATACTCTTCATGAAATACATTTCACTTTTTATTTAAAAAATTAACCTATGTACACACTCTGTAAGTAAAAAAAATGATATGCTGTAAAGGTAATTACCATTTACTGAATAAACATAGATATGCATTTCATTTTGTATCGTCGAATGATCATCAAAAGAAGAGGTTGACATGGTTACATATATCATCAAAATTTGGTTGGTAATTACAGGTATGTATTAAATATTTAACAAAATTTTAAGGTATTTTGATAATTAACTTAATACAATCGCGCACTTCCAACATGTATCTATAATTATTACTGTGATCTTCTAAAGTTTCTGAAATAAATAAAAAATCTTCTCTCTGTGTCTGTTACCTTTACATATTTATTCATAATTTGCTTTTATATGTATTCAATAATGTTAGTTTTACGCTATATTTATTTATTGATGTCGCAAGATGCTTTGTTAATTTATTTTTATTTGTATAATATTTATCAGAAGCCTCTTACTCCTTAAACTCCCTGAACCCGGTCTTCTCCAGTTGTCCCGGTCTTGTGCTTAGCGTCACCATCCTCTTACGTCTAGCTCCCGGAAATTTCTTCTTGACGATTTTTACATCATGTTGTCAACTTATTTTTAGTGTAACTTGTATATATCTTTATTCTTGTATGTGCTTATATTCTTTTTTCATACATCTGTCTTCGTCCAAATGCTCTAAATGTCACAGCAGTCTGATTATAGCTTTCATCACCTCTTTCAGAATAGTTAGTTTTCCATAGAGATGGTTGACTTAGCTGGCATTTTTAGTACATCTTTGTCAGTTACTCTAGTCATACATATCAGCATACATTCATTAGAAAATTTTCCTTGTCGAGAATTTAGCTTTTCTTTATATCGTTACGTGAAGGACATATAATAAGTAAGCGTCATCATCATCATTTTGGCTTTATAACCCTGCGTGGGTCCTAACCTCCTCAAGAATTTCTCTCCAGTCTTCCCTATCTATCGCTTTCCTCCGCCAGCGTGGACTAATCAAATATTGAACAGCATAATACGTTTTGTTACCGGCTTTGTTTTTCGGAAGTTCGGAAAATACTTAAAACCTGAAGAACAAAAAAGCAGCAGCTAAAGACAAGGTACCAAACGAGTTACTGAAATATTGTGGGGCAGCAAAGGCAGAACAATTACCAACATTAATTAATAAAATTATAAAATACCAGAAGAATGGAGAACGAGCGAACTAATTCTACTATTCAAAAAAGGAGATAAAAAATAGCCAAAAAACTACAGAGGTATAAAATTGTTAAATACTATGCGAGAGAGATATACATTTGGCATTTATGGACCTGAGAAAGGCGTATGACTCTGTACCAAGGTCAGAACTATGGGAGGCAATGTACAAATTAGAAATACAGACGAAACTCATAGAAGCTACAAAAGCTTTGTATAAAGAAAATAAAGTGTCCATTAAAGTGGGAACAAGAATCATAGGAGACTTCACCACAACAAAAGGCTCCTGCAAGGTTGTTCCACATCTCCAACCCTATTCAAAATATACTTAGAGAAAGCCTTGACTACATGGAAAAGAAAATGCGAAGGCATGGGAGTACCGGTACGGAACGAATGCCTATATACGTTAAGCTTTGCAGACGATCAAGTAGTGATTGCACAAGACCAAGACGACCTCAGCTACATGATGAAGAAACTACAAGAAGAATATACCAAGGCTGGCCTAGATATTAACCTCGCGAAAACAGAGTACCTATCTACAAGTGAAGAAGACATAGAAGATCTACAGATTGATGACAACGTAACAATCAAAGGAAAGGATAAATTCAAATACTTGGGGTTTATAATCACGAAAAATGCAACAACAGATGAAAAAATTACGCAAAGATTAGGACAAACAAGAACAGCAATTCGACAGCTTAACTCAGTATGGTGGGATAGACACCTAAATATGAAGATAAAAACACAGATTTATAAAACATTAGTGCGAAGTATTATGACATATGGGGCTGAAAATTGGATTATAAACAAGAAAAACAGTAGTAAGATAGTAGCAACAGAGATGGAATGCCTGTGAAGATGCTGCAGAGTAACAAGAATGGATAGGTGAAGTAATGATGAAATAAAGCAACAATCATCAATAGAAACAGACATACTAACATATATAGAACAAAAAAGACTAAAGTGGTATGGACATGTAAAAAGAACTAGCGACAGCAGATGGATAAAGAGAATAACCGAAGGGGGGACGAGGAAGGGACGAGTAAATTTAGGCGGTGTCAAGATATCTAACTTGCATTTCGCAGACATTACTAGTTTGGACTTATGGTCAACTACAACAAAACCAAAATCATGACCGCCAATAACATTTTCTTGAAACATCAAATATCGCGGATGCGTGGGTAGTCTCCTCTATGATATATCTTGGAGCTCTTTTTAACAACACAGGTAGTTGCGAATATGAAATTAGAAGACGTATACAGCTTGCAAGACTGGCAATAACTGGACGGGATCTGGCGTGATCGTTACATTGCTATGACAAACAAGAAGAAACTCATTTCCACTCTGATTTTTTTCATATTTTACTATACATGGGAGACTATGACTGTCAAAGAATCGGGTAGACGCTTTTAAATGTAGATTTTGAGATGACTACTTCGAATTTCATGAACGACTCACCTCACGAATGTCTCAGTTCTAAATGAAATTAAACCCAATTAACGTCTTTCCAATACAGTTTACTTTAAAATTTTAAAATTGTTTGGTCATATTCATGAAAGCAATCACAAAATGGAGCTGTTTTTGATCCAAGGAAGACCTCAGAGTCGGCGTCAACGCAGTAGACCTCCACAGCGATGTGCAGACACTAGAAAAAAACTTCTAAACAAACAGTGTACTCAGGCGAGACATATAACAGTTGCCGAGACCAATGGAGAAAGAACATTATTCAAACTGTTCGAGCTGCTGAAAATCAATGATCAACCACAGCATATATATCACGATGTTATTGATTATGATGATAATATGTTTCACTAATTTCCACACTTCCAACTTGTATCTAATTTCTCCCTTGGCGAATGCCACTTTTTGAGTACTTGCCAAATACAACACGTTTTAAACTCAGTATAATATTGTCAAACATTGCAATACTTGTCAAATACACTACTCGTGTATTTGACAAGTACGCCAATACTGGGGTACATGAGATTTCTTCGAATTTTGGCCTTCAGTGTTTATTTTGTTTCCATCAGGGATATTCGCGTTGCCGCTGCAGCAGCGTTTGTGGTATTGAGTAGCTGCAAAAAGAAATTAAAGCTCAGAAAGTCAAAAGAAAAAAATATGATTGATGACTTCTTTGAATAGAGGTCGAGAGAGGTAAGTTAATACCTCTATCTGTCTTGATCGATGTAAAGTAGATACTATGCCGTTATATTTTTAAGATTGATATAGATAAGTTGTATTCCGCAATACTGTTTTGGGCAAGAAATTCAAAGAAAATGTCGTTAAGTTAACCAAAGATAAAATTTTACCCAATTATACTTAAACTGCTTTCCTTTATGTGTTCGTCGCATATAATGATTTCGCTTTGAGACCCCATTTAGCAAAATCGTTCCAAGAAATGTACGAAGCAGGCAGTGATGAAAGAGTCTTTAATTATCGGCTCTGTTGTGCATTGTTGAGAACATATTCGAAATACTATCGTCGGTATTCTGAGTATTTAGACCAGCTATGCTACACGTAGTAGAGAAGTAGAGACTATTTTGATACTTATACACCGCTAGACGTTATTGATACGAAAAAAGGCGGCGCAATTATTCTCGGCACATGGCGAAGCGATGAGCAAAATATCTCATCTTTCCTACCGCTCAAAAAAACTTCCAAGAAAAGCTGGACTCAAGAAATAACGAAATTATTTTCTAAATTAGAATTAGATGTATTCTTTTACACAGAAACCCCATTCAGAAAGCTTTCTATTTTCTCGAACGCAGACCAAGTTGGTTTATAAACGTCCTCGCTGCTGGTTCTAATTTTTGATAATGTTTTAACTCACCTCCAAATGACCGGAATGACGCCATCAATGACTCTTTTTTTCCAAATGAGCAACCGTATTTATATTTTTTTTATATTTGTTTTTGATGGCAAGCCAGGCATAGTTAATCTAATTTCTGTTTTTATGTTGTAAATGCCTAACAACATTAAAACCACACACCACGCTCACACTACGGGAGCCAAACACAGAGTACTGCAGAAATTAATTGAGACCAAGTCGGAAAGTAGTGGGAGCGTATCGACAAGTATGAACTTGGCAAATACACAAATAATTGAAATCCCTTTGACTCGTGACATTTTTACCGACAAGCGGCGGAACTTCGCATGTGGTAAATAATTTTACTTGTAATACCCTAATAAACCACTCTCACTACATGGAAAACATGGGCAAGTGACAAATAGTTGCCAAATTTACGATATTGGGAATCCTCCTTTAATAATCATTGTTTTTTGAGCGAATACAGTTGTATTTGTTTGCCAGTTATTATAAATGTATCTAAAAATGTAACAGTGGCTGGTAGGAATATCTCCAATTTAAGACACTACACTTGCAGCAGCAAATGAGCAAGCAATCTTTAATCTCTTGCGAAAAGTTGAGTATGAAAGCAATAAATAGATAACGTTTTTTAAATTCCTCTTCCCATAGCGAGTGTATTCCAGGATACCTTTCTAAAGCTTTCTTTTGTAATACTTTTGTTGTTTTTGATATTTTCGCGCTAATCTATCCAATGCGCTACGTTTCGATATTGGCTAAGAATTGCAAAAATGGGCGCAATTCTCCATTAGGAGGACAGAGAGAGAGAGAGAGAGAGAGAAGAGAGAGAGGAGGAGAGAGAGAGAGACTATGTGTCTTTCTATTTGAAAAACAGGCAATAATTTATATTTAATTTCTCTTGTAGGTTTTGATATTATTGTAGCAGAAGAATGCCAAAGCAAAGACTATGGAAACGGAGGAACCGTCTGCGTGTGCAGTGCAAGCAGTTGTGACTTCATACCACCCGTCGAAAGAGTTGACTCTCCAAATTGCGTAATATATACATCTAACAAAGCCGGGTTGCGTTTTAGCAAGAGTGAAGGTACGTTCAAAAACATTACTAGTAATGCTTGGAATCCAATTTTTGTTGATCGGAGTAGGACATATCAAACTATTATTGGATTTGGTGGAGCCATGACAGATGCTGCTGGGATTAATATTAAAAGCTTAAGTGGGGAAGCACAACAAAATTTAATGAAGTAAGTAGGTTTATTTTGTCGATGCGTTTATTTCAAACATAGATACAGAGCATGTAAACAACATATAAATTATATTTATAATTTTGCACAAAATTTCAAATACGAGATATCTTGAATACTGTTTTCGTTATTCAGATCAATATTTTCAAAGGGAACTTAAGAATATGGTGAAATCAACGAAGTATGTGTAAATAAACTATAGTACGTAGATCACACAGTTATTATAAAGGTAAAGAAAATAAAAATAAAATAACTATCACCAAAAATCAAAGTTACCATCATGACATAATATCCTTGTATACAAATGGCAAAATAGCTTTCTTAACTAACTTTAAGTTCCTTGACTATTGAATAACAATCGATTGAGATCGTTAGGTTGAAGTACAAATAAAAAATGCACATACTAGCTTTTAAAGTATTTAAAAAAATCATAAACTTCACCTTATCGTTGGGTGTTCGTAACCAATTCGGAAAAACTTTTATATATTTTATAAAACGTGTACTATTTTGGTATCCATTTGGTACCCAACCAGAACATCAGTATTGTGTACAAGAAGTAAAACTCGTAGAAAAATATATAAATACCTAGGAGATGGAATTATATGGCAGGGATATCAAATCATGAACTGAGAAAGAATCTGTCTTAGGTGTGCAGCATATGGAAAACTGAGAAAAACTTTTAATCAATGCGTCCTCCCATGTTGACATAATCAGAAAAACGTACTTTAACAAAGGCCTTGGTTACCAAATTCAAAGAGTTGCACAGAGAAGAATGGACTGATCTATGTTAGGAATAACTCTGCGAGACAAAATATAAAATGAAAAGGTCAGGAGAAAAACCAAGATGACTAATGTCATCGAAAGGATAGACAAGACTAAAATGAAGACCGGCAGGACACATAGCTAGAATGACGGATGAGCGATGGATAAAAAGGTTATAGAAGACCAAAGGAAGGATAAGAGAAGCGTAGGTCGACCACCTAGACTATGAGCTGACGAGTTAAGAAAAAAAAATAAATACTTGATTGGCGCAGATTGAAAAATACCGAGTAAGAGGGTCTATGTTCAGTAGTAAACTTTTGAGGCTTGATGATGATGAATTATGATGATAATGATACTATAAGAGTATAATAATAAAAATCTTTTGATAGAAAGCTTTCGATATGTTACTTATCCTGTAATGCTAAACCCTTAAAGGCTTGGCTTACCTGACGACATCTGTCCATTCTTCTTTGTTGTTGGCTCGCTGCCTCCACCGTCGGGTTTTCAATTTCCTTAGGCCTTCCTGCACGCCATCTATCCATAGTACTCCAGGTCTTTCTCTACTTGTTGTTTTCTCTAAACCACCCAGAAATACTTTTTTCATGGTTATTTTACTCCACCGCAGTATATACGTGACCAGACTATCTCACTCACTCTTTCTTTATCTTAGCCACAAGTCTGATTTTCCAAACAGCTGTTGCAATGTCTGGTTTCTCCTTAACCTTCAGATTTCACCCTCTGTAACTGGAACATAAATTTTTCTGATGATGGAAAAAGACAGCAAATATTTGATTTCACGCAAACAACCCCTATGTATCTGTTGATACGTATTTCGACCTAATAGGTCTCATCAGAACAGCTATTCATAGGTGTTCTCAACGTGAAAAATCAATATTTTCTGTCTTTTAAGAAGCAACAATAAAATGGCTTCAATACGGACGCGATAGCGACATCTAATTACAAAATCCGTAAAATAGTTTCGAAACACAATTCAGATTTCTGCTTATAATCTGAGCCTTCTAAAAATTGCAAGGGAAACAAACGTTGATAAAGATGTTATAAAGGGGACATGCGGAATCTAAAATTTGCATTCCACGACATGTCAAAATCAATATTTTCTGTCTTTTAAGAAGCAACAATAAAATGGCTTCAATACGGACGCGATAGCGACATCTAATTACAAAATCCGTAAAATAGTTTCGAAACACAATTCAGATTTCTGCTTATAATCTGAGCCTTCTAAAAATTGCAAGGCAAACAGACGTTGATAAAAGATGTTAAAAGGGACATGGGGAATCTAAAATTTGCATTCCACGACATGTCTTTTACAACTAAGCAGAAATCCTTAGCGAATTGTGCTTCTAGTACTCACACAGAGTATATCCGAAATAAAATGAAAAAGACAGCAAATATTTGATTTCACGCAAACAACCCTATGTATCTGTTGATACGTATTTCGACCTAATAGGTCTCATCAGAACAGCTATTCATAGGTGTTCTCAACGTGAAAAATCAATATTTTCTGTCTTTTAAGAAGCAACAATAAAATGGCTTCAATACGGACGCGATAGCGACATCTAATTACAAATACTCAGTTTAACAGAATCTGAATTGTGTTCAAACTATTTTACGATTTTGTATAGATGTCGCTATCGCTTCCGTATGAAGCCATTTATTGTTGCTTTAAAAGACAGAAAATATTGATTTTTCACGTTAGAACACCTATGAATAGCTGTTCTGATGAGACCTATTAGGTCGAAATACGTATCAACAGATACATAGGGTTGTTTGCGTGAAATCAAATATTTGCTGTCTTTTTCATTTTATTTCGGATATACTCTGTGTGAGTACTAGAAGCACAATTCGCTAAGGATTTCTGCTTAGTTGTAAAAGACATGTCGTGGAATGCAAATTTTAGATTCCCCATGTCCCTTTTAACATCTTTTATCAACGTCTGTTTGCCTTGCAATTTTTAGAAGGCTCAGATTATAAGCAGAAATCTGAATTGTGTTTCGAAACTATTTTACGGATTTTCTGTCTTTATCACAGATTATCTTTTTCGTCCTTGCTAGTCAATCTCCGACTCGTTCCATAATTTTAAACTTATCACTGTTGCGTATCTGTGTCAATTTATGATGATTTCTTGATCGTTTGCTTTCCATCAATAGCGTGCAATTATATTTTTCTCTGGAAACTTCTAGTCCTGCCTGATCGGCATAGCATTGCAGAGTTGTGCAGAACTGGGTTACCTGGCAACTTTCTTCATAATTTCTTTAAGATCCAAGTTAATACAGTAGATACTATATATCTTTCCCTTAAATTGATTATTATTTCTAGATATGCTAAAAGTTCTCCCATTTTAACCCTACTTGCTTACTGATTTAAGCGTCATTTTGATTAGTTGTACATATATTTCTGCGGAATGTCAAATTCCCTCAGAGTTCTATACATGTATCCTCTATTCACACAATTGTATGATGTTTTAATAAAGAAGCCTGCTGAATACAACAAACAGAAACAACACAAAACAGAAATGTTAAAAGCATTGATATAATGCCGAATGGACCATCGCTATACTAACATAATTAAATATATCTACCAAAATGCAACGTCTTTTGCACATACTTGTAAGAAAGGTATGGTATCAACATAAATGGCGAGAAGATTAGTCATTTGAGATTAGCAGATGACATCGTCCTTATAGCCGATCGTATTGATGATGCAATATTAATGTTGGAAAAATTTATCATGCTTCCTTGGAGGTCGAAGTAAAGATTATCAAGAATAGGATGCAAATAATGATTAATCTCCTGCTAAATCCAAATATTGCTGTTGATGAAAGCGATATTAAGCAGACTGTATAATATAAGTACTTTGGACATGCAATTCGGTTGGGTAGAGATAACAAGGCATGTGAGCTCCCACGTCACATACAATTAGCATGGGCAGTGTTTGGTAAATTAAACTATGTATTTAAATTGGGCCTACCCATATACATTAAAAGGAAAATCTTTAATCAGTGTTATCTGTACTCACTTATGGAGCGGAAACATTAAAACTCACAAAAAAGGTAGTGAACAAGATTCGCGTGACTCAAAGGGCTATGGAGCGCCACATGCTGGGTGTCTCTCGTAGCAACCAAATCTCAATCAAAGAAATACATAGCTAAACAAAAATAACAGACGCTTTTGAACAAATCACGTTTATATATACAGATGTATACAGATTATCATACAACCGATGGGCAAAACGTATTCTCGAGTGGAAACTAAGACAAGAAGCACTACACAGCAGAAGATGCCCAAAAATCAGATGGACTGACGACTTAAAGCGTGCTAGCAAGTACTGGAAGGAAGCCGAAGACAGATGAAAAGAGCTGAAGGAGACCCATGTCCAGCAATGGACGCGTATAGCTTGATGATAATAGTGATGATGATTTTGAGAAATCTATGTGTAGCTGGTATACGTCTACGTTATGCTACAACACTTTTCTATTCTAGTATCTGTCTTAGGGTAAAGATTTGGTGAGTGATAAAGTGGTTGGTGCGAAAACAACATGGTCCTCAATTAATATCTTTGATGGTGGTGTCAATTTATTACTACATACTTTGTAAACACTTTTGATATTCCAAAAAATATTGAAGATATTGTATGCAAAATGAATAGAATGTGTTACAAATGACAGGAAGCGATAGAACATTTAAATTCTAGTTTAAGATAAAAATCAGTGTAGGTTCTTTGATAAGTATTTTTATTTATTTAATCTATTAAGAATTGTAAATAAAGTCTTTTTAGATCATATTTTGGTCCAGATAGCATTGAATATACTATGCTAAGAGTTCCAATGGGAGCGTCCGATTTTTCCGAACGGTTATACACTTATGACGATTCAAATAGTCCAGATCCAGAATTAAAAGAATTTAAATTAGAGAAAGAGGATTTTGACTATAAGGTTAGTATGAGTCATTATAATGGTTAAAAATTAGAACAGATAACTAATAGACAAGGCGAAAAGTTCGGATTCGTTTAAAATAATATTCCCATGAGAGTTTTTTGCATCATCACTTTCATAAGATACTCCGAAATAAGGTTCAAGAAGTCGCCCAGGTGAAAAGCTGTTCAAATTTATTATTATTTTAACACATATTGTACCAATCAATTTTTTCGGCCCAGACAATTTTTTTTAGGTTTTTTGGATCATTATGAACTATCATTATGAAGATCATTATGAAGTAAAAAATAATATTTTTGAAATCACCAAAAACCATAATTCAAGTTTAAGTTTACTTGTATCAGCGCCAGATGAAAATATTGCACTTATTGTTACTATTATTATTTTTATATTTATTTATTTTATTTTTATTATTATTTATTATATATACAGTTAATGAAGCGCGTTATGGCAGAGCTAGGGCTCATTTGTACAATGAGAATTCAAACCAACAAAAATTTGTATATCGATGAAGTTAGCACGTCCATTTTATAAGGCCGAATTTATACCAAGACTATAATTTATTGCTAATTTATTATGGAAAGAGAAATTGATTGCTGTAGACATTTCCGAGAAACGTACTTTACTAGCAGTTTCCGAGAAAAGCTGTAACTTTACGGTAAAGCTAGCATAGCCATAGCTATATCTCGGCAAGGAAAAGGACTACAGGGTTAATCTTGGTGGCATATTTAATTGATAATTAATTGCTGTTAATTAATACATTGATGAATCCTCAAAAGTTACCCTAGCAGAAAACTAATGTACAGAAAAATCGAGATATCGGCCAAAAACGATCAAACTAGAAAAGTGAACAGCATGGAATTAATTGGTAATAATATCTTATTCTTGCTGTGCATGTTTGGAATTTCTTTAAATCACAAGGTGGGCAAGGAATATTTTTTGACATTCGTTACCAGAATTCAAGAACCTTAGTTTGTCACCGAACATCTAATATACCTACTGAAACAACTGTAATCAACAACACAGCAAACGTAAGAGTCAACAACATATACTCCGATAATTTTAAACTAAAAGCCGGTGTTCGTCAAGGATGTGTTATCTCTCCCACGTTATTTAATATATATATATATATATATATATATATATATATATATATATATATATATATATATATATATAGCGAACACATCATGTGCATTGTATTCGATGGATGGCAAGGAGGAATATCAGTCGGAGGCCGAAAAATCAGCAATCTCAGCTATGCTGACGCACTTTAGTACTAGCATAATCAACAAATGACCTTGAATACATCATGAACAGACTAGATACTATTAGTCGTAAATATGGACTTAAAATTAATGTACAGAAGACCAAGGTAATGATAATCGATCAAATTAGAAATAACCAGCCGGAAATACGAAACGTAGCGGGGTTTGAAGTGGTAAGCCGATTCAATTACTTAGGTTCTGTTATCACAAACAATGGTGGATGCGAAGAAGAGATACGTTGACGTCTTACAATGGCCAGATCAGCAATGGTCAAACTTACTAAAATCTGAAAAGATACGGACATAACCAGGAACACGAAACTGCGTCCGAACTAGGCACCGTTTCGTGTTCCTGGTTATGTCCGTATCTTATTCTTGTCGAATACTAGGCTCACATTGAGGTACTTTGGACACATTACCAGACGAATAGAAGGCATCAAGAGGTTGGTGGTCAGACCAAAAGTGAGCCACGTGTTACTCTTTGTCTGAGGCAGCACACCACGCCCACGAGAGAGAAGAATGGATAGCAACCATTCGTCAAATTCCATAACGTCACCACATCCTTACGAAGGATAAAGGATAGAGGAGGAGGAGGAGGAAAGGAGTTTGTCACGTTGCAGCTGAAAGTCTTTAACCAAAAGTTTGTGAAATATTACCAGTTTTGGAATTAATTTTATAGTTTCATAGTTTTTGTCTGATATTTTGAGTTTATTAATATTAATATACTTTATAAATAGAAGTCTTACTAAGATGTAGGAGCAAAATTGACCGTTTAATTTTATTTGTGTATTTAATTTGCAGATTCCTTACTTACAACAAGCCATGGAACTATCCGGCGGCAAACTGAAATTATTGGCTTCACCTTGGACCTGTCCTAAATGGATGAAATTTATACCTAGCTTTGTCACCATGCTTGGAATAATAAGAGAGGATATGCTACAACCGTGGGCTAACTACTACATAAAGTTTTTGGAATCATATAAAGAAAATAAACTGGAATTTTGGGGAATAACTACAGGGAATGAACCTTCTGTAGGACTTAGCCCGATTCCGCTACCTTCGATTGGCTTCACATCCGGGGGTTTGGTAATCTATTTATATTTTTACATTACATACAGATTTTAATTTAGATTTTGATTTTTACAAATGTGTTTTTTTTTCTATTTTGGGTTTGACTAATTGTTATTTCCTGTTGTGCTGGCCTTATGAAACGCAGCATGATTTTCCTTAGACTTCTTTTTACTTCGACCATAACTTTCTTATATTACAAAGTTTTTTAAAGTTGTACATGCTCGTCGTATCTCCATTTCGACGAATATACGACTGTTTTAAATTTTGTTTAAGGTATCGATTTGAATGGTCCAATCTACTGAATTGTACAATAGTAAATTCTCCCCATTTTTAAAATACTGTTATGACAGATATAAACCTTATTAAATATGAAGTCATGATATAAATATAGAGTTGATAGTTTATAGAACAGTTGTAATTCAGATTTTGAAGTATATAATTACTATCATTGAGTTTAGTATTGTAAACAAGTTGGTTTTTGAATTAAGTGATTTAAACGAAGTGTAACAATACTTAGGTGATTAAATAGTGTAATTTATTTAGTCGAATATTCAATTAGTATTAAAAAAACAAAAAAAACTTACTTATTCTCTAATTCTCCTAACCTCCTAAAACTATCATCAACCATCAGATTCACAGAACTTTACAATGAGAAAGTACATTAAATATAAAGTTGTCTATATCTAAAAACGTCTCGGCATTTTTGGCTTCAATAAACAAATACACTACACTAAACTCTCTCTTAACGGCACCTCTCTTCACCGGACACCTCTATACGGATGGTTTTTAAAATTAAAATCAGTCGGCGATATATGAAACTGTATGTAAATTTTCGTTACTTTTTAATCTGTAACGACTCGGTACTTTAACTATCAATAGTTGGTATGTTATACCCGTTACTTTCGAACTTTTAAGAGTACATCCACGCAAAGCAAACAAATATTTAAAACTAACAAAGTGAAATATTAGATCCTTTTTCTGGTTTCTGAACCATCGTTCTGCCAATTTCTTTTCATTTATATTAAAAATAGTATATTTCTTTTATTACAGTTGCAGTACCTAATAAAGTAATAAAATAGTGTAATATCAAAGAAACCCGGCACGCCTCTTTGGTGTTTACATTTCACGGAAACCCAACCCAAATGTCTTATGAACACATTTTGGCTTTATAGACGTCATTGTATTTATTTGTAGGACCGTTTGCGTAAAAATTTTTGTTATTTTCGGATTAAATTTCACAATAAATTTTGCGTCTATCTGAACATCTATTAACTGAAATAATTTTAGTTTAAGTGTCAAACTAACAGTAGATCCATTTTATTGGAATACTGTTTAGACCAATTTACTTTCAAACTTCTACTTGCACAGTAAAATATTCGTTGTCGCAATAATCCAAACAGTCGTATATTCGTGGAATAACCTATATAGTAAATTATGAAGGTAGACAAAACTCATCTTTAACAAACTCCTAGTTTTATATTTATATATTTCATGTCAAGTTTCTTTGTTTTAACACACTTTTTGTGGTTTCCGGAAACGTCTCTAACTATGGCTATACCGATTCCATCCAGTCTTACGTCGTCTAACATTTCGTATAATTTTTGGTATTTTTTGGCATAGAAATCATTTTTTTATCAACGTGGTATATGTATAATACTTTTTGAATCTCTAGATTCATGTACAGATGAAGACTACAACGACGATGAAGACGGATAAGAACTTTCGAAACGGCGAGTTCGGCGGAAGTTGCACACCGACCTTCAGGCATAGTAGAGAATCGATCAGGGTCACCAAATGGCGGACCGCGGTCCGCATCCGGACTGTGAGCTTGTTTTTTGTAAACCGTCGTTAAATTCAAAAATATAGTAATAAAATTATAGTTTAAAATTAAAATCAAATCTAAATATATAAATATCTTTACATTTTTATTATGCACAGTACTGATAGTACATAGAAATACTCATAGTACAGACGTATTCAACTGTACAGTGGCAAAAAAACAATGAGATATTAGTTTGCTTTTCCATATTTATATAGTTTTTTTATTGGCCGTAAAATGTGCTGTTGTAAAGTCAACAAACGCTATTTAATGTAAGCTATTACTAACATTTAAATGTTTGAATAGATTTAATATCTTCTTCTTCCTACTTTATAAATAGGCTTAATGTCTGTTTTACTTCGGTTTTTAGACTCAATTGACGTTGTCTGACCATCTTTTCTGAAGAGGTTCACTCTCCAGACACTGGAACTCACGTCAAGCATGGGTGTATGTTACCTGAAATCAAATTTAATTTAATATTTAACATCACAGTTTTATAACAACAATATGTACAATCTTTTACAACTACATGTAATTTAAAGGGTTTTTACCCTGGTATTTTGGTGGCTCAGGCATTTTAACCTAGCAATTTTAAACTGATGATGACTTTTAGTCCGAAAACGTTTGTTTTTTTATGTAGCCCTTTATGGGTTTTTAAATAAATAGACCCATTTACGAAGATTAACCTATTTTTTGTGATACGTGGTATACAGCCAGCTACAAGAATTGTTTTCCTTGTGGATTTAGAGTTTAAATAATTATAGACAAGGAACAAATCTCATCATGGACTTTTTCTCGCGGTCAGTTGGAGGTGTAGATAAGTATGAGATTTTCTGCTTTTTACATCATGAATACAAAACATATTCACTGTTTGTTGCCTTAAATAGAAGATTTCCTGTACTGGAATCTTGGGTAGTGAAATATTTTGCATATAGTCAAAAGCTATTGCTAGCACATGGGTTCTTTCGCTGTTGTTTCTTGGTTTTTATTTTTTTAATTTATTGTAGAATTTTTTTGATCTACGCTTGTGAATCATCAATTCAGCAGCAACGTTTTTTTTGCTGCATCACTAAGATGAGGACTTCTCAATTTTAAATTTAGTTCTTCACAAGTGCAGCATGAATCAATCTGGGGCGACCAAACCGTAAATTAAGTTGTCCTTGAAAATCCTAAGAAAAACTCATAGCTGCATTTTGATTCAGGGTATTTCTCTTTAAACATATTGTATAAAATTGTAACATTCAGTCTTGCGTCCAAATATTTTATAGTCTTTCCTGCATATTTACTTTCTTTTAATGGATAACTTTCAATATGTTGTCTTATTAGTAACCTGGTATGACCACTGATTGCATTAGTGCCCATTTTTTCCACGAAGATCCTTGGGAGTTTTACCCATTAATAATAATGAACGAAGCCTTCTAATACGACTTATTTCAATGCCATATAGCGACTTAAATGCTTCTAAACATACCTTTTCTCTGGTTTCACCCACAAGTACCTCGTATGTAAAATAAACATTATGAGCAGCCCTCGCTTCTGCACCTTTTTTCTGGGTCTATGGGTTTTTACATTGTTGCAGATAATCAATGATTGTAAAAAAATATCCTGCTCATTCTTAGTTTCTAGTGTTCTCAAATGAACGAATATCTCTTCAGCTTGATTGTGCAAGCGGTCTGTACACTTATGCTTACATCTGAAATATAATTGGTACAATTGTCCAACATAGGCTATATTAATTGAACGTTATTTTAATACCAATGTCGTAATATTTTATTATCGAGCTATACAGACTGCAAAACGTATCTTACCTGCAATCAGCGCCAACAGTGATAGCTGGTACAACTCTACCTTTGTAATCAATGTACTCTTCACCTTTGACTCTAGCATTTCTCACGATAAATATTTTCCACTTAGTTTCATGTTTTACTTTTCTTCCGTCGCTAGTAATGATTTGTTCTTCATCCATCGCAATTTTTACAAATGCAATAAAATGGTGCTAAAACAACTTTAACCTCACAAAAACAATCAAAAGTGTGGTTATTTAATCAGGGATTCACAGAACACAATAATTTACTGTACAATACATAGATATTGATAGTGTTGCCTACAAAACATTTTAAGTCACTGACATAGAACCTTTTAGTTTACAATGATATATTTCAGCTTCCTATTTAACATGCATAGAACACCAGACTTAGAATGTTTTTGCACCAAAATGGCAATACTGTTAATTAATTCGATTAACCATAAAACATTTTCGCACCAAGTTTACTCTAAATTATAAAACGCATCCACAGGACGACATATAAAAGAAGTTGTTGCTGCTGTAGAGCGTAGCATAGAGAAGCCGAATCAGTCTCTCCGTCATCATTCAAAGCAGTTGAATATGTATCCATCCACTTTATGGAAGATTTTGTGGAAAGATTCTGGTTTGCATGCTTACAAAATTCAACTCGTGCAGGAATTAAAGATACACGATCATCTAGCAATGCGTACATGCGGTGAATGGCCCAAAACCAGATTGCCGTTGATCCGATTTTCATGCGCGAATTATGTTATAAGCAGAACAAAAACTGCCATATTTGGAGTAAAGATAATCTTCAAGTGTATGTTGAGAAACCATTACAACTAGAAAAACTGACTGTTTGGTGTGCTTTGCGGGCTGGAGGAATCAATGGTTCGTACTTCTTCAAAAACAGTACTGGCCAGAACGGTATAGTCATTGATGATCGCTATAGAGCCATGATTACTGACTTTTTTCATTTTTTAATTAAACAACCATGATATGCAGGAGCTGTGGTTTAAACAAGATGGCGCAATATTTCACACAGCTTGTGCCACAATTGGTTTATTAAAGGAAACTTTTGGTTACTGCATAGTTTCACGTTTCGGACCCATGAAGTGGCCTCCAAGATCGTGCGATTTAACACCGCTAGACTATTTTCTGTTGGGATATGTAAAGTCGTTAGTCTACGCCGATAAGCCTGAAACGATTGAGGACTTGAAGGACAACATTCGCCGCGTTATTTCCGATATACAGCCATAAATGTTGGAAAAAGTCTTGAAAATTGGACCTCCAGATTGACTACTTCAGAGTCAGCCGTTGCAGTCATATGTCAGAAATCATATTTAAATTAAAATACCAAGAGATTATCTTTCGAATAAAGTCAATTTCATGTCAATTTAAAAAAAATATCTTTACTTTATTCCATTTCAAAGTTCCATACTAAAAAAAACACCATTTAGAAAGGTTTATTACATGTATTTTTAAATTTATATTTAAATTATAAGCCTAAAGTGTAATATTAATTTTGTTTTAGTCAAAATGGGTAGCAAATAATTTGGGACCTACAATACGAGATTCTAATTATTCAAATATTAAAATTGTAACCTTAGATGACCAAAGGATATTTTTACCTATGTTCATAGATGACGTAAGTATGAAGGCCTATTCTGAATATTAAATAAACTCCAGTTTGTAAAATAGAATGAAAACATCGTAATTTTTAGATG
The DNA here is from genome assembly GCA_918026665.1 of Diabrotica balteata. Lineage (NCBI taxonomy): Eukaryota > Metazoa > Arthropoda > Insecta > Coleoptera > Chrysomelidae > Diabrotica > Diabrotica balteata. The sequence continues at coordinate 177,207,565 of OU898276.1, forward strand.
CTTGCAAATCCCGCAACCAGGCAGTATGTCGATGGTATAGGAGTTCATTGGTATTTTGATAAATTTATTCCATCAGCAGTCTTGGATATAACACATGACCATCATCCTGACAAATTTTTAATAGGCACAGAGGCTTGTCGAGGTAAGACCTCTTTTATTTCATTTTTGTAGGCATCTGATATTTATTTTTATGTTCACGCTCATAAATTTTTTATCTATTTATGATCTCATCGTTTTCTTTATACCCTTTTCTACTTATTTTTATATCTTGCGTTTTCTTAAAAATAGTAGATATAAATGCTTGTGTCAATTAAGTTGCTCTATGTGTCTCTATTATTCTTTTTTATGTTGGTCTTCTTTAATAGAGGTTAGCGATAAAATGGCAAATTCGTATCTGTTCTGAGCTATGCTGATTAGCACTTCCAAGTTCAATTTTATTCAGTGCCTCACGTTTTGCAATCAGGATAACCTATTTATCTCTATTCCATATATATCCTCCAACTTGCCTGTCACTGTTAGTTGTGGTATGAAATATTTGCTTTTACGTGAGCTATGACCCGTGGAAGGCAGCTAGTCTCCCATCGGACGCAACCATAGCTGGCAATCCGGTACCCCTTACCTTCTAGATATTGGTGGTACTGGGAAAATAAAACACTCGAGGCAGATCAAAACTAAAAAAAGTGTTGATATAGAGGGGATGGCTATAAAGAATGGCTATACATAAAAAAGGCAGCTTCCATAAATGCGACAATTATAGAACTATCTCTCTTATATCCCATGCCAGCAAGATAATGCTAAATATAATCAATGAGAGACTGAAAACATTCCTTCAAAGAGAAATTCCACAAGAGCAAACTGGATTTACCAAAGGTAGAGGCACTCGAGAACACCTGCTGAATATAAGACAGATAATCGAGAAATCTAGGGAATTTAACATCCCACTATACATCTGTTTTATAGATTACCGTAAAGCGTTCGACAGGGTCAAGTGGAGACACTTATGGCGAATACTAAAAGAAGTAGGCGTACCACAACATCTAATTACGCTTATAACCGAACTATATGAACACACTACTGGATCAGTTAAAGTACTTGACACACTTTCGAACGAGTTTCATCCAGAACGGGGTGTCAGACAAGGATGTATACTATCTCCACAATTATTCAACATATATGGGGAGTATATTATGCGAAGAGCACTTGAAGGATGGGAAAAGGGCATCTCAATAAATGGTCATAAACTAAACAACCTACGTTTCGCAGATGACACAGCCCTTCTTGCAAATAGTCAAGCAGAGCTGATAGAACTTATACGACTGATCGAAAACGAAAGTCAAATATTTGGTCTGCAATTAAACATATCAAAGACAAAGATCATGATAGTGGATAGACTACACAACAATCATCCACACATAACCACAATTGACCGGTTCGAGGTTGTGAGCTCATACTTATATCTGGGATCATTAATCACAAACACAGGGTCATTACAAGAAGAGATTAAACGTAGATGTGATCTAGCAAAAGTTGCCACAGCAAAAATGACCAAAATATGGAAGGACTGTCAAATTTCAAGAGCGATAAAGATGAGGTTGATCAACTGCTTAATATTCCCAATACTGACCTACGGATGTGAATCTTGGACTCTGAGACAATCGGAGAGAAGAAAGATAGACGCCACTGAAATGTTCTGTTGGAGACGAATGTTACGAATTCCTTGGACCGACCGTAGAACAAATAATTCAATTTTAAGAGAGCTAAAAGTTAGCCAACGACTCTCTAGTAAAGTCCATCTCCAACAATTAAAATATTTTGGGCATGTTATGAGAGCAAACACAGAAAACATGGAAAGACTCATAATACAAGGAAAGGTAGAAGGCCGAAGATCACGAGGAAGATCCCCAACAAGATGGATAGATCAAATTACAGGAATATGCCAAAGACCTATGCATGAATTAAAAGAAATGACCAGAGACAGAGATCTCTGGAGACGGACAATACACGACATCACGTCGACCACTACACTCCCCCTGGAGGGGTCAGGATTGAAGAGAGAGAGATATAAGATCTGTCTGATTCTGAAGAATGTACAAAACTAAATAAATTTAAAAAAATCTGTGCTACACAACTATCAATTAGATGACCTACAAAGGTCACGATGTAGAAAACTAAAGAGGCGTAGAATTTTTAATAAATAAAACAGAGCACAATCACATAAAAGTGTACAAGGGAATAACAGACAAGGTCACATAAATCTGCAAAAAGCATAAAATACTAATAATTTAGCGCTACGTTCCGACCTCTTCACATCCTGAAGAAGACGTTGGACTTTTCTATGACGAGATAATCAAAGCGACTAATTCGAGCGAAAATAGAGATCAATAAGGAACTGGAGAGAAAAAATATGTTCAAAATAAAAAATACAGAAGATCTGTACAAAATGCTAGCAATAAACAAAAATAAATTCAGAGAACAATAAAGGAAACTAAGGGAAAAAGGAGATTCTAAAAAATAGTTAAAACCGAAATCAACTTACGACAAAGCGTGCAACAGTATTGTAAAACCCAAAATTAAATTATAAAGATGAAAAAATGAAAGCGATGTTTAAACAATTTAACATCAAATACAAAAATAATGAAACGTAAAGAACACTAATAAGAAAAGACATGAACACTCATTATCAACATCTAGTAGTACTCTAGGAGCCAAGGAGCGGATTAAGCACATACTTTCATATCCCCTCGGTACTTTTTTTATGTAGTTTTATATGAGACAGAAAACCTGTTAGATAATTTGTTATTAACAATTTTTACATCAGATCATTGGAACATTTACTGGATCAATAAGAAAATAAAAAAAATACGGAACACAATGGATCAAAAACAACTGACTCACTAAACAAATGCTCATAAACAGAAAGAAAGCAATGTAGCATGTTCCTTGTAAAGATGGAGTAAAGTCTGCTGCTAAAATAGACAACAAATGCCGTAACCATAAAATCAAGAACACTTCTAAGGAAGAAATATTGTTTCAGTTACTTTTCTTTTTTATGTAAATAATTTCCAGAATTTTTTAGAGAGCAGAAAGAATTATTTATTAAATACCGATGAGAGACGTGTATTTCCGAAGTGGTCTGATGGAGGGGCAAAAGTGGTTTGACCGTACTTTTAAAAAACACCATGATTGTGAATTTTTTATATAAAGGAAGAAGAACCGCCCCACTTTTTACATATTGGCATAAGCATCTAACAGAGATGTGGTATATAAATTTGGATATTTGACCCTGTCGAAATCCTTTCCAAAATTTGCGAAACAGACAAAAAATTGTTTGCTGGTGATATGGCTGAAGTATTGATTTGTTGCATGTCACGTCAAGTTGATGAATGTCTCAACATGTACAGTTGCGGTCACGGAATAGTTTACACCTTACTTTTTATATTGTAATACTGTAAAATTGCAGTGTCGTACGGATTTGATAAATGTCAAAGTCAAAAAATTTCAAAACGTCAATGCTTTCGCGAGTGTTCAACAATAAAATAAAAGTATATTAAACTCTTCCAAAATGGTTAGAATACATTTGAATTATGCGCAAAAAGCAAGAGCAATTGCCAAACTCGAAGAAGGTTGGTCACTAAGGCAAGTTGCTGCTGATTTGAACGTGAGTCATATGTGCATATGGAAGATTAAACAAAGATGGGATAATTTTCACTCTATAGCACGGTTGGGCGGTTCAGGAGGGCAGAAGATTTCCACAGATCAACAGGATGAGATGTTAGTAGATTATTTGAGAGAATCTCCTTTTGCCACAGCTCAAAAGGCAAGAGAAGAGGCAGCGTTTCCAGGCAGTATTCGCACTGCACGTCGAAGAATTAAAGCAAGTGGACTGCTAAATTGTGTAGCTGCACGGAAACCTTTTTTGACTGAGGATCACAAGAGGAGACGAGTTGAATTTTGTAATGAATTTATAAACCGCGATGAGAATTTTTGGTCTAGGGTTGTATTTTCCGATGAAAAAGTATTTCAGTCGTATAATAATGGTCGAATAAGAGTTTATAGGCCGAGAAATCATAGGTATGATGAACAGTATACGCATCATTTAAGAAATAGTGGAGGATTCTCTGTCAACGTATGGGGATGGATAAGTGCCGAAGGCCCGGGCGTTTGTTATCATGTAGAGGAGAAGTTAACAGGATTATATTACAAACATATTATTGAGCACACAATGTTGCCATCGGTGATCCAGAGATTCCCCAACAACGACTTTATCTTCCAACATGACAATTGCCCGGTGCATACGAGTAGAATTGTTCGAGAATGGCTAGAAGAAACTGATGTTAATGTTCTTCCGTGGCCTTCCCGTAGTGCAGACTTTAACCCCGTCGAAAATGTGTGGGCAGAGTTAACAAAGAAACTAAATGAAAGAAACCTTAGACCACGGAATAGAATTGAATTATGGGAAGCAATTGAGCAGGCATGGGAAGAGCTTGTTAACTATAACATGAGGGGATTGGTGCTATCTATGAACAGAAGACTGCAAAATTGTATTGACAAGAATGGGGCTTCCACCAAATATTAATTATTATTTATCATTGTTTATCGTTATTTAATATAAAATAGATTTAAAATAAAATGCATATTAAAAAAAAAGACTTCTTTATTTTCGTTATTAAGATCATAATCCATTTTATTCAAAAAACTGTTTTCTATATTTTTCATTTTGTAAAATATTTTGATATTTTAATTTTAATCTACCTATTCTAGCTAGTACACCACTGGCAACGTCACTTTGACGTAAAAGGTGCGTTTAAACGAAGTAAAAATTTAAAAAATGGGCTCCTAGATACGTGAACCTGTAAACTATTCCGTGACCGCACTGTACATCTCTTGAGTGTGGTTATTTGCATATAGACAACAAGATAAATTTTATCCATTCATCAGCGTAATACTTCTTATATTTGATTAAATACAGGAACAAAGAAGGCGATAATATTTTCACCTATGAGTTTTAAAATTTATGGCTAAATTTCGTCTGGTCGTGGATTTATTATCTTTTAATTGTTTAATTGTGTTTTTAAGTTCATTTTTAGGTATTAAATTGAGGTAGAATTGGACTGAAAAGATTTATATACTGAAGTTAGTATATATGTATGATCTTCGATAAATTCAAATTTGTCAAGGTAAAGAGAAATAAAAAACAAATCGACATGGGTACAATTTAAACTTAGGATTTATAATTAAGTCGATAATTATATCTCTAGATTTTATATTTCTTATTCATTTAAAAATCTTGCACATAATACACAATAACCTTAATATTTCATGGCAATTATGTTGTTTTTAGGTGAACTACCATGGGAACCGAAAGTCGTGTTAGGCTCTTGGGAAAGAGGAGAAGATTATGCTAAGGGCATCGTTGAGGTTAGTACAAATGATGAATTGTTTACACATGTGGGTCCATTTTCTAAATAGGTAATACAAGGAAATAAAAGCGTTTCTCACAATTAGTTTGACTGTACGTTAGACTACCGGTTTCAAGTTTCTTAACAATTTCTACCTCATTGTCAAATCTCCGATAAATTTACTTTAGCACTTAAATAAATGTTACTATATTTTTGTAATTTCCAAATATACCTACCGAGGTATTAATCTTAGTGGAAAGAAGGTATATTATATTACTTTATTAAATCTTAACACATATCTTCAATACGACAGCCAAGAAATACAATATGATAATATCAGCAGAAAAAACCAAATGTATGACATCTAAATACCCACTACTGTGTAGAATCAAAATTGATGGGAAAATAATAAAGCAGGAAGCAAGGTTTAGATATCTGGGAATAGATATAACTAGTTACGAAGATGTTGAAGAAGAAGTACGACAGCAAAGCTTAAAAGCAAGTAAAGCGGCGGGATCTCTTATTGACACAATCTGGAAGAACGGACACCTAAGACAAGACACAAAAACAAGAATCTATAAAGCAGCAATTAGACCTATATTAACATACACGGCGGAGACAAGACCTGACACATGTAAAACGAGACGACTATTAGAAACAACAGAGATGAAAATACTCCGACGAATATCAGGAAAAAGTCCGTTGGATAGGGAGAGAAGCGAAAACATAAGAAGAGCATGCAATATAGAAGACATAAATGGATGGGTGACAAAACGGAAACAGGAGTGGAACGAACACATCAGTAGAATGTCAGAGGATAGGATAGTACGAATAGCATGAGATAAGTCACCAAATGGACAAAGAAGTATTGGCAGACCAAGAAAAAGATGGTGCGACAATTTAAACAATTTAGGAGGTTAATATTGAAGAAGAAGAAGGCTTTAACGCCTACATACAAGAAGAAAGAACAAGAAGAAGAACTTTATTAAATTGATCCTGTCGATATTAGCAGCCCTTTTTACTCTCATAGCTTTTTTTCATCAAATTCCGAGCTCTACTAACGATATCCATATAATATTCTTTTTCTTAGCGATTACCATTGCAAAGACTTCTCGATCTTCTGCCACATAGAATAATTGTCCTGCATTTAATCCATATAATCTACAAATATTAATAACTATAGCAACTGGTTAAGAATATAAGATCTTATTTCTGACCGTCTTAATTTTACAATAAAAGATAGAACTACAACTTGTCTCAATATTCCTTTTATTTTAAAAGGATATGATAAAGAACAATATATTTTGAATTTTTTAATCTCAAAATTGTCCTTTTCTACATTGGTTGTACTGACACTAATTAGTTTATTAAACATCTTCAATTAAACTTAAACTATTTATTAAGTTCCTAGAACTTTGACAGATCTGCTACGCACAAGGCATGTATAAGCTCTCCGCCAAAACTCGATGGACTTTTAATTTTTTACCGTATCCAGAGGATTTATTGCATCAAGATGATATCTAACCATCTAATAGCAGTATGCAATTCTGGCCAAGTTTCTTTATTGTGCTTAAGGTCGTCTTAGGATCCTTATGACGAATATTGAAACCTACCTGGGTCTGCGACTGCGTTTGTCCGTCTTCTCGTTCTCTTTACTTCATAGCTTAAGCAACACTTTTCACCCTGTAGCATATATGCAAAGACTTGCAAGTATGGGGATAACTGATGCCATGCGTACTACTCCAACAGCAGGTATGGAGACTCTACTAGGCCTGCCTCTCTTGCCTTTGATAATACAAGGTGAGGCAAAATTAGGACATAGGATATTAAAACTACATAATAAAAAAATCACTGAAATTTCACCTCGATAGAACAGGGCATATGAGTATCACAAAGAATGTGACGGACATCTTTAATGTGAAACTGGATCACATGACAAAAAGATACAATTTTAAGAATTCATACAGATTATCAATTCCACCCAGAAATATATGGAGAAACCAGAAGTACCACAACCAACAGGGTAAGATCTGGTACATAAATGGATCCAAGACTACAGAGGATGTGGGTGCAATGATGTTCTCCAAAAATCCAAGAATTAGCGGAAGCTTTGACTTAGGAAAAATGGGCAAAGGTAAGTAATGGGAGAGCACTTAAAAAAGAACAGATCTATATATTGTCTGACAGCAAAATTGATGACTGAATAATCTGGGAGATTGTAACTGGGTTGAGATTGTTCAGTGAATCGAAGGCAACTTAAAATCAGATTAACTTGCTAAAAAAAGATCTAACGAATGAAATGAACCATCTGTGACTTTAGGAGTACCAAAGAATGCAGTACATAGGACTGTAGTGGATCCGAGAAAGTCATGAGCCATATTGGAAGAGAATTTCAAAACAATCACATGGAAAATTTTCATTGGTAAACCATGTACAAAAATATTGGACGAATTGCTCCATATAAGTCGGAACAAACTGAGAACAGTAACAGAAATATTAACCGGGTATACACCAGTAAGAGAATTCCTAAATAAAGAAGGCATTTACAATGAAGACCTTAACTGCATACTCTGCGATAAGAAACCAAAACTATACAACATGTATGATGCGACTGTGAGGCGCTAGATTTAGTGGTGTTTCTGACTTATTTGGGATACTACCAAGCAAAAGACCTGTACAGACTTCTACAGAGTACAAAAATTCTAGATTGCGTGTAGGAAACAACAATGGCCAGCAAACACAAGCTTCAACTTTAGTAATAGCTAAGATCTTTTAGATCAGATGGGCTCAAAAAAGGAAATAAAGACTTTCTTTTAGGATGGCACATTCGACTTTTGTCTTGAGATGACGATGACGAAAAATGTTGAAATTTGTTAAATATTCTAACCAGCTTAGCAATTGATCATTGACGTAAAGGTTCGAGAATGTATACTTTTTTGACCTTATGGCAGTACAGGTTTAAACAGCGCTACAAGAATGTTTATTACGATGTAGACATGATTCAAGCCTGTGATGTTATAGCCAAATTGACTGATTTCAAATCAAAAAACATCCGGTTTCTCAATGTTCTTCCGTAAATGTTTTGATTGCTAAATTCATTATTAATTTGACTGTATATGTTATAGGATCAAAATATATGTTTATTTTATTATTTTTTTTTTAATAAAATTAATAATAATGAGCAATATTCTTTTTCTTACGTTGCCTATCCGTGCCGAATTTTGGCGACTAACATGGCTATCTCTAACTACGATGGCAGCTATTTGGAATAGTATGCTTGTCGAATTATTGAACCACTGTCTTAAGTTTTGAAGCTAAAAATTCTTTTTGTCAGTAGTCCTCTTTTTTCAAACAACTTGTCCTGAAGAATGAGTTACAACAAGTAATATGTCTTGTTGGAGTCTCACATTCCTTACCCATTCTACTTAAAACCTTAACATTAGTCACACGATTTACCCATGAGATTCTTAAGTGTTTGTAACATTGTTTTTTATAATAATAAAACAAAATAAGAAAATTAAAAGAAATAACGAAAACCAATACGAAATAGAGAAATGATTAAAATGTATTACTGGCATTAGCATTATTAACATTAGCAATATGGTATTACAGTATTCTATCAGTTTAAAAAGTCTTGTGCAACTAAAACATTATGTAATTATTTGTAGGATCTAAGACACTGGTTTGTTGGCTGGCTTGATTGGAACATAGCTTTAAACCTTAAAGGAGGACCCAACATTGTAAACAACTTTGTTGATTCGCCTATACTGGTCAATGCAACAGCAGATGAATTTTATAAACAACCGATGTTCTATGCGATGGGTCACTTCTCTAAATTTATTCCCCAAGACTCGGTGAGAATAGAAGTATCGTATTTTGATCCCTTAGTACTTACAGTAGCTTTCAGGAGACCAGATGACGGAATCTTAGTTAATATTATTAATCTGTAAGTAAATTGATAAAATACTAAAATATTTGACTATCGTATGATGCATCGGAGTAGCGTTTATTGTGCTTCAACTAGCTTCTATACAGATATATTCTTCTTCATGTGCCATTGCCGCTATGAAGGTTGACTATCATCGGGGTAATTCTGACCATAGAGACTGGTGCTCGAAACAATTAAGTAAAACTGCAAGAAAACCATTCTCTGCGGTTTCTCAATAAAAAAATGTTCTCCCTCCTAGGCTGCGTTTATATGTTTATCTCCAATCTTTCCTTACATTATCATTTTTAACAGTTGATTTATCTCCACATGTAACCTGTCCCAGGAATTAAAATTTGTCATTTTAATAGTCAATAAAACCTCTTTTTGTTTATTCATCCTGTTCGGTACTACTTGGTTAGTTATTTTGTCCTTCTAGGAGATTTTCAACATATTGTAATATACGCACATCTTAATTTACTGCAGCTTACTTATGCATTGCTTATTTAGCAGTTACGTCTCTACATCATACAAGACCATAGATATATAATACAAACAGACTGAACTCATCTGAACTGCAATACAGGCTCGTCCCCCAGTGCGACAGAGAAAAATGACGCAAAGCAGTCCCTGCATCTTTTTCTAATGGGTCTGGTTTATCGACCACATGATCTTCCCAATGATCATTTAGAGCACGCAGTTGATAAACTCGGAAGATTAGAAAGAAATGCAGGGACTGCTTTACTTCAGGTTTCTCTGTCGCACTGAGGGAAGGGATCAGTATTGCAGCGCTCTTATCTCCCCTCGTTCTCCGATTACCCTTAGTATTAGTCTATTAGATTTATTAGATCAGACTTGCCGAACCGGCGTTTTACTGTTCCTTTTACCATTATCCTGCGTTTATTGGCCTGTGCGTAATTATACGTTTACTTTTTTTTTGTTTATTATGCTGTTTTAATGAATTTTCAAGATTTATTATTATGGAGTAGCTGTGGGTGGGGGGGGTGGGGACTTGGAGAAAAGCTGGGACTAGGGTGGGAAGCTGAGGGGGAACTCTCCTTGTTTTTGGGACCATAGGTAGGAGGGGGGCTATAGTGACTGATGTTGTATTGTCATGGAAGGGTGTGCCCTTAATGGCTTGCTTGGCCCACAAAAAATATTAAAAAAACAACAACAAATTAAGACCCCCATTAAATAAAAAAAAAAATAAAATAACATAAAAAACAAAAAAAAAAATAAAAAAAAATAAAAAAAATATAAAAAAAAATAAAATAAAACCAAACAAAAAAAACAAAAAAAAAAAGCCAATACATTCAAAAAAAACAAAACAAAATAAATATTTTAATCCCACACAACAAACTAAATAATTTGCATGTATTCACAATTTTGAGGCTTCTTAAAGTGTATAAGCACGTTGATTAAACTGAGATTTGCGTAGATGTTTTATATCATATGTTCTTTTTCAGTGAAATCTAACTAAAGATTTAATAACATGTATTATAGGGAACAACCTAACAATTTCTTATACTCTATAAATTATATTAAAAAAAATCTATTTTCAAATTAAATATATAGCTATTAAATTAGAAGGACATAGGTTAGTCTACAAGTTTTTTTATTGATGTGACTTCATCATCATCATCAACCTGTATTACATATCTTATTACTCTACATTGAAAATATCAAGTTATAAATGAAGACCTTGGGACCAGAAGGGACATGTCACCAAATAATATTTTAATTACTATTTAACAGGGAATAAGCTACAATTAAAGATAAAAATACGTTTATTGACGTTTCAATTTCCACTTCGGAAATCGTTCTTAAAATACAAACAGTAAATTAAACAAATTTTGTTGCAAAATATAAGGGGGCAAGCCACACATTTAATAAATTTACCGATCCTATGTTTATATTTTCTAAATCGCTGCTATTTCCGAACACGCTGAAGGTCTGCTCTCTTGTATTTTGACATTTTGTAGGAAAAAATGGATCCTTGCAAAAGGCCACTCCAAAAATGTATGGAAAAAAATAATATGGAATACTTGATAACTGAGGGTGATTTACAAATAAAGAGTATTGGACGGAAGATGGGTAAGCAACAGAACTAAATCACATCCATTCCAAACCAGAGAGGGAGAAAAGGGGAAAATCGAAATACTAAGCGACGTGATGGGCGGAGGGTGGGGGACGCTGGGACGCGGGAGAAGGGGAAGAAGGGAGAGGGGGACGAGAGGAGGGAGAGTGGGTGGAAGGATCACCAATATATGAATTTTGCGAGACTCATTAATGAGGGGGGGGGGAGGGAAAAAAAAGATTTGATTTAGTTGAAGAAAGGAGCAGATGAGAAAGAAGATCAGAAGAAAAAAAGAAGAAAAGAAACAAACAGGATCAAGAAGAGTGGAAGAAGGGGAAAGAGAAGAGAGAAGAGTTAGGAAGATCTAGGGGTTTCGGTTTTGGCCGAAGTATGACAGAAATAACGATGACAGGGATGAACTCTATGGTTGAAGAACCTACGTGAGTGGTTGATCTGTCATGACGTTGAAAAATAAATATTTATTTTATACGTCCGAATGGTATCAATGCAGACTGATCGTTTGTGATGGGTTGTTGTACCAGCAATGGTTAAAAAAGTTTATATATATAAAATATAAATTTGACTTTGCACATATGCAGGTTTTGGGACTTCCTCCGTCCCGTTCTTTTTTAGGGAGAGGGAGACAGCACTCTAAGAAACAGAAGAAGTCTCTTTAGGGATGGATTATATTTGATTGACAGAGAAGTTTTATTTAATTAGTTTCATTATGTTGGTAGGCTGTTTAAGTCTTTTAATTGTATTTTAGGATTTAGTAAATAAATCATTAAGTACCTAAAATTCGCATAAGAACAAGTAAGAAAGGTCGCTGTCTCTGTGTTCAGAATCAAACGCAATATAGTATAGTTTGGTTCTGTGTTTTATGTTTGTGTCTTTAATTTACAAAAAGACCCCCAAAAATATCCATAAACCTTTAAGCAATAGGACGGGTACTCTCAATTTTATTTGCATTATGCTTAGGTTAGATAGAACGACTACACATTCCCTCCCTACTGAAAGTCTATTTTCCTGTTACGATTTAGTCGGGGATGTTACGCTTCATGGTCATCTGTTGGTTACATACTGGTAGGCTCTATGTCACCTTCTCGTTAGATAAAACTTTGGTAGTTTGTAACTCGGACACAACAGAACATTATCAGCGGCCTACCTAATCTTATGATGAAAGTGTTCGATGTGAATTGTATGTTTATGACATTGTATGATGGTGTTTGAAGTGATGCGTGATTTCTTGCTTTTGAGTCATTTTTAAGAGAAATTATGCTTGTCCCATTCTGGACCGTCGCGAATTGAGTTCTTTAATTTGGATCAATGAATTTGCTGTTTATATTGATTGTCTATTACTCTTACCAACCGTAGATGTTCACCATTCAGTCTCTGTCAGTATGTGCATGTTGTGTAAATCTGCCGTCTTTCTGTTTGTACTGTGACTAGGCTTTGGCTGTACTGTTTTATACACGTGGATCTTGATCTGCTGACGGCGCGAAAGGTCATGTCGTCGTTCCAGATTTCCACCATCCGAGAGCACTAGGTTTTACTCCACTCTTCATTTTTTTTTATAGCTATTTTTTATTAAAACTTCAAGGAAATAAGGAGAAAGAGTAATCTTATAAATACGGAAAAACCAAACGTTTTTTTGATTTTCTCGAACAAGTGTAAACAGATTAAGCATATAGTGTAAAAAAAAATTTAAAACCCAAGAAAATGTACAGGGTAATAGATAATCTACCCTGCTTAATATCTATAAGGGGGTTTTGTTGTATTGACCAACTTAGTTGAACCATTACAGATATATTTAATTAGCTTTAAAAACTAAACCTTTTTCTAAAAAAAAATTAAAAGATACCATTAACATTTCTATTTTTTATATCTTATGTAATAATAATGATTTTAAAAAAATTACAGACAATTAGTATTTTAAATCTTTGGCACAAGCAAAAAAATATTTGAATCTAGCTTTTAAAAAACACCTTGTTACACATTTTATCAAATCTTTAATTCAAATATCAACATGTAATTCTCCCTATATATAACCCTTCATCCAGATTTGTTGTGTTCGATGTATGTCGCGATCAAGATCACACTGTGAAGACTCGCTGTCTGAGCTATGAGTATATATTCTCTTAGAGAGTCGGTGGCTTTCAATGTCGCTCAAGTCGTGTATTCGCACCTTCCTCTCTGAGTCTTACGGTCGCCGTCTTGATTGTGTGATTTTACTTCTTCCTTCCTACTGTTGTTCTATGTTGTTTAGCTTTTTTAGCAAAGCGGTATTGTGTAGCTAGCATTCCGGTACTATGTGTTTGTCATGCCCTTACGATCATGCTATTCTTATGTGCACGCTATTGAAAGGCGCAGTTAAGTAGAAGACAGTAGAGGAGCAGTCGCGGCGTCTCGCGAGTTATTAGACTAGAGATGAGATAGAATCAAAGTTCAGAAAGTATTTTTCTGCGCGGCTACCTTGGCCTTTCTATTAAGCTTATTATAAACATTTTTGAATTTGTACTTCAGCAGGGTAGAAAGTCAACAGTTAGAGTGGTCAATCCTTTGTTTCAGAGGAATATTCACGTAACTTTGGAGTTCCTCAGGGCCCAGCAATGGGACACTTTATTTGCGTTGCTTTATAAATGATTCTGGTCTTGTGTTGTGCGCGTCTGAGAAGTTGTTCGTCTACATAATTTGTGTTAGGAGCGAGTATTTTGTCAGTAGATTCGTTATCGAGGTAGAGATGTTCCTCGTAGAAATTAGTCTGTTCAGTTTTACGGAGCTGAGCAATTGCTGTGGTCGTGCCATGCTGTTATGTGAGGACCGGCAGCTCGCGAGTCGTGAGTAGAGAGTTTGTGGTATGCTCGATATAGATGTGAAAACCCGGAATTTGAGGTTCTTCAGTTACTGTTTTTTTAAATATTATTTGGAGCTTCCTCCGGTGGTTTTGTGTAATATCCTAGTGTGTGTTTGTGTGTGTTGTGTGTTGTTTGAAGAAGATGTCTATTTGTCGGGAGGTGAATATACTCGGCTGTTGTGAGTGTGGTCCAGGTTGCAGAATGCGATACTCATGAAGAGAGTGTGATATGTATTATATGAATCTAGTACTAGGAGTTGAGGAGACTCGCTTGAAGTGTGTGTGTGATAGGGAGAGGACGTGTCTCTAGAGAGCAGATCTCTGTGACTAATACATGGAGTATGTGTTGAGTCATGTGTCTGAGAATAAAGATCGCCGCTCAACTTGTAGCGCGTTGATCGTTCTGAATCTGATCTGTTTCTCGTGTGACGTGTTGCTGTCGAGAGCCCGTGATGGAGAAGATTCGCTCGCTCATCGATGTACTTGGTTGTGTCTGTCGGTGATGTGTGTAGCGAGAACGCGACCTTGTTTGCAAGCGCGCGCGCGCTACTACAGTGTAGTAGTGAATTATTGTGGCTAACTTTCTCGCGGACTAGTTTCAGCTACATAGTTTGATGTGTCTGTATATAGTGATGATATAGAGCACTCGTCGGTGCTGGTAGAGGATTGTGAGCAGGTATATGGTAAATCTTGTAAGCAGTTATCAAGTCGCGCACGGAACTGTGGCCGCTGGAGTATCTGCGAACTGTCTAATGGCTTGCTGTCAACGTGTCGCCTTATATTTAAGGAGGAGGAAGACAGGGACCCGTGCGTTCAGATCTTTTTAAGTTTCTTAACATAAGCCCCCCGCCCGACCCCTTTGAACGCCATGTTAAGGGGGTTCGAAAAATTCAAAATGTACAAAAGTCAGCAAGGTCAATATTAAGCCGAAAAATTATTAAAGTTTATCTATAGCACAAAAAAAAACACTAGAGTTTGAGCTTTCGTTCGGTAGCACTCATAACTTCCAAACAACCGTGGACAGTTTGTATACGCCCAGAGTTTCATGAGTTTGATTTTTTGCGTTTACACTTCGGCACCAAATTCCTTCACTGCGGACATAAGGATGTCCCCAGTGTCCACTTTACCTATAGGCCCATTTAAGAGTGTTCCAGTTCCATCATTCTTGTAACAAGTACTAGGGAAACGATCTTGAGAATGCGCCGCCCATCCTGCATTGTTTCTTCCACTTGACACGTTTGCTGAAAAGTAGAAAGTAGGCACGTTATTCCCCTATCTGGACCATCGTTGTCCAACTATTGCATTGCACCATTTGCTGCACCTTTTGAAAATCTGCTCAATCTGTTTCTCGCCATAGCATCTAACAGATTGCGGTCAGGAAGTGTGGATGTTAGTGGAAGTAGGTTCTGAGGGGTCATTAGACATAGGAAAAAAAAGAAGGCAGTCTTGGATTTGGATTTTTTGTCTTTCTTGCTGTCTGGATGCGTCTTGGAATCTGGAAATTTTCTTCCTGGGGTGGACTGTCCTTGGAATTTGTCTTTGTCTGGATTGTTGGGATTGTGTTGGATGGTTCTGATTCTTGGTTGGGCATGGACTATGATGATTGGATGCTTTTGTTGGACTCGGGGACTGGATTCTGGATGTTGTCTTTACTTGTTCCTTTGGATCTTCTGGATTGTCTGGATCTGTGGATGGGTGCGACTGGATGGCTGTGGATTTCCTCTCTGGATTGGGGTTCTGGAATGGACTGTGGGGTCTGAATCCCTGGAAGCGTGTCTGGATTTTCTGTGCCTGTTGGAGACCTGTCTGGATTTGGGCTTCGTGTGCTGTGGAAATTAGGAATGGCTGGAATTTGGATAGGATATTGGAATGTTCTGGTTCGCTTAACCTCTGTTTGTTATTGGTTCTTTCCTGACTGTTGTCTTGTCTTGGACTTCTCTTGATTGGATTCTGCCTTGTGGATCCTGTTCTGGTACCTGTCGTGGAATGTGGCTGGATGTCTCTTGGATGGATCTGGATTTCTCATTGGTTGTCTTGTGATTGGATGTTGATGTGCCTGTGGATGGTTTGTTGAGGGATTTTTGTGTACTGTAGGATCGCGCTACCTGGTCTTTCTTTTGGAACTGCGGAATCTTGTTGCTGGTCTGGATGGGTGGGATGGACTTGGAGTTGCACGCTCCTTTGGATTGGATTTGGAATTTCTTGGATGGGATAATCATGTTTGCTGGTTGTTTGTGGATTCTTTTTGTGGCTCACATATTTGCTTGGTCTGGCTTCTTGTATTTCTGGAGTGCTGGTCTCTTGTTTTTTTTTGGAGGATGTTGGAATCTGGATATTGGTTTTCGCTTCGTTCCGACCTGTTTCCGCTTTCCTGGACCTGGAATTATTCTTTCTGGATTGGTGACTGGATCCTGGGGTTTTGGATTCTGTTGGATTTGTTCGGCTCCCTTCTGTGGATCTCTAGGATCTCTGGAATTTTTTCTGGAAATTTCTCTGTCTTGGGATCATGGATCTTTGATCCTGGATGACCCCTTGGTCTCTGGTGGATGCTGGGTTATCCCCTCTGGCTCTCTTGGCATGCTGATGGATGTCTTGGAATACTGGTACTGTTGTGGATTGGTCTTGGGAGGATCGTGTTGGATTCTTGGATGTGTGGCGGATGATTTTTCTTTGGAATTTTTTACTCTGATTGGACTTCCTGGATTTCTTGGTGTTGGATGGATGGATTCTCCTTTCTGGTCTGGCTTGGCTGGAATTTTGAATGGACTTACTTCTTGATTGGACTGGAATCTGGAATGGAGCTGTTTTCTTTTTGAATTGAGTGGAATCACTGGATTCTGTTGTCTGATCTGGAATGCTGGAATGGTGTGGAGGTGGATTTGCTGTTGCTTGAAGGTTTGGATTGTTAGGGTTCTTCCTGGACTGCTTCTGGGTGGAATGGACACATGGTTGGACACCTTGAGAAGGTGGATGGACCTGGACAGGATCTCTTCATGTTTTGGGTGATGGGATGGATCTGTTGTCTGGACTGTCTGGATGTTCTGGAAGCCAGAGCTGATGCTTGGGTGTAAGTCCATCCTTTATAGCGCTGAGAAGGAGATCTGGAGATAATGTCTCTCCCTGGTATTTAAGCTGTGGGTCTTCTTAAGTAGACTGTAGTCTCGTTAATCAGGTAAGTTTCTCTGGTTTTACCAAACTCATGCATTGATTGGTATAGCACTCGTTAAATCTTCTAAATTCTGCACATATTTATGATATTATTAACTAGTTTTAGTGCTTTCTGCGTCTGTGAGCGATTTGTAAAAAAATAATCTTGATGATTGTTTAGCACAGTTTATAAAACACTAGAGTTAAAATAACTGTGACTATAGGAAGATAATTTAAAATGTGAGAAACTTCAGAATGAATAAAAATGAATGCTGTTAGCAATCTACCTAAGCTGAAACTAGAGGCTAAAGTGACTGAGGCAGTAACTGTACTTAGGTAAATAGTGGAAGGACTGCATCAGCGATTTTTTAAAAAGGCCTAAGTGTGTTGCGGAATCACCAATCAGAATTACTGGAGAGGGGAGGTGTGGGGAGAGAGGTATTACAATAAGGCGCCAACAGGGTTTCTATGGTACGGTAGTATAGGATGACTGTTAACCAAATGAGAAAAGAAGAATATGTGAATGTAACTTGGAGAGCGGTACTTCTTGCTGGAGAATGGTTGGATGTGGAGGTATTACTCTGTGGATTTTGTGGAGCTTTGGAATCCCTGGATTGAACTGGTCTGGATTGTGATGGGGATTACTGGAAACTTGTCTGGTCTGGAAACTTTCTACTTCTTTGGATCGGATGTGCTGGAAGTTCTTTTGTTTTCTCTGGATCTGTACTCTTGGACTGCCTTTGATTGGATGGATTTGTGGGTTGGATGGATCTGGATGGTGACATCGCGCGGAGTGATGAGAGTTAGCGCGCTGTAATCCTCCGCATGCGAAGTATATTTGGAAAATACAAGGAAATATAAATCGCTCTAGTTCTATCTTGGATCTTGATTGGATTTTCTCGAAGAAGTTAGATCTGTGTGTGAATTACTGGGAGAAAGTTTAAAGCAACTCGCGAGGAAATGTGTGAGAAATCCTGAAAAATAGGTTACGTACCGAAGCTATTGGGTTTGGCGGTTAAGTATAATGGCCTGGATGTGGTGGATGGAGAAGAAAAGCGGGATGAAAATGTGCTCGTACAAGAAATTCTTCAGATAGTTTTTTTACCTGTCATGTGTCTAAAGTGTCTACGCATAGATAAATTGAATTTGAAAAGATTAAAGACTATCGATGAGATAGAGGAAAAAGACTCTCTATTCCTAATCATCAGTTTGGTTTAGAGCAAGACACTCAATGCGATTAGTCGTTGCTGATGAGAATGGATGAGGATGTGGAAGGATAGACTTGAGGGGAAAGTAGAAAAACGTAATATGGTATGGAATTAGGAGAGAAAAATGTCTGATAATAAATAAAAAGAATGTGTGGATGGATCCTCTTGGAAAGTTCTTGTTGGTGCAATTTTCTCCTTCGCGATGTAGAGCAGGCTTTTGATAAAATGTGTGAATGACCTAGATGAATTATTCATCGAAAATCAGATACTACTTACAGCACAAACAATATTCTGATGATATGACTAGCTATATCCACGAGGGGATACTTCTGCCTGCCTGCCATAATCTGGAACTTTACCTGGGATATCTACCCTGCTCTACTCATGGGATTCTGTCTCACTGTTTGCTCTACTGGACTTCCCTTGCTGGCTTAAATAATGAGGAAGCATATTTAGAATTAAGAGAAGTTAAAGCAGTACAAGGAAGTGTCCTGGGGCCAGTGCTATACTTGCTGCATCATTAGAACCTAACATAGTCGCGATATTTGCAGACGACACATGCATTCTAGCAGTCAGACAAAACCACGAGGATGCAGCAACCATGCTACAGAACTCTGTTGAACAAACTAATATCTGGACCAGGCGATGACGTATTAAATTAAATGAAACAAAATTTGTTAATGTCAATTTTACTTCGAAAAGAGAACCACATATCCCAGTTAGTATAAATGGAAATCAAATACCTTATAATTAAAAATTAAATTCAGAAAGATGTACTGGTTGATGGGGAAAAATCCACTTTGTCTACTTATAACAAATTTTTATTGTATAAGCAAATCATTAAGCCAATATGAACATATGAGATACAGCTATGGGGCTGTATAAAAAAGTAACATCCAAATTATACAACGATATTAGAATAAATTATTAAGGAACATCGTCAACGCTCCATGGTACTTCAGAAACTGTGATCTTCATCGAGAGGGGCAGATGGATACGGTTTTTCAGACAATAAGTAAGTTTGCCGAGTGTCATGAACAAGGCTCTTCAACCACAACAATATCGAGGCCATCAAACTCCTAGATAACGCCAACCAGATAAGAAGACTTAAGAGAACGAAGCCGTTTGAGTTAGTGCTATATGTGAGTAAAAGTGAAAAAGCAGAGCAAAGTGCAGCTAAAGTGTACACGTTAGCTTGTAGCGTTTTATATTTAATGTCTAAATAATAATATAAATTCGATTCTATATTTGTCATAGTACGCCCCTGGTATGCTAGAAATGTGTTGTCTGTAGAGATTTTTAAATACGCAATAATTCTTTAATAAATAAAGACGTATTTGCTAAGGAAAACAATTTATGACTTTTTAGCTTCAACGTTCCCAGAAAAATATAACAAGCCTGGTATTCTTTTTTTCTAAAGCGTAATAACGCCGGAAGTTTGGACGAGTTTGAGTAAAGAATTTGTTGATTTGACAAGATAGCAATGCTTGTGCGGGGAAAAGAGAGGCGGTATCTATCCGGCAGGTTGAGATAGAGGTCAAGAGAGTTAGTGATGAAGAATTGCTCTAAGAGAAAGGTCGTTTAATTGTGATGTGGTAACCCGGCATTAATTCGCCAAAAATGGTGGAATTTTCACTCTATGTAATATGTCGTATTTGAAAGAGTAACCACTAACCACTGTTTTGATTTTGCTGAAGATTTATAATGTTTGAGAATTGAACAAGTTTAGTTCCTGGTTTCTTTTCGTTTTTTTGAGAAATCCAGTTCCTTTGCGAGATGCCTCTACACCTCACGTAGAATGATTTTGGAGTAGTTCTGATTTGAATGTGCCATTGTGCCAGTTTCAGCCTCCAAGAAAGTTTTCCGTTGATGTTCAGTTGGATACCCCACAGATACCTATTAGCCAGTTGTTCAAAAGTTTAAGTTAACATTTGTGAACTGAGGTAACATTTACGTTAATAATTTTTAAAGTAAAAATAGACATTTTCTTTTAAAAAGACAAAGTCTGCTTTCTTTTATAAATTATTTTTTTAAAAAATTTGTAATTAAAATAAATATTATGTTAGGGCGTGGTTTAAACTGTCATCGATCATAATTTTATCCTCTTTTAAAAATGTTTGTTTTGACGTATGACAGTTTGATTTTGAATCTGTTGTAAAAGATATTTTGATTTTATAGTAAAGATTAAATTTTATTTTTCACAAAAGGATATCTATAAAATTTTAATCTAATTTGGCAACGTTATTTACTAGGAACCATTTTGAAGGTTTTTGTAACCTCTTTGTAAACAGATAACATGTAAGTTTCTTTATGTGTATTTGACAACTATTTTTATATAGTATGCCTTTTGTATAAGCTGTATTTTTAAAAACTGTTTGAGACAATAATAAACGTTAGATTTGTTTCTCTAACCTAATTTTTTATTTTTATTTAGAAAAATCTCGTAACCCTTTTTATGTATTTTAGATATTAGTGAAGAATTTTTTTTTCCTTCAGTAAACTAGGATCCTTCAAGTCGCGCCCTATATTAAATTCCTTGAGGTGTTCCCAGTATATTTTTGATTTGTTTGTTATGTCACTTGCCCAGGAGAGTTATGTAAGTATCCCTTTGTCTTCATTTTAGTAGATACCCTAATCCAACGCCCATATTTCAACTTATTCACGAACCAGCTCTCCAACAATTAACTGAGTGTCGTTCACACTTGTTTCGATTATTTTGTTTTCCCAATCTTCTACCCCTCATGTTCTTACCCTAAGGTAAGCAAAATATTGTCGTTACAAGCTAGTAGTACTATAATGTATTAGAGCCTAAGAAATATTGCTGAATGTAACCTTAAATAAGTTTTTTGTAATATTTTGTATATAGAACTAACTTGCTTATTAATCATAGTCAATGATCAGATAGCAATAATCATAAGATTCCTGCTGGAGTTTTATTAAATAAAAAAAATCTCTATTAGAACGTATTGTGTACGCACCCTGTAGAATTTATTTGTAAGAAACGCTAGATCTTATTTATATTGAGAAATCTTAATTTTTTCTTAACAGTTTTATAAAATTTTCAAAATGGAAAATCGAATCTTCTTCTTCTTCTACTTTTTCCATTTTGAATTCTGAAGCTGCCTCTGGTTAATTTCTTGGGAGGTAGATTGCCAACTATCCCTCCATCTTTTAGGTGGTCTTCCGGGGGGTCTTGAACCGGGCGGATTGTTTTCTAGGGCAATTTTTGGGAGTCTATTCTCATCCATTCGTCTTACATGGTTGTACCACATCCTCTTGCACTGCCTTCCCCATCTACAATATCTGAATTCTTGCAGGCTTCTGGTAATTGTATAGTGTATGTGCGCTCGTCTGTCTTTCGTGTTTTCGCGTGAATTGTGATCGTTAGGGTGTTGCAGTTGTGTATTCTCGAGCTAGGGCAATCCCCCTCATTGTGATCTCTCTCATACGTGTGTCGATGTGTTGTGTGTGTCTTATCTAGGCAACTTGATCTAAGGACAGTGATGTGTATATGAGATTCTAGTGTTTTAAGATGGTTATTTTACCGATTGTCAGCCCCAGGCTTTCCGTACCACAAATTGTGAGGACGATAGAGGATCGAGCATTTCCACGGGGTGGAATAAAATTTCCAATCGATACCTCAGAGTGAGTGTGTCATGTATGGCAGAATTGTTAGGCCTGAGAAAGTTGGAAAGTTCTCATTGTTGGTGGCACCTTTGATAAGGGGCTCTCCCATAATATATCGGAAGAATAGAAGCACATTTACCCCGTCGAGAAGTAAAACGTCTTAAAGCTGCTATAAAGCATTCCGTAGTCAGACTACTCACAACCTCTAAGTGTATAGCCTTTGTGGCCAGACAAATAAAAAGTGCTACATAACCCTTAATAGTCTTGTAGTTTCTCGTAAGACGGTCCTTTAAAAGAAAAGGTCCCGCATAATCAAGTCCCGAGTGGGTAAAGGGTCGTGAAGGAGTAAGACGTGAAGAAGGTAGATTACCCATTAAATAAGTTTCGAGTTTTGGAGCTGCCTTGAAACATGGGATGCAGTTTCTAACAACCTTTCTAACGACATAACGCCCATTGAGAGGCCAATATTTCTCTCGCAAGGAAGATAAAAGTAGCTGTGGACCAGCATGCTGTAATTTTATGTGTTCATGCCGTACAAGTATGTCTGTAAAATGATGTTTTTGTGGAAGTACAATGGGATGCTTTCTCTCGTATGAGATATCAGCGTTGTGAATTCTTCCACCAACTCGAATTATGTCATCTTGATCAAGAAAAGGATTCAGGGTGAGAAGTTTGCTTTTATGATCGACCTTGCCATGTTTTTTGAGATGTGTGAAATCATCAGAGAAAGACTGATTTTGCACAATGCGAATAAGACAAATCAGAGAACAGGCAATTTCGTCACATGTTAAATTGGTAAAGGTTCTTTTTGGCATGGTTAGCCTGGAATTTTTACAGAAACGTAATAAGTAGGCTACAATTCGTTGTAGTTTAGTCAAGGAAGAAATTTTGTAAATAATGTCGAGATTCATGCAAATTCTTGCAGATAGATTAACAGAAGATCGAAGTTCAGGAATTTTAACCTGTTTGAAGGGTTGATGAGGCCAGAAATTTTCAGACAATGAAAGCCATGGAGGGCCATGAAACCATATATCGGAATTTTGTAGTGCCGTGGGTGAAATACCACGTGACAATAAATCTGCAGGATTTTCGTGTGTGTTTACATATCTCCAGGAATTGGAATTAGTTAAGGATTGAACCTGTGAAATTCTGTTCGCAACGAAAGGTTTTAACAAGTTGGGAGGTGTATTGATCCATGCTAGAACGATGCTGGAATCACACCAACAAACAACTTCATCAAAATTAATTTGTAGTGATTGCTTTACTTTGTCCATCAATTCTGATAAGAGTAGGGCTCCACAAAGTTCAAGTCGGGGAACTGTAAGAATATGTTTCAAAGGAGCTACCCTGGTTTTGGCACAGAGTAAATGACAACTTATATTTCCCTGAGCATCTAACGAACGAATAAAAATACAAGCACCATATGCTGCAGTAGACGCATCGGAAAATCCATGTAATTGTATGGATGTAAAATTGGAAACGGTATTATATCGAGGGAATTGTAATTTATTAAGGTTGACTAATTGGGATTGATAATTTGACCATTTTGTATGAATATCCATGGGTACAACTTCATCCCAGGAAATTTTTAGACGCCATAAGTCTTGTAGAATGATCTTAGCGGTTATTGTAACTGCTGCTAAGAGACCAAGAGGATCAAATATCTTTGAAATTGCTGAAAGAATGTATCTCTTAGTAATCTTAGAATTGTTTGTAGTAGGTTGAACATTAAAGAAGAAAACATCTAATTTAGGATTCCAAAGCAGACCTAATGTTTTGACAGTTTCATCGGAACCTATGTCCAAAGGAGTGTTGTCTATATCATCGATTTTTAATTCGGTTGAGTTTGATTTCCATTTACTTAAATGAAAGCCATGTTTTGAAAGTAATTCAGTGATTAAAGATTGAATATGTTTAAGTTCGTCTAAGGTGGACGCACCGGTATGGAGATCGTCCACGTAAAAATCGCGTAAAATTATAGACGAAATATCAGGAAATTTGTCAGAGTAAATGTGAGCTACTTCTTGCACACATCGCGTTGCTAAAAAGCTGGCAGAAGCAGTGCCGTAAGTTACAGTATTTAAAGTATAAGTCTCAATAGATGAATTTGGATCAGATCGCCACAATATTTTTTGTAAACAACGCTGATTTTCTTTTATAAGAATCTGTCGATACATTTTAACGATATCAGCAGTTAAAGCAAATTTGTGTTTTCGAAAACGTAAAATAATAGTGAAAAGATCGTCTTGTAGTGTAGGACCTACCATTAGTATATCGTTCAACGAAAAGCCAGTGTCAGATTTAGCAGATCCGTCAAATACGACACGGATCTTGTTGCCCTTGTAAACGCAATGATGAGGGAGAAAGAAGTCTGGATGAGATACCAAATTTGAAGAAAGTTTAGTCATATGATTCAATGATGAGTATTCACTGATAAATTGAGTATAATCTCTTTTTAAAGTTAGGTTAGAGTTTAATTTCTTTTCCAGAGAGAAAAAACGTTTGGTAGCTGAAATCTCTGAATTGCCAAGATTAGATAGAGGTAACTTTAAAGGAAGAGAGACAATGAATCTGCCTGTAGAATCAAAGGAAGTAGTTTCTTTAAAGTGTTTCTCACATTGAAGTTCTTCTTCAGAAAAGAACTTGGTTTTTGGAAATTCTTCAAGCTCCCAGAATTTCTGTAACTGATTTTCGAGATTTCTGTTTCTAGAAAAGTGACAATTTGTTTTGTTATGAGAAAGAAAAGGTATAGGACCGGATACAATCCAGCCAAGCTTGGTTTTGTGTAAAGTGGGTTGACCATGTGATAGTTTAATTTGACCAACGCATAAAAGATCCCAAAATGTGTCTGCACCAATTAAAATGTCTATAGGAGACGAAACGTTAAAGTGTGGATCGGCGAGTGTAACATTAGAGGGAATGTTTAGAGATTCTCTGTTTAGTGTGACAGAAGGCAGTCTACCAGTTATTTCAGGCATTACTAAACAAGAAATTGTACGTGTAAAGTTGATTGTATTTGATTTGAAGGTAAGAGAAGTTTTAAGATGAACCACAGAATTTGTTTGATTTATGCCATAGACAGAAAAATCAATTTCAGTTGTGGGTAATTTTAAAGTGTTAAGTAAACGTTGAGTAATGAAATTACTTTCCGAACCACTATCCAATAGTGCACGAGCTTCATGCATGTTGCCTTTGGAGTCAAAGACCTTAATTAAAACAGTAGACAGTAAAATTTGCGTCGAACTAGCAAAATGGTTGTGAGTTGTTAAGGAGTTTGTAGTCTGATTGGAAGGTGTTTGAGAAGATGATGCTTCGAAATTTGGAGTGTTCTGAATAGAATTATGAAAATGCAAAAGAGTATGATGAGGTTTACCACATTTGCGACAGCCAGAAGATTTGCAGTTTTTAGTAGGATGTCCAGAACGTAAACAATTGATGCAAAGTTTTAAACGTTTTGCTTCATTTAAGCGAGAGGTTGGCTGTAATTTACTAAAATTAGGACAAGAATAAATAAGATGATTTTGTGAACATAATGAACAATTTAAAGTGTTGCTATTATTGTTCGTAGATACAAAAGATTTTGCTTTGGTGCGAAGTTTATCGTCGTGATTATTAAGAGATTCCAGAACTCTACATTTTCCTTTTAAGAATTCTGTGAGCTCACTTAATGTGGGCAAATTTGTAGCGTTGTCTTTCAATGATTGTTCCCATTCGCGGTGAGATGTGTTGTCCAATTTTGTAGTGACTAAGTAGATAATAAGAGGATCCCAACCTGTAATGTCTATTTGTAAAGATTCAAGAGATCGTAGATGCCGTTGTAAACCATCTAATAGGGCTCGCAAATCATTATGTGAATTTCTAGAAATGTTGGGTAAATTAAAGAGCTTTTTGATGTGATTATTAACCAGAAGTGGTTTATTTTCAAACCTTTCCCTTAAAAGTGACCATGCTGTGGCATATGTCGCATCAGAAATATCTAAATTGCGTATTGTGTCTGCAGCAATGCCCTTTAAGGATAGTCTCAAATAGTGAAATTTTTGAATGTTCGAAAGTTCGGAATTTGTGTGGATGATGGAGTTAAAGGTGTCTCGAAAAAATAGCCAAGTGTCGTAGTCGCCTTCAAACGAAGGTAAATTAATAGTGGGTAAACGTATATTTTGTTGAGAAATGGTAACTTCACTTGTAGAAGGTGTAGATGATTGGGATATCTGACCAGCAGGAGGAGTCGAAAGTTTGGCAAGAAGTTCTCTAGCTAGGCCAGTGATAGAAAAGAATGGATTTTCAAAAGATGCTCGTTCCCTGTCATGAATAGTAGATGCATTTGTAGTGTAGTTTGGGTCAGCGGCCTCAATAATTGATTGCACATTGTCAAAATCGTCATAGAGCTTCTCAACTTTCTCAAGGCGCAACTGTAAATCCCTAAAGTTAATTTCAGTTGAAGGTAACTCTTTGACAGAGTTAAAATAATTCGAGAAACGAGTTAAAGTGCCCTTAATTGAAGTGCGTTTAATTTTAGCATTATCAGCAGCTTCAGCCATAGTAAAAAGTAAATTTATTAAATGTAAAATATGTAAGGTACAATGTTAAGTATTTTAACTTGTGTGTTAAATGAAAATGTAATTAAATGTAAATTTTTTGTGCTTAAAAAGATATAAAACAATAAACTTGCTGTAATAAAATAGCACAGAAAATGTTTAAACGATTGAAGTGTTAAATGTATCTTTATTTATTTATAAAGCGTGCCCGAATCGCTGGAAAGCCGAATCGGTTGGTAAAGAATACCCAAAAGTTGTAAAAAAAAGAAAATATGTCAAATCTATCCAGAAAGGATGTAAAAAAGACGATAATATGTGATTACGAGTCGCAAATGACGAACCGTATTGGTTATATAACCCAAAAGTGTGTGTGAATTAGCAAATTGTACTAAATATATCCAAATGTGATGTAAAAATATATATGTTGAGTGATGTGGTGTAAGAATGCAAAAATTTATTTAAAAATAAATCAAATTAGTTATTTTTAAATGTAAAATAAGGAATAAAACCCTGTAATACCACAACACCGCGTGTATACCAAGTAAAATATTCAAATAAATGTATTGTGTGTTGTACAAAATAGTGATTAATAACAAACAATTAAGATAGAAGTAGTTTTCCACCGAATTGAAACAAATCAAATGTAAATCTCATGTGAAAATGTAAAAAAATGAAATAGTGGTAAAAGGAAAAGCACTAACCTTTGATATTTTGTATTTCCTAGGCAGCAAGCATCCAAATCGAAGGACCAGAAATGTTGGTAACTGTTCAGTGGAAAACCGGGAATCTTGAGTTCTTCCAGTTACTTGTTTTTAAATATTATTTGGACTTCCCGTGGTTTTATTAAAGAACAAAAGACCGTACATGAAACTATTTAATTACTTCTATGTGACTGTTATATAAACTGTTTTTATAATATAAAAGAAAGAAAACTTAATTGTTTGTAATAACACAACTAAAATATTACAAATATAAATTAACACTACGTTGTTACATCTATGACTGGAAACCGAATATAATGAATGAGGGTTGTTACAGGTAGGCTCCCAAAAGGTGGATACTTCTAAAAATAAATTCTAACGGTAATTTCTAATCTCCCTTAGCAATAAGTCGTTGCCAACTACTAAGCTATGCCGTTTCAAAGACGACAGGACCGTCGTCAGATCTTTTAAAGTCTTAACAATTGCCAACTATTACAAACTAGATTTGAATACAGTATCTAATTGGTTTCAGATAAATAGAATGGATCTAAATATTGACAAGTGTTCAGTTATGACCTTCACACGTAACAGGAACTTTATTAAAATGGTTTATTGTATCAATAATAGAGAATTGCCCAGAAAATCTGTGTGTAAAGATCTTGGTGTGAATTTTCAGCAAAGCTTGCACTTTAATGATCACTATCACATTGTTACTAATAAGGCTTTTAGGATGTTAGGATTTATAATTAGAAACACAAAACATTTTAAGATGATAGATAGCATAATTAAACTATATAATTCCTTGGTAAGACCACATCTTGAGTATGCTTCTGTAGTTTGGGCACCCCGTGCAGAAGTAAATATAGATTTAATTGAAAAGGTACAAAAAAGGTTTTTAAGATATCTGTATGTTAGAAAATATAATTCGTATCCATACTTGGTGTCTTACCGGAGTATGCTTGAAACTTTTAAACTTGTAACATTGGAACAGAGACGAAAAATGCAAGCAATGCTATTTGTATATTATATTGTGAATAATTTAAAATATAAAGGCTTATTCTTGATTAACTATATAAAATTCTTGGTACCTAAGATTAACTTAAGGTTAAGTCATAGAGGGCTGTTTTTTTCTATTTGTGAGACAGACTGCTCGCCCATTAACAACATGATGAGGCAGTGCAATATGATACTAAAAAAAATAGCGACATAGATATCTTCAACACCAACATCAAAGCAATTAAATCTAGCTTTTTATCCGCTTTAATCATTTTATCTTAGCATGTAGGTATATCTAATGTCAAAATCCCTACTTGTAATTACATTTTATTCTGTAAAATGTGTTTGTTGTGGAATAAATAAATAAATAAATAAATAAATATCTGGGAACAATGATTGACTCCACAAATGATTACATTCAGAAGATCAAAATCAGAATCGAAAAGGCTAGAGCAAATTTCAACAAAATGAGAAGAGTGCTATGTACAAGGAATTTAAAATTGGAACAAGGAGTTAAGTTGGCGAGGTGCTATGTTTTTTGGACTTTGTTTTATAGAATGGAATCTTGGACCTTAAATGCGACATCATTGAAAAATCTGGAATTATTCGATCTTTGCGTGTATAGAAGAATTCTGAAAATATCGTGGACAGAACACGTCACAAACAAAGAGGTACTGAGAAGGATGAATAGAGAAATCGAAATTTTAAATACAATTAAAACAAGAAAATTGGAATATCTCGGACATATTACACGTGGAGAGAAATACACCTTGCTCTGACTGATTATGCAGGGAAAGATCCAAGGAAAGAAAAGCATAGGAAGGCTTAAAGTGTCATGGTTGCGCAACCTGAGAGAGTGATACGGTTGTAGATCAAATCAACTTTACAGAGCAGCTGTCTTAAAAATTTAAATAGCTATGATGATTGCCGACCTCCGCCGCGGAGATGGCACTTGAAGAAGAAGAAGAAGAAGAATTAAAATATATAATATTCTAGAACAAATATAGGATATTCTAGAACAAATCGACCAACGAATTGGTTTAAAATATTGTTTAAAAATTTATAAATATCTCTTTTCACGTCATAAAACTAAAAGTGTTTTATACAACTTTTATAAATTATTCATATAATTATTTATACCATTTTATATTAATCGCTAATTTTCCGTTAACTGTTTTAGGAGAAACGAT
The DNA here is from genome assembly GCA_918026665.1 of Diabrotica balteata. NCBI lineage: Eukaryota > Metazoa > Arthropoda > Insecta > Coleoptera > Chrysomelidae > Diabrotica > Diabrotica balteata. The sequence goes on from OU898276.1 coordinate 177,237,224, forward strand.
GACCTGGACGTAGCATTAGTTGACAGGAGAATAGGACAACTGGACCTTCGCTTGACTCGTCGTTCTTTTACTTCGATACTTTATTGGTGATTTTAATTTGTACAAATTTTAGACTGATTTTTTGAATTAATAAAACAATTTTTCTACTACTGTAATTGGTGTTATTAATCCCAAATGACGGTAATGCATGTAAAATCTTAATGCTCAATTTGCAATTGCTGTTGCCAGTTTTCCATTTCATAATGCGGTTTTCACCTCATTGAAAGCAAGAAGTGCTTTCAAAAAGGTGAAAGCACTTCTGGCTATCTTAATGCGTTTTATTGCAAGGTTACGTTTTAATTGTCCATTTAGCTCAAATTTCAGATAATTGTAACTGGATACTTGTTTTTAAACTGTTCCTTTAACGTAGATTTTTTTCATCTCTTCGTAATTCTTACTGAGAATACTAATTTTCTTTTATGTTCAGGGCCATTCCAGACCTTTCGCAGTACTGCCCAGTGCCATTAACTAAATCTGCAGTCCTTCTCTGTTGTCCGTAAGGAGTATCATATAGTCTGAATATCTAAGATTATTTACTATCAGTCTGTTTTTAACCAGAGGAGTAATTCAAATTTTCCGCGCCGTAATGCGTGTTTGTAATTGGTCCAACAGCAGGCAAGTTTACTCCACTAAATTATGACATATTGACACTAATGACATTTGTGAAATTTTAAAATTCAAAATTTATATCGACGATTTTTTTGTATTTTCTGCGTTATTCCTTACATTTTTAGATTTTTCGTTTGCATTAATACAAAAAACAGTACTTTTCAGAACTATTTAGCTACATATTAGTGTTATTAAGATAATAATATAGATTCAATGCCAAGTACTATGGACTGTTTTTAACCAGGAGGAGTAATTCAAATTTTCCGCTCCGTAATGCTTGTTTGTAATTGGTCCAACCGCAGGCAAGTTTACTTCACTAAATTATGACATATTGACACTAATGACATTTGTGAAATTTTAAAATTCAAAATTTATATCGACGATTTTTTGTATTTTCTGCGTTATTCCTTACATTCTTAGATTTTTCGTTTGCATTTATATAAAAAACAGTAGGTACTTTTCAGAACTATTTAGCGACATAATTAGTGTTAATTAAGATAATAATAATGCCAAGTACTAGTGGTAATTATTCTTCTCCACCTTAAAAACGCCGAGTAGATTTGGGTCATTTATCATCAAATGAGAAACAATGTATTATAATCATGTTCAAACGAATGAAAATTGATAATTCTGGAATGAAAATAACAGCCACGGTAGCAAAAATTAAACAGGCAGCAGGTTAGTTTTCCAGAATAGTTCCAAACCGTCCAGACTATCTGCAAAAACTACTGCGTCGTCGGCATATCTAATGTTGTTTAGACGCATTCCGTTGACTAATACGCCTTCTTATAGTTCTAGCGCTTGCTCCAAGATTTATTCAGAGTATATATTAAATAACACCGGGGACAGAATGCATCCTTGCCTCACTCCTCTATCTATGGAGACTGCCTCTATCAATTGGTCATCCACTTTAATATTGGCTGTTTGGTTGTAATATAAATTATAGATAATTCTCAAGTCCCTATCATCTAACCTCACTTCTTTCAAGATGTTTATAAGTTTATCATGCTTCACTCTATCAAATGCCTTTTTTTAGTCGATAGAACAAGTATACACATCACAGTTAACATCCCTGCATCTTTGCATAAGCACTTGGACAGCGAATAGAGCCTCTCGGGTGCCTAAGGATTCGCGGAATCTAAATCGCCTATATTTTTGTCGCTTATATCTTGGACTACTGTGGTTTTATTGAAATTTTCTTACGCAAGGAACGTAGGTAATTAGTCCTTCAATCCATACATGGTGTAAGTTCATTTCCGAAAAAAACTGACATATGGAGTTTTTGCAAAGAACGCGTAAATTACTAAGAGTGTCGCAAAATAGGAATATGGTCACTTGTTCAGTAGATAGAATAATAGAATCAAGATAGAATAATAGATCCCATTCAGTGTCGATCGACGCGTAGAAATCTCAATCTTTTCGCTTGACTGACTTGCTATTTCCTGATGTAGCTTAGCCTTTATTTTTAGGCTGTCTTGCACTTTTCCAATTCTGGATTTTTTGAAATGTCTTCTTCCTTTCTTTCTGTTTTAAGCTAATTTTAAGTTCGTTCTCATGGTTATCACATAACTTGAACCTTGTCTTTCTTTCTTATTACCCATATGTACATTTCCTGATGTTTCATTTCCTGTTTCACTACATGATGGAAATGGACTGATCTCTTCAGGTCTTACAATCTTAATTATATCTCCTCCATTTGTTGTTTTGGGTAAACGTATCTCTTGCAAATTTTTCAAATAAGCAGTTTCTTTTTTTTTCTGGTGTTCCTTCCATGCTTTCCATATAGTTTTTTAATTTTTCAGGCTTTCTTTAAGTTGGCGGACTTCTTAATCTTTGCCTTTCTATGATGAAATCAATATTCAAAAAACACTATATTTAGAGGATAAGAGGATAAATATTCGACTTTCGGAACCCGTTTACCGCTATCTCAGCCTTTGCGCCTTTTAGATACGTTACACACCCATAAGTCGACACATTTTTGAAAAAATGTTATATTGCGATCCGGTTATGTCTAAGCAATTATCGTGCTTCCTGAGAGTAGGTAATATGTTTTCAAAGGGGACATGAATGCTAAATCCAAAGGCTGCAACCTATAGGAACCGTGAGGAAGAAGGCAAACAATCGTCAAATGATTAGACCTAGCTATTTCAATCAGTTTAAGATTTCTTGTATGGCTGTAGTTACATCCAAAACTAGCACTACAAGATTATCTTCGGTTGGTTTCACATGCGAAATAAAATGTTTCTAGTTAAAATACTGCTAGTTAAAAATCATAATTTTCTCCAGCTAGTACAGTCAAATTGTTTCGATGGTGTGATGGATTTGTGAGAGCTATTTAAATTTAATGAAGTACATTTATCATTATTATAATTAAGAGAAAAAGGTAAAAAAGCGCTAATGAACAAATATAAATACATTATCAGACTGATTAATTATTGTACTGCTAGTACCAACTAAAAACGCAATAAATAATAATAAGTGGTTATTAGAGGTTCAATTGAAATATTCAATTCTAAATAAAATTTCTGATAACACTGGAAAACACATGTTTGTCCTGTATAATTTCAACTATTAATTTTTAAGTTGTGATGATTTTTTGATATGTAGAATTTTAATATGCAATCGAAAATAGTCTATCGCATATGGTTTTCCAAAAATTCCACTTTATTTTTTATTTTTGCCAAGTCTGTTTAGCAAGTCACAGAATTTGATTGGTCGAAAGTGATGGCATGGTATGTAAGATGTGTGAGTCTGATTGGTGAAAAGGAGAAAGAGGGATTGAAGTAAAGGAAGATGGTTTGCCGGGAAAAGGAAGACTACTGTGATTTGAACGTCGGAAAAAGCAAGTTGTTTTTGTTCCATATCCTGCCAAGGATTGGTAGTAGTGGACAACGAAAGTACATCTTGTAATAAAATAACTGGTATATAGTATATTTCTGAAAATTCGATTAAGTGAAAATCCTTTCGACTACAAAGAAATTGGGTTTGTGTGAGATAGGAGTTTGGTCCAGGTGTTTTTGGAGAAATTGTTGTAGCGATAGTGTGTGCAAGAGACGTTGACAAGCAGAGGAGATAGCAAGCGTGTATAGAGTAACTGAGAGTACGAGCAAAAGGTGGGAAGGTCACAGTCGTAAAAAGAAAAGGAGTCAATAGAAACTTCTTGGAAATAAAAGGTTAGTTTGCCATATAATCAACAAAGACTCAACCACGATCATAACTAGATCATAGTTAATTTGGTTTGTTTTTTAATATTTTATTCAGTGATTTCATTTCACAATAAATATAATCTTTTAATTCAGATAAAAAAAATTAGAAGAAGTAATATTCCTTGAAAGAAAATGTTTGGCTTGATTTAATTTAAAGAAAAAAATGCAGAGAAGAGATCTTTTATTTGAACACAAGTTCAAACAATTATTGATAATGTGTATAGGAATTTTAATAAATTTGTAATTTTAATTATACGGATTAGCGCATATGATATATGATTTTAATTAATTGTAAAATTGTCTGACTTAATAATTTTTTTTATTCTTTTTTATTAAATTTTTTAATAGTTTAGTAAATTTATTTGGATTTTTTGTGGAACGTTTGTTGTCATTCGGGTAGTTCGGTATTTTTTTGTTAAATTATATGCCAATTCTTTTATAAAAAGCCTTTTTTTATATTGTTTATTCCTATTATATTGAGGATTTACATGCATATAAAACACATCTGCTTTAATTACCGCCAAATCTAAAATATTATAAAATAAAGCAAAGTAGCTGACGCTAATTTATCTGTTTCTACAATAATGTCTGGTTTCTTATGTTCTTGCAATGACACCTGGTCATCTAAATGCATTCGAGGACAAGAAGAATCACAGAATTACCCCTTTTTAGGACTGTATGAAACTAAAGTCATATTAAAATCATGAATGTGTTACTCACAATCAATTTAATTTAACTATCAGACGACCGGTTTCGCTTTCTACAATATGCAAAGCATCTTCAGGTCTCGATACAAAGTTAAATAAATGCTGAAATGATAAAAACCCATATTAGGGTGTTGTCTAATAAAGATAAACAAATTAGATGTTATAAATTACAATAATTATGCCAATATTACATGTCTGTGGTTTTATTTCAAATGAGTAAATTGAATAAAAAGGTATAAAAGTTTTAAAAGTTTAAACAGACAAGGTAAGACCCACAAATTGTTATAAAATAGTCTATTAGATTGTAATAAATTAATAAATGAGCTAAATAAATAAACATTACTTACATGCCGGTACTCTATTAATTGATTGATGGTAGAACATGGTTGAAACTAATATGTATTCTTAAATGGAGAACTTAATTCTGCTATTGTATTTGTTTGACCTCAACTTATTTAACCCACAATTATTATTACATTCCATCTGGTTCCGAAATATACTCATCTTACAAAATATTTGATTTCAAACTCAACACGTGGTTTGAGGATTTCCAACATAACATGAAAATCGTTCAGACTAGCTGTATTAATTGAATACATCTTTACTATTCACAATCATACACAAATTTACATTTCAAATAGAAATATTAACTTTCATAAACAGCTATTATTTAAAAATTTTTAAAGTGTTACTTAAAACAATTGTACAAACTCACCATTGTTCATGTCGGTGTGAGGAATATCTGTTCATATGACACGAAAAATTGAAATAAGAATAAATTTACTTTACACCGGTTTAAATAGAGGATCTTTTTACCTGTTGGTATAACAATTTCGGTTCCAACTGTCAGATATTAGAACTACCAACTAATTATTGAAGGCTTAATAATTCAGTCAATTTCTTGAATCCATAAATTAATTACCATCAATAATTATCCACTTATTACTTTGGTTACATATTAATATATCAGATATTAATATATTAATATATCAGAACTTGAATTAAATATCTAAAAATATTTATAAACACCATGACAGATAACTCACACAACAATAATTTCAAATAAAAATTTTAAATTTTGTAAATTTGTTATACGTTTGATTACAAAATGTACATGTTTAGTTGCCAAAGAATCACTTTAATTTGTTCAGTAATTTGGACTAAACTGAGTTAGTTATAATGTGGGATGTATTTCAATTATTCGTATTGTTACATTTAAATTTAATTAATTAAAGATTGTTAAAGTATGCCAATATTAAACACATCAATTTACTTTTGATATCTTAATTGAAACAATTTATAGACATTCATTAATATCAGCATATTTCATAAAACTAGATAACTTAACTTGCAGTATTGAGAAACAGAAGAAGAACTGTCACATGCTAACCTACATCTGTCAAATTTACCACTAAAATCTAATAGATAACATAAAAAACTCATTGTGCCCAAGACTGAGATGTAGTGCATAAAAGTCCTTCCCCTTTTAAATTTAATGTTTGTTTCGTCCCTTCTAAGTGTTTTCTGTTTTAGTGTGTTTTAAATTGTCCTTAATTGTTTTAATTCTAATATTTTATTTACTCGACTTTGCAATAATCTACTATTTTGCCAATAGAACTTTATCAAAGAAATTTGATAATTACAAGTTGAAAAATAATTGCACACCCACACAATTTGTACATCTAAACTTATTCATTGTCATAAAACTGTCACCTTCATAAAACAATTACTCAATAAATAACACACATTTCATAAATATATCTCTCGAATAAGTATAAATAACTTTTAAATAATACAATGGTATATAACATCACTTTCATTTAACAAACAATCACACACATATCTCTGCTTCATTGGATCAAATCTATCTCCTCAAGAACTTCCCGTTTACTGTCAAACAACTACAATAGCAGAATTAAGTTCTCCATTCAACAATACATAATAGTTTCAACCATGTTCTACCATCCATCAATTAATAGAGTACCGGCATGTAAGTAATGTTTATTTATTTGCTCATTTATTAATTTATTACAATCTAATAGACTATTTTATAACAATTTGTGGGTCTTACCTTGTCTGTTTAAACTTTTAAAACTTTTTATACCTTTTTATTCAATTTACTCATTTTGAAATAAAACCACAGACATGTAATATTGGCATAATTATTGTAATTTATAACATCTAATTTGTTTATCTTTATTAGACAACACCCTAATATGGGTTTTTATCATTTCAGCATTTATTTAACTTTGTATCGAGACCTGAAGATGCTTTGCATATTGTAGAAAGCGAAACCGGTCGTCTGATAGTTAAATTAAATTGATTGTGAGTAAGTCTTATTTATTATTTCTTTACCTATTTAAAGTCATATTCTTCTGAACCCAAAAATTGATGATATGGCTTCTTTACTTTTATTGGTAGAAATTCAACTGGAATAAAAGTTTTTTTCTTTCGTAATGTTCTCAATTAGTGTTAATTTACGTTTTAATAATTCAGTCGCTAAATGGTAGTCAGTAAAAAAATTATCGGTGGTTAATGTTTCGTTTAGAATTCTGAACTTATTTTTTTATAAGTCGTAAAATCACATTTCACTGGGAATAAGCCACAATTAAAGATAAAATACGTTTATTGACGTTTCAATTTCCAATTCGGAAATCGTTCTCAAAATACAAATGAGTAAATGCGCCGCCCCAAAAATATGCCCTCTCTATCTATACACCCCCTCCCGAAATGATGCCCTCTAGCCCTTGAATTTTATTGTATAAAGATTGCAGACAACCATTTATTTGGAGGATGTTTCTATTGACCATGAAGGTCAACCTTACTGCGAGACCCACTATCATCTTAAAAGAGGCTCTCTTTGTGCAGGATGCCATAAACCCATTTCTGGTCGCTGCGTTACAGCCATGTTTAGGAAGTTCCATCCTGAACACTTCGTGTGTGCTTTCTGTTTGAAGCAACTGAACAAAGGCACATTCAAAGAGCAAAACGATAAGCCTTATTGCCATACTTGCTTTGAAAAGTTATTCGGCTAAAGATGTGATTTGCAAAGGTGTAATAAGAGAAATGGTATCGATATTTGGCAGTATACTAGTTTTCGATATTATCTAAGTTTAAAATGTGCAATAAGATTATTATTGTTATCTAGTATACATAACAGAATGCTTTCTTATATATTTATACGTTAAAAATTACTAATATCGTAATATAAGTGTAATAAAATATGTTTTTATTTTGAGAACGATTTCCGAATTGGAAATTGAAACGTCAATAAACGTATTTTTATCTTTAATTGTGGCTTATTCCCAGTTATAAATAGTAATTAATTTACAATGCCACAAGAAAATAGCTTCAGAACAATATCACTTTTCATGTCCGATGTACGTCACGGGGCTGATTTTCTGCTTTTCCTGTATACACGTCTGCATAATACACGTACGCAGTTTTGACATTAGATATAAAGCCATAATTTAATTCCATATTTCTCACGTGGTTTTGTTTAGAATATACTGTCTGAAGGGACACTTACCTCTAAATGGTACAAGTTGTTCGTCGAAAGTGAAACTCTCATATGGAACAAACATTTTGGGAAGTTGTGCTTCAAATAAATCAAAAAACTTCTAATTGGAGCTAACTTGTGCCTCCGTCGAATAGGTCTATCCTCTTTATTATCAAATTGCAAAAAGCGCCTGATGTTACAAAATCGTTTCAGAGACATCTTCTTCTTCTTCTTAGTCGTTAACCTGATGCAGGTATCGTGATATCATGAAGCTGTTAGGTAATTTTTCCAATGTTCCTCCACGTTTTTCTATCTTCAGAGACATAGTAGCTCTAAAAATGGGCCTACCATCAGAATTTCTCCAAAATTGCTGCAGAGATTCTCCGGCACCTTTATGAATACTAGTCAGAAAAAGTAAACCTTGAATTAAAAATGCAAAATTTTAAGTTAATTTATTTTTCCGCAAATCGCCAGGAAATTTTGACATTCCTGTCAAAATTTCTTGAAGAAAAAGTCAGGACTTCCTTACTGTAAGGAAATGTCATTTCCTTACTGTAAGGAAATGATATTTCCGTACAGTTGTTAGTGTTCTACATAAATGATAGAAAACACATTGCTTATAAGGAATTAATTTATATTTTGAAAACATCAAGTCATTGCTGAATACATTTTTAAGATCAATTTGTTATATTTACAGTAATTTGACAGTTAGTACAATTATTGAACATTGGAGGAACACTCTTAGAACTATGAGAAACATTTTGGACAACATGCAGGGTGGAAGTGTCATTTTGTTGAATATTTTGTACTGTGAAAATTTTATTTGCCACCTCAACCTTATTGTTAAGCGATTCTTCGATATATCCTTCAGCAACGTTTGATGACTTCCATCCGCCATGCCTCTTTAAACTAGTTATGTCGGCACCAGAGTCAACCAATATTGTTGCAGAAGACCGACGAAAGCAGTGACCAGTATATTCTGTCGGATTTACCAAGTTCAAATAAGTAGCAATTATTTTGGGCATTTTTCTAAATTGATGAATTCCTACCACTTGTCTACAACCCTTTCCGCTTTGATATTTAAAGAAAAATCGGTCACTGTTCATATTTTCTGGTCTTAACGAAACATACTTTCGATAAACATTCAAGTAGATCTGATTAATTACAAATGATCTTGGTTTGTTGGTTTTCGAATCAGGTATGCTGATTAAAAGCTTAGATTCTAAGTCTTCTATATCGTGTACAGTCATTCGGACTAACTCATCCATTCTACAGGCCCCAGAAATACCAAATATTACAGCCACCTAAAAAATAAATAAAGCTATAATCTAAATAGAAATTAAAACCTTGTAAATTACCTTAATCATTAAATTTTCTTTATCTGGAGCTTCCTGGATAAATTTTTCAATTTCTTCCTTCGTTAAAATCTTAGATTTCTTTGCCCTATAACCTTGAGCTTGCCGTTTCAATAAAGAACGAAGTTTTGAGTATGTAGATATATCTACATTGTGTTTAAGTGCAAGGGTTGACTTCAGCATTGAATAATTGGCCCATAATGTTGAAGATTTCATCTTTAAACAAAGGTCTAGGAAGTATGCCATTACAACATTTTCTGAGAAAGAACTCGTATTTTTACTCATGCGATAATCCATAAAACGTCTGTATGCATTTTCGTACTTTTCTCTTGATTTCTTTGGCAATAATTCTAATGAAGCAGTATTCACTGCCTCAACCAGCTCTGGAGGAGTCCCAGGAATGGAAATTTCATCATCACTTATCATTTTACTTTCGAGAACACCAGCAATTAAATTTATAAGCGTCAAGTTTGACAATTCAACCTCAATACGTTTCCATAGTAACCCAAGTAATTTTATTAGGAATTTCAAAGCACCATTTATTTGGGAATAAAATTATCGCGTTTTTTTTAAATCAATCAATATCTGTCGAATTTTAAACGATTTGCGGAAAAATAGTATGTTTACCTCGTAGGAAAAGCCACATTCCTGGACTCTGTGTTGCTAAGTCTCGGCTTGCGCCTCGACTTAGCAATCTTTACAGTCGTCCAGGAATGTTAAGCTTTTCCTACCCAATAAACAATGTACTATTATAACTGCAATGAAAGTATTTACCTATAAAAGCTTCTAACTCTTCTAGTGATATTTCTTTTAAAGTACCTAAACATTTTTTCATTACATATGCTGCCACGTTCTCTATTAGTTTCCACTAAGAGTAAATTGAGCATTTCATGCGTGAAAAACAATCTCATTGAAGATATAGGATTCATCGGTAATTCGATGAGTGGCATATCTGGTGGGACCTGGCACAGGATTTAGTATATTGATGGATCTAAACAATATACAACGCAATTAGTAAAACCCACAAATTCAGTAAAAAAATATGTGTAGCACTTGAGCCACCACTTACCTTACACGTGACTGAGGTGGTGGATATTTGTTCCAAACTGTCCCATCGCGAGCAGTATATTGTAAATCTCCTTGTTTAAGAACTTCTATTTCATTTTTCGAATTTTCGCTTTCATCTTTGTCATCATCAACCGTAGATACATGATCTTCTTCAGAAAATTCTTCATCTACTAACTCTTCATCACTAGTGACGGTTTCTAAATTGGTAGATTCATCTTCATTTTCTTTCAGGTCTTATTATTCTGCTTTTCGCTTCCGAAAATAGAACCCATAAAATCTAATCACCCTTCACAGAAAAATAAACAAAACAAACATCACGTACATTTGGAAACACTTCTGGATACAGGTGGACCCATAAACAGCAGATGTGTTTCTTTCATTTCAATGAAAACCAAACTGATATTTCAAAACGCAAATACGTTTAAATTGTATATAAACCTTATCTTAAGATATCATGAAACATCACGTCTCAAATTTACGATATAATAAATATATAAACATTTGAATTTTACTACTGGGTCCAGGCGTACCCAGAGGATAATACAAAGGTTAAATACATTATGTCAACCTATAATATTATTACTGTACATTACTTCATATCAACATTTGCAAACATCAATAAAACTTAAAATTGGTTACCAAAATGGGATGGGAATTAAGTTACTCCCAGAACTATTCGGTAAAAAGAAAGTATTTTCGAACCTCATGCTCCAAAAACCAGAAAAAAAGTTGTTATATTAAATAGCAATTATTTTATGTAAAATAAAGTGACCAAAGTATTAATATCAGCAGCCGAAAAGCAGAAAATATGTGCGATGAAACGGACTACTAAACGACTTATTTAATAAACCAAATCAAGAAAGTGTAAACCACAGTACTTATAAAACGTACCAGAAATAGTTTCAGGTTTCACTCAGCAATCGATAAATATTTTACAAGTATGTGATCGCTCCGCGAATTCAGGGAATTTCGCGATGTGGTTCTTTGTTGAAATTTGAAATTCGTCATTATCAATCGTCTGTTTGTGTCTACATTATACACAATATAGTATACATTACACTACAATATATTAAGGTTTGTTTAACGACATTATATTATATATTGGTTGCTGGTACCAGATTTCTTTTATTTTTAGATTTCCTTATAATGAGTGATCCTGAAACAGATACCGAAGTAACAACCAATGCTTCAACATAAACTCCGAAAAAAAGAAGCAAAGAAGAATGTGTTCTTTCCTTGATGTTTGGATGAAAAATTACCCGTTCATCAAGCCCGTTTCAAATAATAAGTTTTGTTTTATCGGTGCACCAAAACCTAGGAACTGTTATTTACCGACAAAATGTCTCGAAATTTGGACACAATATTCGAAACTATGTTGCTTTTAAAATGATGGTTTTACTTTTTTTATTTTTTTGTTACTTCTGTTGAAAAATTGGATTATACTGTTTAACGTTCTATTATAACCAAACTTTTTACGCCCATCACTTGAAAGAGTTTTTTTTTCTGTAATCGTTGATTTTTTTTTCACCTTTCTGTGTCCAGTAATAATCGAGAAAAGCGTGTTCAAACTTTGAAGAAAATTGCTAAAAAATACTAAAATCTAATAGTGAAACGTGTTACTCATCATTGTCGCTTAGGTTCACCGTTATCGCCTTCGTGACGTCAAATCTCATGAGCGTACGGTCAGTTAGTTCGTGTTAAAACTAATTTGAATGGAGAGTAATGCATTTGTTGCCCGTTGGCCGACGCCACTGAGTAAAGATAGTCTCGCGTAAGCAGTGTAGAAATGTAAGTGATACGCCCATTTCAAATCGCAGTGTGCTTGAACTGCTAAAACATTCAGACTTTGTCTTAGCAAAAAGAGTTAGCATTGCTAGTAGCAAAATTAAATTGAACAACAAAAAAATTGAACACCAAGAGAGAAAGAAGTGACAGTTTATCAATGAAATGTTTTAACGTGCAGCAACTTATTTAAAAAGTTGCCTGACGGATAAATTTACTAAAATAAAAAAAAAACTGTTGTGCGTGGTACAAAAATGTTGTACATTACTTAGAAATAAGATACAAATTCAAGGACAGCAAATTGGACTTATTTAAGCCATTTTCTCTCCAGGATGAATCCTTTACTTATGCGTCAATGGTCAACATAATTGAAAATCTAAAAAGTTATACGTTCTTTGACATGGATCAACTTTATGAAGAAGTGCGTAAAATTAAAGAATTAGTGAAGGCAGCAGTGCAAAACCAAGACTTGACACCGCTACAAAAATGGTACAATTTTTTAAAGAAAACCAAGACTTTGTCAATCTTCAAAAGATATTTTCGTTTATGGCTTATGGTTTATGGTATTGGCCAGTTTGATATTGGCCAATACCAGTATCAAACGCGGCTGCGAAAAGAGTATTTTCCCATACTAATTTAATTTGGTGTGAGCGGCAAAACCGTTTGACACTCGAACATGTCAAAGCAGAAATTCAAATTAAAACTAATTTTAGCATGACTTGCTGTGAATTTTATAACTATGTTATAAAAAACAAGGCACTGCTAAAGGTGGCAAAATCGAATGAAAAATATAATTTTAACAAAAAATAAATAATTTATTTTATCTACGATTTTGTTTTGTAATTTCGTGTGATTATTATTATGTAGGATTAAATACTGATTATAACACCTTGTTGTTTATTTGTCCCGATCTACAACCCTAAATCCCGATTTGTTTTACCTTATGTACCGATTTAAACCAAATCGGACCTGGCAACACTAAGTATGATCGACAAATTGTCAAATATAAGAATTAACATATTACTCATTAAAAAATCTCGTATTGAATATATGGAGAAATTTGCCTCCCTGTATATATTTAAGTAGCTATTAGTTCTCCTAATTTAACATACCTACTTTTGCTAATTAATATTATAATATATATTATATGCATTTGCATAAAATCCTTTAAACTGTGCTTTCCTAAGCAGATGATTTGTTCTCGTCAAAATGATTGAAGTAGTTGTCTCTACTTGCTTAATTATTTTTATTTCCCTACTCTTGTTTTATTTTCTGTTAGTAAAACCACACAATTATTGGAGAGAAAAGGGAATTTTCCAAGAGAAGACAACGTACTTATTCGGAGATGCTTTGAACTTTGTTTTGGCTAGGGAAAGCTTTTCCGAGTTGGTTTTGAGGCTCGGTAGCAAACTTCAACACGCCAGGTAAGAAGTTGTATTAACATCCCAATTGTTTGTGCCTTATTAAGAAATATTATTTATTCAGAAAAGTTTATATTTGCACCGATGAAGCTCGTATTTTTGTTTTTATATTTTATATACTTACACATATTTCCAATGTTTATTATGTGTGTAATTATAACAGTTTTTAATATTTATATCCTTCTTCTTTATCTTTCTATTCTATTCTATTCTATTCTATTCTATTCTATTCTATTCTATTCTATTCTATTCTATTCTATTCTATTCTATTCTATTCTATTCTATTCTATTCTATTCTATTCTATTCTATTCTATTCTATTCTATTCTATTATTCTATTCTATTCTATTCTATTCTATTCTATTCTATTCTATTCTATTCTATTCTATTCTATTCTATTCTATTCTATTCTATTCTATTCTATTCTATTCTATTCTATTCTATTCTATTCTATTCTATTCTATTCTATTCTATTCTATTCTATTCTATTCTATTCTATTCTATTCTATTCTATTCTATTCTATTCTATTCTATTCTATTCTATTCTATTCTATTCTATTCTATTCTATTCTATTCTATTCTATTCTATTCTATTCTATTCTATTCTATTCTATTCTATTCTATTCTATTCTATTCTATTCTATTCTATTCTATTCTATTCTATTCTATTCTATTCTATTCTATTCTATTCTATTCTATTCTATTCTATTCTATTCTATTCTATTCTATTCTATTCTATTCTATTCTATTCTATTCTATTCTATTCTATTCTATTCTATTCTATTCTATTCTATTCTATTCTATTCTATTCTATTCTATTCTATTCTTGGCAATCATCACTGCTATTCTAACTGTTGACACTACAGTCCGAAAGAGTTCAGTTGAGCTGCATCTAAACTATTCTCTGAGGTTTCTCAGCTAGGACATTATTCTTCTACCTATGCTGCGCTTTCCTTGAATCTTTCCGTGCATTATTAGTTTTAGGCATTCATATCTGTCAACATGTGTTATATGACCCAGATATTGTAATTTTCTTATTTTGATGAAATCTAGTATCTCCCTGCCGTTCTCTATTGTTCTTAGTACTTCTTCATTGGTTATTTTGTCTGTACAGGAGATTCTCAGCATTCTTCGATATGTCCACATTTCAAATACTTTCAATTTATTAAGACATTGTTTATTTAAAGTTCATGTCTCTACACCATACAGAAGAATAGAAAATACATAACACTTAAGTATTCGTTTTCTAAGATTTAGGCTGAAATCTCTACAACATAATATTTGTAACAATAAAGCACTGAAAACTTTGTTTTCA
Source organism: Diabrotica balteata (assembly GCA_918026665.1). Lineage (NCBI taxonomy): Eukaryota > Metazoa > Arthropoda > Insecta > Coleoptera > Chrysomelidae > Diabrotica > Diabrotica balteata. Next base: position 177,252,224 of record OU898276.1, read on the forward strand.
AACTTCCACAAAATTTATTTTAACTTTTATCACTACAGCTGTTTCGGCTGATTGCCTTTCTCAAGTGATCTATTTTTGGCTTGCGTTTACAACTTATAGTCTCTAATGAAATAGGTTGAGGAGGGGAGAACTGTTTGTCTCAAGTTGGTCATTCAGAATTATATCTGTGTTTTTTAATTTGTTGATTTCCATAGATTCTAACAAAGATAGCTTAAGGCCTTTATTTTGAATGTGAAGAATTTTAAATTCATCATTAAAAGAATGATTATGATCTAGAAGGTGAAGTGCGTATGTCGAATCTGTTTTTCTATTATTGAAAGCCCTTTTATGTTCTGCTATTCGTTTATTAAAGTTTCTACCAGTTTGACCGATGTAAGTTTTTGGGCAGTCGCCACATTGAAGTTTGTACACACCACTATTTAAGTGTTTTTTATTTGGCTCTTGTTATTTTTAATATATTTGCCTAGGTTGTTATTTGTTCGAAAAGCTGGTGTGATTCCTTTCTTTTTTATGTGTTTGGCTATTTTTGTTGTTATTTTGCCTGTATATGTAATCGAGCAGAAGGTACTGGGTTTTTTCTCTGGTGGTGGAAATACTAATTTCCACCCAGTAGTGTAACTAACTCAATCTGTAGATTCTACGGGAAGATAACTAAAAGCCGAATTGAAGATTGTTGGGAAGACGCTGAAGATCAGAGTGGCTTTCGTGTTGGTCGTTCTTGTATAGACAATGTGTTCTGCCTAAAACAAACAATAGAAAAGCGTTTGGAACATAATATGGAGACACACTTGGTATTTATTGATCTTCAAAAAGCGTATGACAGTGTCCCATTAGCCAAGCTATGGCAGGTGCTAGAAGACAAGAATATTCCACCGATTTACATTAATGCTGTAAGGGAGTTGTACGATGATATGACGAGTGTAATAAAGATTGGACAAAAGTGACAAAAAAGATAAAAGTGACCAAAGGACTTCGCCAAGGCTGCTGCATTGCACCTACACTCTTTAAGATTTATTTGAAGGGGGTCTTGGATATTTGGAAAAGAAAATGTGAACCTATGGGTGTTAAAATTGGAGACCATACACTGTACAGCTTGCATTTTGCTGATGACCAAGTTTTACTTGCAGAAGATCAAGATGATATCCACTACATGTTACGAAAAATAGATGAAGAATATACTAAGTGGGGCTTATCAATTAATCCATCAAAAACAGAGTACGTAGTAGTGGGAGGTGAAGGAAAGCACTTAGAACTATGAAACAAACAAATTCAAAATACTGATAGCTATAAATATCTCGGTGTAAACATTACAAACAATGGTCGGGATACAAAAGAAATAGCTACTAGAATTGGTCAAGGAAATTCAGCAATACGTCAACTGAATAGTATACTTTGGAATAACCACATCACCCGAAACACAAAAATTAGGATATACAAAAGTATCATAGAAAGCATTGGTACATATGGTTCAGAGCTTTGGGTAATAAATAAAATGACACATCCAAAATAAAAGCAATGGAAATTAATTATTGGAGAAGATGTTGCCAACTCACTAGAAGAGATAGAGTAAGGAATACTGAAATCAGAGAGCGTATGGGCATAGACATTGACATCCTGGAAACTATAGAATGCAAAAAGGCTGAAATGGTATGGCCATGTAGAAAGGATGAATGATCAACGATGGCCAAAGAGAATGTTACAGTGGATCCCACCAACCGCAGGAAAAAGGGAAGACCAAGAAGATCGTGGAGACAAGAAGTAAATGGTGCAATGGTAGATAGGGGTCTACAAGTAGATGACTGGAACGATCGCAAGCGTTGGAAGCTAGGTTGCGAGAAACTCAGCAACTGTAATAAACTCGTTATATATATATATATATATATATATATATATATATATATATTATATATTATATATATATATTTATATATATATATATATATTATTTACAATCTTATAAGCTACTAATGTTGTGTCGATCTAAAAAAGCATGGAGAATGAGTAAAATCTCTGCAATGACGTGGCTAGTTATAAAAGTCAAAGGATATTATAATGGATGCGCCTTACACTCTTTTGAAAGTTTTAAAAAATTGGATATTTTAGACACACAACATTGGACTACATCCTTCCTAATGCCGTAAGTAGTCACAGAATTATAGGATTGGAATGCAGCAAGCGCAGAACACATTCAGCCTTTTTGATACTAAAATCCACTTCTAATAGAGCAGTTTTTCAAGAAATTTATCTTAGGAGAATATTGATAAGGTGCTCTCAATAAATTTTTAATTTTAACCTCTGTCGATTGGTCATTTTTCGTGCGACACAAGCGCACGAGGTGGGGTAAGTTTTGTGGTGACGGAAATAGTCATAATGAGTTATAAAATAATTTAATTATGCATATCATCTTTATTCTTATGTTGATTTTTTTTGGTGTAAGTCAGTTTTTCTTTCTAGCAAAATATTTTTACTAGAACAACTGTTTAGCACTAATGTGATCTGAATTTATTACTGTTGGGGTATTATTTTTCATATGCTTTGGTTCTTGCCAGATCAGATACAAAAGGTATATCTTGTTTTTTTCTTTTAATCATATTTATTCTGTGTAATAATAGTACTCCAATTCTCTATTAGTTTTGTAACATATTCACTGCCAGAACTCATTTCTGATCGTGTAATTATTTTATTAGGCTTATTCAAAAACATCACGTGTTTTTTATAAAAATTCTTGACGGTCCATTTAACACTTCTGTATTTTTTTCTCATTATTGTATTTTTTTTAGATACTATGGCACATATTTATTTAACTATCCAATATTGATTGTTAAAGATCCGGATCTTATAAAGGATATAACAGTTCGGGATTTTGAGCACTTTACAGATCATAGTTCTTGGTTACCGGAAAATGTGGACCCATTATGGGGCAATAACCTGTTTTCATTAAAAGGTACGTAAAAGAATAAAATATATTTCTCAATTAGTATAAACTTAATCACAATATATTAATTTTTAAATTTTATATAACTGTCAAGCTCCAAAGCTACTGTATTATTCGTAACAACTAGAACTCTCATCGTTCTATACATGCATTTGGGTTACAGGGTAAAAATGGTACTTACTTTAATCCAACCGATGTTCTATCTCAGGTTTTTGTTCAGTATGATTAAATGGGAAAATAGCATCAATAGTTACTTGGTGTAACTAGTACTAATCACTTATAATCACTTGTGTCTAGGTTTATGTTCTATGTCAATTTATTCTAGGTTATTATAATTGTGTCAATGCGGTTTTAAATTTTACATTTTAATTAACATAAACATTATTGTGTATTTTAAAAAAAGTTACTAACAATTTTTAAAATGTCGACTTTTGAAGCTATTTTTGTCATAACTATGCAACAAATTAACAAAAACAACTTTACAAACCCTCATTTTAAAGGATTTTCTATGCGTTAGACTTATACCAGTCTTCACATTTAGAGTTTAAAATCAAATAGCGATCTTGCATTGTGTATTATATTGTTTATAAGTGAAAAATGACGTTAAATCTTTTGCATATTTTGTTTATTACATATTGTTATCAAAACTATTTTTTAAAAATGGTTGTTAGATACCTTCATCAAGGAGTGTCATTAAAAATCATTAGTTTCCTGGTTATCTAGTATTGGTAAACATGTAGAAAACGTCTAAGAATTTACACACACAGGATTCGAGTAGATAAAGATAACAATACAGATATGGAAATTAAGTGCAGACCCTACCTAGCAAATCGGACCTATAACTTACTACCTGTAACTAACGTACTGACTAAGCTTGGAAAACTAAGATGCATGGGTGTGGGGAACATAAATATCTACGAACTACACAACACATGTTGCTATAACCGAGCAACACAACAAAGTAAAAAATCAATGTAAGGGATGACCAAAAATAAGATGTATGTACTTAATCTTAAAACTAAAAAGTAAAACCGAGAACTAGGAATGAATGTAGGGTACTAATTAGACTAGTGATATTGAGACTAAAGAAAAGAAAAACGATATAAGTAACTTGACACTTATACTTACACACAACCAAACTTATATGGAATCACCATGTATTTTAAACCAATATTATTTATTGAAAAACTTTGTTGCGAAGAATAAGGTTTTTATTGAAAATTAACAACCGATAAAACAATTCGATAACACAACTCGGTACCTAGAGATTATTTGCTTTAGTTGTAAATTGTACGAAAATAAATAAACTTTTGCGTGTTATGCTATGTGGAGTTAACGAATGTGCAAAGGAGAAAGGAGAAATATTATTAGTCCTGTGAAGCAAGGACTGCCTCTGAGGGACATAACGGCAGTGATAGGCTTAGCACAGAGCGTTGTGTCAAAAACGTATGGTATGTATCAAGAATTAGTAACGCTTAAGAATAGATTAAGAAAAAGTCGCCAGAAAGTAACAACGGCTTGCTACGATCGTTTCATTGTCCAAGTAGCTAGAAGGGCCCCAAAAGTTAACCTCACAGAGCTCACCCACAGCTTGAAAGGAAACTCTTGGAAGTTACAGGTGTAATTGTTTCAGTTAAGAAAAACACTTTGTACCCATGAACTATACAGCAGTACACAGTAACAGGTTCCTGGGTTGCCCAGGCAGCTCAATAGTAATAGCCTAAATTGGTGTCTGTAACACTAAAACATTGGAAATTGAAAAAATGTGCTATTTTCAGACGAAACCAGGATTTGTGAAAAATCAGATGGCCGACGAATTCGCGAACTTAGAGGGCGAGAAAGACAAGCGAAAATGAAAATTGCCAGATGTGTTCACAGATATAAAGGAGAAAGTGTCATGTTCTGAGAAGGCATTATGATCAGTAATAAAACTACTATATTTTCCATCCAGCCAAGTTTAACAGCTTGTAGGTATGTTGATTTGGTTCCAGAACCTGTAGTTAGGCTTTGGAGAGGAGCAATAGAAGAAAATTTCATTTTCATGTATAATAATGCGGCTCCACAGACCAGCAAAGTGACTACATACTTTATTAAAGCAGAATATATCACTGTTCTGGAGTGGCCTGCTTGCTCACCCGACTTTAACTTCATAGAGCAGTTGTCGGATACGCTTAAAAGAAGACTTAGAGCTCGCCGGGAGAATTCACAAATGCACAGCTAGTACAAGCTGCTCTTGTCACAACTTGTCACAACAAAATATTGACAGTTTATTTAGGAGCATGCCACGCAAATTGAAGCTTGCCTAAGGGGTAGAGGTGGTCACACTGACTACTAAAAAAACAAAAATAAATAAAAAAAATTAGACATTATTCGTTTTACATTGGAATTTTTATTATTATTATTATTGACTTTAAAACAAGTGGTTTCAATTTATTATTTCAATATTTTACCGTTTTTTTTTTAATAGTGATTAAATTGCTTTAAAATAAATGTCTAAAATGTAAAAAAGATTTGCCTCTTGTCAGAAGTATACGAAAGTGTAAATATAAAAAACATTACAGATGTGTAATGAATACAGAAGTGTTTTTAATGATGAAAAATACAAAAAAGTATTTAATTTTTTTTATTCGGAAATTAACCTATTAAATATGCTAACAATATTATTTGGCGGAAATAATATGTTGTTAACATATGCAAAACAATCAAATTATCACTATATGCTAATTATATATACTTAATAATATTATACTTAATGTTCAATTTGTCTTTTAAACGTGTAATTAAAAATTTCGCACAGATTCGGTTCAATTTTAATTTTACTATTCTGGTGTTTCTGCCACTTTAAAAAAAAGCTTTATCGTTTATCTATAATCTTATAATATAATAAACAAAAAACAGCAATTATTAGATTTTAAATAATATGTAATTAATAGCCATTATGTTGCCACTATTGTACAAAAATATATTAATTGCATTAAAAATCGAGGTTTATTGGTGTGTTATATTCAGCTACTTCGGTCAACTCTATGAGGTTTTTGAAGGTTGTACTTAAAGAACATCAACATATTTTGACAATAATTTTAATAGTCTCTCCTTGTGTCTCCGACTACCCCGAAATATTATCTGTTTATTAACTTGGGAGAACAAAAACAGATTATATATATATATATATTATATATGTATATTATATATAATATATATATATATATATATATATATTTTATATATATATATATTATTCTTCTTCTTAGTCGTTAACCTGATGCAGGTATTCGTGTATATCATGAAGCTTAATATTGTTCTGAAATTGAAACGTCAATAAACGTATTTTTATCTTTAATTGTGGCTTATTCCAGTTTAATAGTAATTAATCATGATAGCTGTTAGGTAATTTTTCCAATGTTCCTCCACGTTTTTCTATCTTCTGCCAATCTAGCACATTCTGACAATGGAGCGCCAATGGTAGCAACAATATGGTCCGTGTATCGTGTAGGAGATCTACCTCTACTTCTTTTGCCTTCTACTTTTCCCTGGATGGTAAGTTTTTCAAGACCATTTCTTCGAAGCACATGTCCAAAATAGCTTATTATCTGTTCTGTTATTTGTGTTCTTAGTCTTTTCTTTATGTTTAGCTGGACCAGTATGGATTCATTTGTTCTTCGGGCCACCCATGGTATTCTCAGCATTCGTCTCCAGCAGTACATCTCAAATACATCTATGTTCTTTTTGTCTTTCTCAGTAAGGGTCCAGCATTCCGATGCATAAGTAAAAACTGGAAAAACTAGACTTCTTACTAGTCTCATTTTTGTATCGGTAGTTATTTCATGGCTTTTCCAAATTTTTGTTAATTTTGCCATAGCGCTTTTTGCGATTGCTGACCGCCGCTTTATTTCTTCAGTACAGCCTCCTTTGTTGGTTATTAATGAGCCCAGATACACAAATTTATCTACAACAGCGATATTGTTTATCATAACCAGATGATTTTGATTGTTGTTAGCTCTGTCAATTATCATGATTCTCGTTTTATCCCTGTTTATTTTAAGGCCCATCGTTAAGCTTACGTCTTCTATCCGTTGTAGCAGGTGAATCAATTCAGTTTCAGAACTAGCGAGGATAGTAGTATCATCTGCATATCTCAAGTTGCAAATCTTCTTCCCGCCAATGGTGATGCCACCGTTCCAGTCCTCAGTAGCTTTCCGCATTATCCATTCACCATAGATGTTAAATAAATTGGGCTTAGTATGCAGCCTTGTCTCACGCCCTTTGTGACCCTGAAACTGTCAGTTAGTTCCCCATTTATTCTAACTCTGGCATAATTGTTATTGTACAGGCTTTTAATTAGCAGTATCAGATGATTAGGGACTCCCATTTCAGACAAAACCTGCCACATTTTACTCCAGTTGACCAAATCGAAAGCTTTACTATAATCTATGAAGCACAAATATGTTGTGATGTTGAATTCTCTGGATTTTTCTACAATATTCCTCTAATAATATATCACGCAAATCCGTGCTTAGCGGATGATAATCATATTGTTCGTAGAACAAACGCTTAAAATAAAAGTGTGGCTTATTCCCAATAAAACTAGTAAATTATATCAGTATGTCACAAGAAAACAGCTATAATATAAAAAAATAGAAGGCAATAAGTATATCGAAAAAAAATTATAAAAAATAAACGAAAAATGTACTCTTAGTCCTTTATTGATCCAATATTTCGTTGATAGTTATCAACATCATCAGGGATAAGCTACAATTAGTTTACATGAAAATTGACAATCTGTTATAAATACGTTGATCTTACTTACGATTTTGAGAATGGTGCCGTAAAAGCTGGTCAAATTTATAAAATTTTGTGAAAAAAATTGTATAAGTTTTTTTCTCACAAAAGAAAAACAGAAAAAACATGTAATGTTAAAATTCACTAAGACTGGTACAAAGACAATGCACAATTTTAACTAATTGTGTGTAGGACCGAATGTCTTCTCGAAGTACATCTAACATTCTATTTCTAAAATTAGAGTGTCATGTTAGTGAAACAACGTGGTTGAGATATGGGACACTAGACTGAAAACTCCATATGAAGTAGAGGAGATTTTAAGAGGGACTTCAGAGGCTAATGGACAGAATAAACGAGTACAGTCAACAGTACGGACTAAACATTAATACCCACAAAACGAAACAAATGGTTATCAGCAAGGAGAATATAAACGCGGCTCATCTATACATTAATGTGACGCAGATAGAGCGAGTAAAACAGTATTGCTACCTGGGAACTATTATAACGAACAGTGGAGCAATGTACAGGAAATAAAGTGCCGCATAGGAAAGGCAAGAACGGTCTTTAACAAAATAAGCGCCATCTTCAAAAGTCACAACATATCCTAGATACAAAAATGAGACATTTGAGATGCTATGTTTTCTCTGTGTTGTTGTACGGGCGGAGGCATGGACGCTTACAGACACCACTATTAAAAAACTTGAAGCATTTGAGATGTGGCTTTATAGAAGAATGCTGAGAATATCATGGACAGCAAGGATCACGAACAAGGAAGTTCTAGGAAAAATGAAGAAGGAACCAGAGATTGTGTTTACGATCAAACGCATAAAATTGCAATATCTGGGACACGTTATGAGAAATCAGCACCGTTACTCCCTGCTGCAGTCTATATTGCAAGGTAAAGTCAAAGGTAAGCGAGGACCCGGTAGAAGGAGAATATCATGGCTGCGGAATTTAAGAACATGGTTTAAGAAAACCTCAACGGAGCTGTTTCGAGCCGCAGCGAGCAAGGTTATGATTGCCAATATGATTTTCAGAAAGAGAAGCCAGAAACCAGAGAGAAGAGAATGTTGTTCGTATTTCCTCTCAAAACTTTTGTTTTCTTGAATTATTTGAGTTATTCATTTCCTTGTATTGTTTTTATTTATGGGCCTGGTCAGTTGGGCAGCACTCCGTTTCTGTTTCTTTTAGAGCCTTTGTTGTGATTCACTTGTTTGCTTATATATTTTATGACAATGCCATGTAGGTTTTATTCTTGTCCATTACGCTGAGGCTGTTTTATTGAAAAATGAGTTTCATGGATAAATTTCCTGGAAAATATGTTTGAATTACCTTAAGGTTATATCATTTAGTTTGTATTTAGTAATACTACATTTAGTTTGAAGATAAGGTATATAATCCTCGGGCTTATGCTGGTAATTTTAAACTATATTTTGTGTGTGCTTTCTGTGTATAATGATTGCTACTCCACAACTCTAAAGTTACTTCTTTTAAAATGAAATAGGTGTCCTGATTTAAGAGGAATTTGAGCTCTTATTTCTTTGTCTTATTTTCGCTGAGATCAATGATGTCCTATTTTATTATTTTTTAAACTTTTATTCCAAGCTCTATCATCTTCTGGTCAGATATAAGAGTTCTAACATTGTATGAAGTAATATGTATTTGTCGGTCTTTCCAGTAGCCTGATTTTTTTCAGGGATTCTTAACACCCTCTGCTTTAACTTTATTCTAACCACGTGGTGGTCGTGTGTATTAAGGATATAAAAAAAATAAAAAAAATGCTTATTAAAAGCTTAATTTTTTTTTATTTTATTTATAAAGAAGATCTTTTTGGAATTGAGTCATTCCATCATCAGTTTACTAAAAGGTGAGTAAAAATACCAATATTAAAAAACAAGTAAGTTAAAATTTAAATATGTAAAAATAACACGTTGGTTTTTACTACTTACATAAAAAGGTCCCAAAAAATTTGTTATGGCCACATGTAAACATTAGGAAGGAACTCCGTATTAAAAAACAATCCTCATAGTGTTTATGAACGTAAATGCAATAGACTGTTAATTTATAGATTACTAAAAACTGAAAATGGGGGCATCTTACATGACCCCCTGTAGTGTGAGTGAGGTTTTATTGACTTACATTACCTCTGATTTGTGCTGGAGTCTAGGGGTAACTGATAACTGATGATGAAAAAATTTAAGCTTTTAATTAGCAATTTTTTTTATACCTTAATACACACGATCACCACGTGCTTGTTATTCAACAGGTATACTAGCCACTCCTGGATATCTCCACTTCAATGGTTTGTTTCAGTTTCACTTTTAATTCTATTTAACTGTTAGCTTAGTTGGAAGTTGTGGAGCCGCCAGAAACTGAGGGCCGTTTAGTAGTTTCGGCTTTTATAAAAAAAAATTCAGTAGGTACTATAGACCAGCGCGACTTTGGTTTATAATTAGGATGCTTGTTTGGTACGTTTTCCTTAATCGTCTATTCACTTAACAGTTCTTTTATATGTAACAAACAGTTTGCATGTTTTTGTTTTATTATTGTGTTAGCAATTGCTACCGATTAAAAAATGTAACGTATTATTCTTTTATAGGCGACAAATGGAAAGAGATGAGGTTATTTTTCCGGGTCATGTTCACCAGCAGTAAAATGAAATTTATGTTCAACCTCATGAAAGATTGCGCCGAGAATTTCGTCACCTTTTTTGAAGAAAAAGAAGATGAGATAATAGAAATAGACCTTAAGCCTGCTCTTCGGCATTTTACCTGCGATGTGATTGCTACGACGGTTTTCGGTGTTCGAGCTAATACATTAAGGAGACCAAATAATACTTTTTATCAAATGGGCGTGGAGGCTACTAATTCCAGTGGAATTCGATCCTTCATATATTTATTTCATTTTGCTTTGCCGGAGTCTATAATTAAAGTAAGTAATTTTCTTTATATATTGTCCACAATAACCCATCACATAATTTTTATATCGTATTAATTAGATTATTTGGGGGGTAAAGGAGTACAATGCGAAAATATGAAGTTGGTTTTAGTTTACTCTACTTAACCTGTTTTACGATGGTGTCCTCTGTTATACCCAACTGGAGATCCAATAACCAACCTGGGTGGAAAGTTGGGTCGGATCTGATAGGATGTAGCGTTTATGCTACTGATGATATTAATCCAATTTAAAAATTGTATTAATAAAATCCCTCAAGAAATTTCTTGTGACACGCCCGCGATCGATTTCAAAACGACTTTTTTCTGCTCACGCCCGAGGATCGCTTTGGAATTAAAAAAAAATCGAATGTTACGGTCAGGGATCAGAACTCGTACTAGCAGACACGTCGGTGAGTTTTTCTCACGTTCAAAGTGACGGAGTTAGAGGAAAAAAAAGAATCTAGGGCAAGAATAAAACAATATATAACTCAGAGAACTTTTAGTGTTAAGACTATCCTAGGGACTATTCTTTGATTATACTAATATTTAATACTTTTATTTGGCCCATTGGTAGTGGCTATTTGCTTGTTGAGGGCTATTAGGTCTTATTTACATTTAGACCACTCACTACCACTGTTATTCAGTTTTTGCATTATATATTAATTGTTCATACATATATATCTATATACATATTGTTATCAATATATTTATCACTAGTATTTTGAGTTTTATTTCAGTTTCTACTAATCAGTATATATAGAACAAGACAAGATTATAATTTAGTATTTTGTATTTCAGGTGATTATCTCCAGTATCATTTATTTCCGGTCATTTGTTACTTTAAAATCTCAACTATTGTTGAGTTGGCGCCCTTCTTGTTCTCTACTTATAGTCCTCTTTATATATATTTATTTCCAGTGACCTTCTTTAGTTGTGTCACGTTTGATATTAACAGGTCTCATTTCGTTTCTTGTTCCCATCAGTTTATTATCCTTGCTATCTGCTTTATATCTCTAAAGCCACTATTCAGTGCATTGAAGCTAGCCCGAATACTCACTTGAGATTTAGTGTCTCTTTGGCCATTTAAATTTGTTCCTCTGAGCTTAGCCATATCTTTTAGTATTTTCCATCAACTCTCTTCCAATTCTTCTGAAATTTTTAGGTTCTACGCTTCCTAAAATCCAATACTCCCGAAGTATTGCGTTTTAAGGAGCAGGTAAAATGGTTCTCCAGAAGAGTAGTTTGGCATTAGGCGAACTATCTTACCCTGTAAGCATCCACGTTGTAAAAGCTACAATAAAAAAAGCCGGACTGCCTAACCTTTGACGAACTCGTAAACGAAACAAAGACAATGGTTTGAAATTTGAGTGAGATTAACAATGCACAACTGGTGGGATACATTCATAAGCATAAAGCCACAGCAGACATCATCGTTTTACAGGAGATGAGTTGGATTGACTGAGAAATTCTTGAAAAAAAGCACTATAATATAATGTATATTACAGTAGACATCCTACTCGTTACGAATTTGATACTAGATTTATTGTAAGAAGCAGGATTTAATACAGCTTAATTTGTTACGGATGTACTTCTTACGGATATCACTTGGTCCAGCATTTCTTTGATTTTTATTGCGTTGAGCAACTTCTTATCTTTGTCTTTGATCGTCATTGAAGTTACTATCTTCGATAGTTCTACTGGTTTTCTGTTAAATAGTATCAGCGAACCCTAACAATAGATAACAGTATTGGCGCTATAGTCTTTTCTTTACGACAATTTACAAAAAAACAACACATATTTTGAAAGATAATTACTATTCCTAATATAATATTCCTGTTAAGGCGATAATCATAATCTTCTTTGGAATTTAGTTCTCACTTTTCAAGCAATTTTATCATCATTTCGTCATTTATATTATCGTTTTCTCTATCTTCTGCATAATGGGCATGTTTCCCTGGATACCAAAAAAACTATTGAAAACGTCTGCCATAACAACAAAATGGAAGTTAGAATAGATGGAAAACTTACAGAACCTATAAACATAGACAGCGGAATAAGACGAGAGAATTCATTGAGCCCTATGCTCTTCAATTTGACCATGGATGAAATCATCAAAAATGTTAACACAGGAAGTTAATACAGAATGGAAAACAAAGAAGTAAAAATACTATGTTATGCAAACGATACAATATTGATAGAAAAGAAAGAAAGATGAAAATAATCTACCAAAAATAGTCCACAGATTTAACATGAGGGCAGAAGAATTTAATGATGATAATCTCAACTCAGAAAACTTAAGCAACAGTAATCAGCCAAGAACCAATAAGGTGTAAAATAGAAATCGATGGTATCAGTATTAAACAAGTAATAGAAATAAAATACTTGGAATTACGCTGTCCAGCGTAGAAGACAATCCAATCTTCTAACAGCAAGAGATAATTCAGCAATCGGAAGAAGAAATATCGACAACCGCGCAAAAGATGGAATGATAACTATCCATAGAGGTATTAATCCGCCAACGAACAAGCAGATTTACTTATATAGAGAAAGAGGAAAAGAAGAAGAAGAAAATTGAAAATTGAAAGGAACCTCTTACCCTGTTAGTATTTAGACTTAAATCGAATAGATTTAAAAAACTTATGGTTTGATGTAATTTTAATACGATATTAAAAGTTTTTTTTAATAACTTTCTTGAAAACGTATACAAATACTTTTTAAATATCTCAAAGTATTCATAGACTATTACTGATCAGATAGAATTATTATTTTCACCGTAGGTTTTATTGTTTTCTAGTTTTTCGACATAAAAGTATACAGCAGCAGAGTGCGAAATTTTTTTATACAACTGTTGGAAAGTACCATGGAAGCGCGGGAAAAGAATGGAATTGTGCGCCCAGATATGATACATATTATAATGGAGGCTAAAAAAGGAGTACAACAACCTGCAGAAGAACATGTTATAGATACTGGTTATGCCACCGCTTTGGATTCATATGCTGGTATGTATATTGTTTTTGTTAATCTTAAAAAATTAACATATTTAAAATAATTATAAAAATGTAAAAATACACTATTTGATATTTTAGGTACCCAAGTAAAATCTAAGACAGATATTACTAACACCGATATTTTAGCCCAATCTTTGATTTTCTTCTTTGGAGGCTTCGATACGGTATCCACTCTAATGAGGTTTATGGCTTACGAACTAGTGGTAAACCCTAAAATACAAGACAAGCTAAGAGATGAGATTAACGATACCTTTGATGCCTGTGATGGATCTGTCACTTACGAAGATTTATTGAAAATGAAATATATGGACAACGTGATGTCTGGTAGGTATTTGTTATTTCATAAAAAATGCTTATCGTGGATTTCTTTTCTCTTCACTTATTTATTCTTTATATGAAGTTTTTTATTAGTTTTATAGACTATACATTTTTCATGGAATTATTTTCAGCAATCTAGAGTACCAGACATTTGTCAAGCAATTTAAAAAATATAAACTCTAAACTACAACCCAGAGATTCCTGTAAATCAGAAACAAAGAATACAGGCAGCAAAATAAGTAAAAGAAAATTATATATATATATATGGCGGTTGGTATATAAGTGCTGCGGAGCTGCAGAACTACCAAAATAATCCAAACAAAATTACTTTGAAAATTAAATAAAAAATATCACTACTTATAAAATCTAAATTCATTTAGATGGTTTTCGTGCATGGCCGCCTTTATTTTAATCTGTCGTCCGTCGCATCTCATGGCGACAGCAAGTCCCACTTATTTGACCGGACCGGTGCTACTCCGAGCTGTGAACTGTTAAAGATATCCCCGATAACACCCGCTCAACCCTCGCCTACACTTTTCAGGCGACGACTGAAAGCAATATTTGAGCTGCATTTGTCGCAGTTCGAACTAGTGTGTACAAACTACGTTTATTGTAATTTTAAATAATCGGTGATCGCGACGCGACGACTGTTAAAATAAGTTGTCCTGCACGTAATTCGGTATTTATATTAAGTATATGAGAATAAAAGTGCTGTTCAGGATGGATGTTATTTATAATTTGATTAATGTTAAGAGATTCTTTAAATATTCTTATGACGAAAAACTAGAATTAAAATGCAAAGGACGTCCTTTGCCGGATATTAAAATCGAAAAAGAAGGATCAAGCCGAGGGAAAAATTACAAACGACAATTTAATTGCGATATTTATACGAGAAATAGTTGGATATGTGGCTGCAACAGAAAAAACGCTCTTTTCTGTTTTCCTTGTGTACTCTTTGGAGGTGATAAGTCATGGACGCAAGTTGGTGTAACAGACTTAGTACATTTAAGTGATAAAATAAAAAAGCACGAAACTTCTAAGCATCATTTGCACAATCAAATGGAATATGCTTTATTAGGCTCCATGAATATTAAAGAACAGTTCGATTCTGCATACTGGATAAATATTCAAAAATTCATGAAGCTGTAACAAAAAAATAGGTATGTTCTCTCAAAAATCATAGACTGCATAAAATTTTGTAGTGTTTTTCGAATTGGCGCTTCGGGGACACGACGAGACACAAACATCCGACAATCCTTTCAATACCCTTAAGGGTATTTCAACCTCGATGAAATATTTATCAGAAACAAGATGAACCCCTCAGAGGTCATCAATATAAACTAAAGAAAGAAAATTTTTCTATAAGACAAAGACAGAACTTTCTTCCAAATAGAGTTTTTGAGTGCTGGAATAACCTCAACGACAACATTGTCTCCGCTTCCTCTACCAACTCGTTCAAAAACAGACTCGACAGTTTTATATTATAGTTAAAATATTGTTTTTCTCTTAAACCAAAAATTGTAATTTTATTTCTTTTAGTTGTAATTTTTGTTATTTACTAGTAGGTGATTAATGAAATTTCTTTGTTTTTGGGCATAATAGGGACTTAGTTCCTCTGCCCTCGCTTATATTATAATAATAATAATAATAATAATAATCCTGGAATTTTTCGCGGCCTCATAAATTTTACTGCTGAATTGGATAGAACTTTAGCACAACACTTGGAAGAATCGACGGTTTTTAAGGGCATTTCTAAAGAAATTCAAAATGATATTTTGGACTGCATGTTGGAATTATGCCAGGATAAAATTTTGGAGGAAATTCGGGAATCTCCATATCTAGCTGTCATGGCCGACGAGACTACAGACATTTCAGCAAAATCACAAATGGTTGTAGTATTTAGATATTGTCGAAATGGAGCACCGGTAGAACGATTTTGGACATATTTGGTACCTTCAAAATTAAATGCAGATACTTTAAGCAAAAACATTTTCAGTGTTTTGGATCCTATCCTGGAAAACTCAAATAATAAACTAATTGCTCAGAGTTATGATGGGGCAGCGGTCATGTGTGGACAGCACGCAGGAGTTCAAGCCAGAATCAAAGAAAAATATCCATTTGCTCATTTTGTACACTGTTACGCGCATCAATTAAATTTAATAATGTCTAAGGCTTGTTCCGAAAACTCTCAAGTTAGACTTTTTTTTGGAAATTTAAATGAAATCCCTACCTTTTTTAAAAATTCGCCACAACGAGTGGCAGTTTTAGATAAAATCGTCCAAAAGAAAATTCCTCATGGCGCTCCAACTCGCTGGAACTTCAATATTCGAACTGTTAATGTTGTGTTTGAACATCGATCTTCTTTTATCGAATGTATGGAAGAAATAGAAGAATCGTTTGATAAGGCAGCTGTCTGTAGTTCAGCGTCTTCCATTCGAAGAATACTAGTGGATCAAAATTTTGTTTTTTGGTTAACATTTTTCCATCGCATAATGCCACAAGTAGACGTTTTGTATAATGCCCTTCAAAAGACTAAAACGGATCCTTTGGAAATCAATAAAAAGGTGACAGATTTCGAAAGATACATGAATTCAGTTAGAAATTCAATAGATGATACCATTGACCAAGGTTCTAGTTTATGCGTTGAACCATTACCAACTAAAAGGTTACGGAAGGATAACAGTCCAGTAGATCATCGGAGAGCATCTATCGAAGTTTGTGATATAATCATAAATTGTGCAAATGATAGATTTGCTTTTAAAAATCACCTACTTGCAACTTCATTGCTTTATCCTGAGCAATTTGATAATTATTGTGATAATTTCCCAGATGATAATTTAAGCCTGACTTGCGCGTCATATCCAAATTTAGATAGGGAGCGCTTGAAGACTGAATTATCTGTTATTTATTTTAGAAGAGACTGTAGAGACATTAATGGGGCAATACCTTTTTTAAAATTTTTAATTGAAAATAATTTAACAGAGCCTTTTCAAGAAACTGTAAAACTGCTTCAAATTCTAATTACAGTGCCCATGAGTACGGCAGAAGCTGAAAGGTGCTTTTCGAGTTTAAAACGGATTAAAACATTCTTGAGAAATTCCATGACTGAAGACCGACTTGTAGCATTAACCATGTTGTCAGTAGAAAAAACACTTATAAAAGAAATACCAAACTTTAATGAAAAAGTTATAGACAAGTTTGCTTTAAAAAAAATCGACGAATCGAGCTTATTTATAAAAAAAAATAATATATTTGGCTCTGTGTGTAGTTAGTTCGTAAGACCCTATAATGCAATTATTGTTGTGGCGATTTTGTTTGTAGTGTTTTTTCGTTTGCATTCCTTAGTTTCGCGTATTTATCGATAAAATTCTACTAAAAACATAAACTATAAAACAATTACTAGTGTGCCATAATGTACCATTGCTATTTTTGATATAATTGGATTTATCTTCAATTTGAAAAGAAGAAAATCGGTAAGTTCTTTATTATTTTTTAATAGATATATAATGAATAAATATATGGTGTAAAATATCAAACTAAAAGCCTCGTTGTAAAATACAACGATTAAAAGATATTGAATTAAAAAAAAACCAAAAAATACTGCAGAACTACCAAATTTTTGAGTCACCGCCACTGTATATATATTTATATATTAATATATATATATATTATATATATATATATATATATATATATATGTATATATATATATTTATTTATATATATATATATATAAATATATATACTTGTGTTTCGGAACACTGATTAAACTCTGACAATTTAAAAAGAATAAACTTGGACAATTTTCAATTAGTCTCTTCATATTGTAGAGAAAGTAGACAACATGGACGTATTTATCTATGGTTTTAAATATATTCAACTTGAGCCTTAATTTATTAAACACGTCACTAAATTTAACAATCAATGTAATAACAAATAAATTAAATAAAAACAAGAGAAATCATAAGATTCCTACCTGGCGAAACTGAATTCAAATCTTTACCACTGTGCTTTCTACAACTTGCAAAGCAAACAGATTGATGAATTGGTCGGCAATAGAATCTAAAATATGCATTCCACAAGCTGTTCATCATGGTCAAAATTCAGTCAAAATATAAAACATAATGACGGTATTAGATTTTGATTTATTAGATTTGTTTCAATATAGGGCAGCGGCAAACCGCTTATATGTATTTCAACCTCTTTAGGTCTCATCATTAAATGTAATTATAACACTAGCAGAATAACAACAAGGTTTGAGGTAGGGAAGAGCATGGTCATGGTCCTCATTTGTCCACCTTTTTCTTTTATCATCTTCAGTGGATGATTCCTCACTTTCATATAGCGTTAGATTTTTCTTCGTAGCCATGGCAGTTTTTATTCTAATAATTAATTTAGACAATAAATCTACCTTATTCTAGATGGGATGTTACCTGTTGTCAGATCTCAGTGAACTTGACAACAGGTAACATCCCTAAAAACTGAACTTGTTTGTAAATTGTTTGTAAAACAACTAAATATTACCCGAAGTTTTGAGCTAAATATCAGAGTGGATTTACACACGTCTATCTCGTTTGCAGGTTGATACGATCACCTGATTTGCCATTATTTACGTTTTATTAAATAAACAACTATTAAACTAGCTAATTAGGTTCGCTAAAATTAATATACAAATATCAATATTATTTTTTAGAAACCTTACGAAAATGGCCCAGCGGTTTGGCCGTTGAAAGGATTTGTACCAAGGCCTACCCTCTTAAAGCCAAACTACCACACGAAAAAGACGTAATATTACCAGAGGGCACCCTCGTCTGCATACCTACCTTTGGCCTTCATCGGAATCCTGAGTATTATCCAGATCCAGACTTGTTCGATCCAGATAGATTTGACGACAAAAACAAATCAACCATTAAACCGTATACATACTTTCCTTTTGGTGTAGGACCAAGAAACTGTGTAGGTTCCAGATATGCTGTGGTGGAGGCTAAAGTACTCTTCTTTTATTTGCTGCGTGTATTTGAATTAGTTCCAGTGGAATCATCGAAAATTCCTATTAAAATTAATAGAAGTAATTTCCATCTTGACGGAAACGGGTGGAAATTTGGATTAAAGAAGTTACATACTAGCTTTAGAAAATCATCCATGTAATCGTTTTGTTCGTAAATATTACAATTTTATAAATGTTAAAATAAATATAGATATTAAATAGAATGTACTTTAGGAACAATGTTTTATTTCACAAAAATTATACAGAAATAAAAGACCAATAGACCAAACTGGAGACGATAGAAATGATGTAAGAATATAAATGAAAAGTGGCAGGTTTTACAGTAGAAGCCTGTTCAAATGCTGCGGTTCTTGGCCATTCACTCCGTTTCTCTCTAACTGTTTCCTCGCCTCTTCAGTGCCTTTTCAATTTCCTTGCTGATCTACCTCCTCTTTATTTTTTGTCCACTACTGCCTGCAATACTTGCTTCACTTTTTTATTATCGACCATTTAGCCTATATGACCAAACGAAACTCAAAAAAAGGTTTGTTAAAAAAATAAACAAAATGTTAAGAAACAAAATTTAACATTTATTGTGTCTCTTATAGAGAATACAAGAATACTCAAAAAAGACAATACAAAAATATTACCTCAATAGTCGCAAAATACAAAAAACTATCATCATTTACACTAGAGTATACAAAAAACTACAATGTTACCGCAAAGTTACCTTTTTTAAAAAAAAAATGAAAATCAAAAATAATAAAGCGAGCTGTCTTTTGTAAATATTAAATTTAAAAGAGAAAAAAACGATGCAAGTTGTCTTTGTTTGACTTTGTATAAGACCGATACAACACTATATTGTTCCCGTATAAAATGGTTTCTTAATCTATCGCTTCTCGTTTAATGTCTAGTAAACTGGAGTTCCATTCATTTATTCTGTTGTTGATGTCTGTTTCCGTTTTTCCCTCAGCATTTACAATCGAGTCCAAATATTTAAAATTTTCTGCTTGCTTAATCTGTCTTTAATTTATTTTGACATTATTTTCTTCAGCCTTCTTTGAAACCACAAAAATTTCAGTTTTGTCTAGGTTGATTTTCATTTTTGCCATTTGCTGTTTGCCACACTAATCATCAGCACAGAATAATTCAGATATAAATATTTGTCGTAATTTTCTTACTGCAACATATTTGACACTTGAATGTTTCCAGCAAATCCCAAATATGATAATTTAAAGAGAAGGTATTTGTGATCAACCTTATCAAACGCTTTAGAAAAATCAGTATATGATCTACTTGACCTTGTACATCCAAAACATCTGAAATATATTAAGTTTGATACAGTAGAGCGTTTATCTATAAAACCAGGTTGATAAGGTGATATCCATCCCCTAACAGAAGGGTAAATACGATTATATAGAGTTACTTCGAAAACCTTTGAAAAATTGGATAACAAAGATACCGGTCTGTAATTGGATACATCAGATTTCGTTCCGTTTTTGAATACAGTCGTTTTGCCCTAAAATTGCACGAGCATACAAAAGCCCAACAAACGCTTCAATTTCTTTTAGTGAAATTTTCCATTCTTTAGTTTGCAATTGTCGACAAGCTTCAACTTCTGTGCACCGGTTTATGTGTTTCAAAATATAACCGTCAATGAATAAGTAAAAAGCACTTAAAACAGATACGACAATAATTTTTGTTTTTCATTTCGTTTACCTCCTCTCCCTCGAAGAAAAGTGCTCAGATTAATTTTTTCCCGCACAGTACCATCAGCAGAGGTTTCTGCATCCATGATAGGTGTCAAAGGAGATCTTCATTATCACAGACTTCATTATCGGAGTTATCAGTGCTCTCATCACTGTAGCTTCTCAAAGGCGGTTGAAAATTTTCATCATCACTGTTATCGCAGCAAAATTAGTTGCTTCAAATTCCGCATTCTCTTCATTATTTCTTGAAAATCTTTAGTCAGATTCAGTTTCAGATAATTGTTGTAGTTTCTCTAAATAATCCAAAGCTTGTTACTGAGTAAGACCACGACCACGACTTGACCACACTTTTGAAAATCAATCCAATAACAGACTGTCACCGACGGCTTTTAGACTAATATTGCACAAACCGACAATAACTTGAAAACAAATCCTAGAAATATTATTTTTGGAAAATTATATTGCCAATTGAACGAAATGAAATTTATAACCCACATAAATCGATTTGGATCAAAATTACCACTTGTCCTTCTACGAAATTCCCACGTAAAAGTATTTGTGAAATAACCCACATAAATCGATTCGGGTCAAAATGATCATTTGTCATCCTTCTAGAGGTATTATTTCGTAAAACAGGAATTTTTAAATAAAATTAAAATAAAACACTACCGATGCGATGTATAGAACAGTTTAGTTCAGAAAAAGTCAAAAAATTCAAAGATCTTCAACTAATTGAAAAGATATTAAACTTTGAAAAAGCAAATTGGTCAAAATGACCACCTCCGTCTTTCTAGTGTTAGAGAACCATCTCCCACCTATGACGCTCGATAAGGTAGTTCCGATAAAAGGTGCTACCTTTGTAACAGAACCCTACACCACTGTCTTAATAAGTTGATATTAGTTAAGTTACTATGAAGCTGAGTCATCATAGGATGTGATCATTGAAAGGAACAAAATTCAGAATACACTTACGAATCCTTCTTGAAGAATTATGGCGACTCCGTTACTTCTGGGTCATTCGGCATTCCATGACTGTTATAAATGAATTCATAACTCTTCAATATATTAAACCATTTCGTTTCAAATACGAGTAGGATGGAAATGTCTAGCTGAATATTGAGTAATTTTATGCTAAGCGCACACACATCGAATTTGGACGGTCGATAAAAGTTCGACGAACAAATTATGGATTTCTGTGGCACGGGGTTTTCGTGGATTGACAACTGGAAGAAACCGTGGTCTGTTTGTGGTCTCTCTCCCTTGATGGATCTTAGATAGATTCCGAGATCGATGATCATTAAGTTTGCATACTGATCAGTTGTTTCTTATGAAACGCTGCAATAGAGATATCCATAAGGATATTTATCTGACTAGGGAAGCTGACCCTGAATAGGGATGAATGTAAAATCATGATGTAGATAAAAATCGCTTTAGCTCTAAGCCAACATTTTGTTAGATTCTCAATTACTTTAAATAGTGTTTTTTACACGGACATAAGAATAAGAAATACCATAAAATACCATTCCGGAACAAAAATAAATGATTGAATCCAACTTACCTTAGTACAAAAGCGTACACAAAAAAGTTACAGCCCTTTGAATTTACAAAATAAAATTGTTTTTTTTTGCATTATCTCCTAAACTATTTGGCATTTTGTAATAAAAATTTACACGTTACTTTCTTGTTCAGAATGCATTTTTCATAAAAAGTAACAACAAAATTTAAGCGCACTGAAAAATTTTAAGTTGGGTGTGAAGCCGTAAATCCCTCCAAACTTTTGAGTAAGTTCAAATGAAATGAATTTTGTGGCATCCTTAACTTAACACATTATTTTTAAAATTTTTTGCCTCTTATCACTTTTTTCAAAACACAGTTTATATTGAGTTACGGCCCTTTTCACTAACCTTTAAAAAATTGTGTGATAAAAATTTATTAAACCAAATAAATGGCTTAAATGAATTAACAAGTACAAAAAATGTCTATAACCTCTATAAATGTGATATTATAATAAATTTTCAAAATGA
Organism: Diabrotica balteata; assembly: GCA_918026665.1. Taxonomy (NCBI): domain Eukaryota; kingdom Metazoa; phylum Arthropoda; class Insecta; order Coleoptera; family Chrysomelidae; genus Diabrotica; species Diabrotica balteata. The sequence goes on from OU898276.1 coordinate 177,274,920, forward strand.
CTCCCATTTTCTTTAATACACATTCGGTATCGTTTTAATAAAAATCATAATTTTCTGATGAAATTGATTTGCAGCTTCAATTATTCTAACCCTCAATTGTTGTTCGTCCTCTATTGTTACAGAATACACTTTCTCTTTCATAAACCCCAAAAGCAAAAGTCCATGGGGTTAAGACCTGGACTTCTGGGTGGCCAAGAAATATGTGCGTTACGACCCCTTCCAATTCACCGACTAGGATACTGCATGCAAAGGTATTCCTGGACTTCATTACTGTAATGCGGTGGAGCGCCATCTTGTAGAAACCACATATTTTGCCTTATTGCAATATTCACTTCTTCCAAATACTCTTGTAAATCGTTTGCCAAGAACTGCAAATAATTATCACCATTTAAATTGTTGGGAAGAAATACGGGGCCTATTAGATTGTTATCCACAATTCCTGCCCAAACATTAACTTTGAAAGTCCTTTGGTGATGAGTCGTTTTTTTGGCGTGAGGATTTTTGTCGGCCAAAATGTGCTCGTTATGATGGTTTGTTATTCCATTTCTACTGAAGGTAGCCTCGTCGGTAAACAAAATATTTCTAATAAAATTAACATTTCGAGTGTTTTCCATTAACAACCAATCGCAAAATCCAATTCTTTTAGGATAATCTTCAACCAATAACTCTTGAACCGTTGCGCGTTGTTAAGTGATAGGGTTTAAGCAGCTGATCCTTAAAACGCCTCCAAACCCTTACGTAAGAAACATTTAGTTGAGCAGCTATTACCCTTGTACGTGTTCCAGGGACTTCATCAATGATTTCTAAAATGTCTTCATCAGTTGTATGCATTATTGGACGACCACTATTGCCAGCAACTTGCGGTTGGAATGTACCTGATTCCCGTAAACGACGATCAATGGTCAGAAATAATCATCTATCGATGTATTTCTATTGGGGTATTTTACTGCATAACGCCTTGCGGCTGCTGCACTATTTCCTTGACATTCACCTACGATATTCCCGCTAGTTTATTGAAGTCATAATTTATTCTGAACCAAATTACCCAAAGTTAAATGCATATCTGCCTATTCCTGAAATGTCTAGGCCATTGTAATTTTTCGTAATTAAAATTTTTAATATTAATCTTATTCACACAATAAATGATAGCTCCATATTATTGACTATTATTGATGGAACTGTTTGTAATTATGGTATCCGTGAAAACTAATTGTAATTTTATGGTCAACTAGGAAAAAGCTAGTTTTTCGAAAAAGTGATAGGAGGCAAAAAATTTTAAAAATAATGTGTTAAACTAATAATGCCACAAAATTCAATTGATTTGAACCTACTCAAAAGTTTAAGGGGATTTAGGACTACACACCCCCCTTCATTTTTTTCTTTGGGCTTAGATTTTGTTGTTTTATTTGTATAAAAAATTCTTTCAGAAGAAGAAAGTAACGAGTCTATTTTTAGTACAAAATGCCAAATAGTTTAGGAGATAATGCAAAAAAAATTTGTATTTTGTAACTTCAAAGGGCTGTAACTTTTTTGGGTATACTTTTGTACTAAGGTAAGTTGGATACAATCAATTTATTTTGTCCCCGGAATGCGTGATTTTATTTATGACATATCTTTTTGAAACACCCTGTATTTCGTTGACACTATGAATACCTGTAAGTAGTTTATTAGAACGATACTATAAAATTTTATTTGTTATTTGCAGCTCGTGCTAAAAGCCTCTTTTTGTAGTTTTCCGTAGTTTTCATTTGGTTACCTTGAAAATAACAACTATAAAAATTGTCTAGTTAAATTATAGATAGAGACAATTTCAAATCAACATAACATCTAATTTTGTTTGTTTATGTTATTGGTTTTTTAATTATCGTTAAATTATATCAAATATCGTATATTTATATTTACTTAGTTTACAGAAATCAGGTTCGTTTTGTCATTTGACAAACAGGAAATACTAGAAAGTAATGATTCATATAATTTTTTTTTAAATACGTAATACCAATCGTTAGGAAACTCTAGCAAATTCACAAATTTGTGTTCAACTATTATGAGGATTTTCATGTACATTTAATAAAATATCAAGTTTTACATTGTCTTCAATTTAGGACGCCCAGCGTTTGGAATATGTTTAACGTGCCCAGTTTCTCCAAATTTTCGGACTATTTTACTTACTGTTGATTGGCTGATGGGTCTGTCTGGATATTTTGCGTTGAATAAATTGCATACCTCGTTCTGTGTTCTTTTTTATCTCCGCATCCGCTAAGAATTAATATTTCTATGCGTTGTGTTTCATTTAGGTGAGCCATAATTTAGTATTCAAAAGTAAAAATTACAATTGACAACTGATGACAATTCACAAAATCAAAACATTTACGTCAATAAATATTACAGTAACTATGCCACTATCACTTGCTTGAATTAACATTTGACAAAAAGTTTCAGTGTTTATGAGATAACTTTTTGTGTCCATTATTATTTTTACTTATTTTTGCTTTTTTAAGTATTTACTTCAGAAAGTCATGGCAGGAATCGATGATGGCATTTCGAACATTTAATTTAAAATAATTGTTATGCATAATTTGGTTACTTTAAAGTACATTATGAATTAAATCATTAGTTGTAATTTAGTTGAATTTAAATTAAAAAAAATGTTTTTGTACCCTTAAAAAATATTTTAGTTAAAAATGTAATGTCGTTAAATAGAGAATTAAATTCTCCTTCAAATGAGGTGTCGCATTATACCAATTTCTATTTAAAAAAATTAACGATTATGTCACTACACCCACACCGGTGACGTCATCCCTACTCCATGTACGTTATAAGATGGGTATTTTATAACAAAAATCGACCTGTTTCGGGATTTCCCTCAAAACTCGACGGTTCTCGAAATAATGATAATATTCCATAATTTAACCATAGACAAAAACCATATACACTAAAAGCCAAATAAAGTTGCGTGCACGTCACCAATGTCGTAATTCTATTGTATGTGTGGCTACATTTCTATAGAAAAGTGTATGTTACTTTAGTTTGCTAAACAATCACTTTTAAAAATAACCCGATCAATAAAAAAACTTTTGTAACAAAATAATGTATATACAGCTATGTATATATAGCTTTTTTGGATTTAGACGTCCGTCATTGTAAAATTTTGTGTTGAAATGTTCATGAAGAAACCACCAATTATTGACGGAGTATTAGTCACTACCAGAAATATTGTCATGTTGCCGCGTCGTTTGTTGAATTTTCATTCAGTGGTCTGTGACTTTTGTACTCGTGGTATCGTCGATTTTTGAGGTTATCTTGTGAAAAACATTTATTTACTTGTCAAAATGCCCAAACAGCTCAATAGTCGATGCAAAGAACTTGTGGCTTCATTAGTTAACTATTTTGAAGAAGAAAGGATTAATAATGGCTCTTTGTTACCCTTAAACGCTGTACAAGAGGTAATATGCGAATAAAATATCATTACTTTACTTTACAAAAATTTGTATGATTTTAGCGTGTAGCTGCTGCTTTAAAAATCAGCGTAAGAACAGTAAACAGCATATGTGCATATGTCAAATGCAGAAAAAAGGTGAACAGTTCGAGTCACCAAAGAAAAAGCGTTGCACTAATAAACGAGTAACTTATTGTTTGGTAACTCAGTAATAACTTTACCACTTTTATTGTGAAATTACTTACTTTGTGAAATCTATTCATGAATGTAATTAACAAAAAAATAAATGAAAAAAAAACACTCATTTTTAAATTCCACTTAATATTGTTACGAAAGATTTATCCCACATAGGAAAAGTCCATTGACGAAAAAGAAGAAGTAGTTCGAGAACATTCAAGATGACATCGAAAATTCTTGAAATGTCTAGTGAAGTTTGGAACGTCAGAACATATGTATATAACAGATGTTTTTGACAGTTGGGGAACAGATGTATTTTGAATGTAGAAGTTTATAGTTGTCAGTTAGTTAAAAGTATTGTTATATTGTTGGTGTTGAATAAAGCTAAGTTTTAAGAAGTGTAACAATATAGTGTGAAATTTGCTATCTTCACCTTTTTTGTTTATTTAAGTTCTTTTCTGTTAATTTTCATACTTCATAAACCATCTGACAACGCTGCAAATGTTCACAATGATGACGTGAACGCAACTTTATTTGGCTTTCACTGTAGATATTTATCTCATATTGGCGACCTTGAAATTTATTTTAGTTTCTTCGAATACACAGATGGCGCTACAGTACCTACATATTTTAAAGAGACATGGCAACTTCACGTCAACGTCAACATTTGTCATTGTCAAGATTCTTGTGTGATTATTTACTATTTACAGCGTGGTGGTGTTTATCTTTTGAGGATCTTTTATGTATTTTTATTTAACTCGGTGTGGCATTTATAGTTCTTAATTTATTAGTCTATTATAGTGTTTAAGTTTTATAGTGTTAAGTTAAGTTTTAATCTGTATTTGTTCCATTATAGTGTTAAGTTTTAATCTGTATTTGTTAAGGTAAGAATGATCTATTGTAATTGTAGATTTTTTTAACAAGTTAATTTTTTTTGATTAATATGTTTGTTTTGTTATTCACTTCAGATGGTCAGATGGTTTATATTTATTTTAATATTTTATTCAATATAGATAATAATAATTTTTACAAAACTTATGTGTGGTATGGTGCAAATATCCATGTTCAATTTACACTATAAAATTAAATAAATTAATAAATAAAATTTTTTTTGTTAATTATCAGTTTTATTTATCCTTTTTTTTTTCTAAAAACATTCGAAACATATTTCACACTGAGTGCACATTTATGTGCACTCTGTATTTTTAACTGAATAAGAAAACTATAAGAGGCAATAGTGCGGCAACGTTGTATTTAGTTTCTTCGAATTTGTAGATGTCGCCTTTTAGCTTCTAAATGTCATTATTGAGTTCGCCATCTATTTGGTTTTGGTCTATGATTTAAACCGTTCACAGACACTATCACTATGTTCTATCACTGATTTTCTGATGCACAACGACAAAGCGAAAAATAGTGAGACATTATTACCATTTAACATAATATACCACCTTTGTTGCTTTCATTGCGGGCTCACTTTTATTCATACAAATCAGAGAGAAAACAAATTTCTCCAAACAGAATAGGAAAATCAAAAATAAAATCTCTTATATATAGGGCATTAACAACGAGAGAATCTTACGAGAAATACAAAAGAAAGAGAGCTACAGCCACTAAATTAGTTAAGAAACAAAGAAAGAGTACTGAAAGGTGTTAACAAAAAAATTGAGTCGGATTTATGTTGAAGAAATTATTACTCTAAAAAATTAATCAAAGGATCGTTTTTACAGTAGTATTTATTTTGTATAAATCACTCACATCAAACAGAACCAGTGGACTTATTTGAACGGATATAGATCTCAGAACAAGGGATTAAATTGGCAATTGAAAAACTAGAAAGAGGAAAAACAAGAGAAATAATTGACGACGAAAGAAAAAATATAAAATAAAGGCAACTAAGCTGGCAATCATTTACCATGCTACACCAATCTTTTGATAAAATAGGCAAAGATGTCTTTTATTTTTGACTTCATTTATGTGAGCTTGATGATGAGCGTGAAAAAATTTTAAATAGAAATGTGGGTATTGTAATACATTATTTGAAAGATCTTTTAAATACCTGTTCAGTCATATCAATACATACAGTAATTGATTTGCGCATTGCCACAAATAGTATTGATAAAATTAATATCAACAGATTTCTTAATAAAATTGGCATAATAAGTATTGGTACGATGTATTTATTGACACCCAAAAATAAATTTTGTAAAAGCAGTCACTGATAATAAAATGTCTTATCATCTAATTTTTACCCTTTTTAAAAATCTAATTACCTTATCAACATCAAGACTGATACTTGGACATTCAAACTTAATTAAATTTCTGTCAAGTGAGTAATAGTATTATTGTAGTAGATGTATTTAAAAAGTCTTTGTATCTATCAACATGAAGCTGACCAAAAGGCAAGGAATTAAAATTCTAATAATAATTGGTTGTGGAGATAAAACACGTACGCAGAAAAAAGTACATACGTTATTTAATATTAAATACCCCAACCGAGAACCATTTTCACAATACACTGTAACCAAAATTAAGAAGAAAGTTAGAAAAACAGGTCATTTCAAAGACCTCCCCGAAAGGTAATAGAAAACCAATATCTGAAAGCAAACAATTAGATAAACTTTCGAGATAGTTCCCGTACCCGTTCAAAGCAAGTAGCATTAGATAATGACATGGACCATTCAACAGTTCTTGAAAAACTAAAGAAGGAAAAGTGACATCCCTATAAAGTATATTTAGTACGAGAACTTTAGATAGAACATGCTTTTGATAGACGAATTTAAATTTGTGAAATTAAAATGGAACAAAATAACTGAAATACGATGTTTTTAAAACAGATTTCGACTCTTCCATTCTAAATCCAAAGTTATTAAATTTAGCAGAAGAATGACTTCTTTTGATCCTAAAATCGCTATATTTGATTCAAGATTAACCTGGAAATAACACATATAAGAACTTAAAGGAGTTTGACTAAAAAGGTTAAATATAATCAAAACACTCTCACATTATTATTGGGGCGCGGAAGAAACTACGTTACTGAAAGTTTACAGATCACTAATCCGCTCCAAGCTCGACTATGGATGTTTCGTCTATATGTCTGGTACTAAATCAATCTTAAATTCACTAAATATAGTACACAACACGCTATTCGTCTATGTCTTGGAGCATTCCGTTCTAGTCCGGCAGAAAGTCTTTACCGGAAAGATAATGAACCTCCTCTATGGCTTAGGCGAGAAAACCTTCTTCTCTCCTATGCTCCTGCAATTTCTTCCAATCCGTCCAATCCAGAATATATTTTAATTACATCATCACACCAACCCCATAACAACCCTCCATGTAACTTAATTATACATCCTATTTCTAGTTTTATACAACCGTTACTAAAAGATATAAATTTGTCTGTAACCAGAACTCTACCATTATCCAATAATCTCTGTTGGACCAACATACTCCCACATCATGATATTTCCCTCACCAAATTTAACAAGAAAGATACCAGTATTTTTACATTAAGAATTATCTTTCTAGAACTTATAAACAAAAATAAATATTACATAGTTCTTTACACTGACGCTTCAAAGACTGAAATGGTGTTGGATATTCTGTAACCACTGTACAACAGCCTATCGAACTCTCTAAAATTTCTCCTTGGTGTAGCATCCACACTGGTGAACTTCTAGCTATCTCACATGCTTTCAAATATGCCCAATAATATCCAAATACACACATCGCCATATGCTCTGATTCACTTTCCTCTATACACTCCATTAATGCTATACCACCAACCATCCTATCGTCCAAGATATTCATGACACATATCAGCTTCTTATAAACCGAAATACAACTATCACTCTGATATGGGTACCATCCCATGTTGGTATTAGTGGTAATGAAAAAGCTGATGACTTGTCAAAAACGCCGCATCATCCACGGACAGCACTATCAATACACAAATTTGCAACAATCTCAAAGCTAGACTGACGAAGTTTAATCTATCCACCTGTCAGATTCACTGGAATAATGTTACTTCAGCGCTGCATGAAATTAAACCCTCAGTGAACCTTCTTACCTATCTCAGTTTATCTCAAAAAAATATGGCTGCGTCTAACTCATGGCTGCCTGATGACATCATCTCCACAACCAAAATGTGAGCACTGCAATACGACTCTCCGAATCAGGCCTATACTTATCGAATGCCCTTTTTATGCCAAAATACGCAACATGGAGCGAATTATAGTTGAAGGTAACGTAGCAGGTAAAAGATCCAGAGGAAGATCTCCAGTACGATGGTCGGACCAAATAAAGGAGATGACTGATTACTCATTCTCCGAAGCAAAACAACACCCACAGGAGAAAGATAATTGGTCAAAAATAGTTAAAAAAATTACATGACGCCACTACATCCTTACGAAGAAGAAAATATTGAGGTGGAGGACGCCAACAGCTCGATATTAGTACTAACTTCAAAGAGGTCCTAAACAGCACAGACCAAATCAACAAGGTCATCAAATTCCTCGAGAAAAGTCAACTGCTCAACAAAATTTGAATGTTATATTACAAGTTTTTATTATTTTCTCTTTATGTTAAATGTTAACTACATTATTTTGTAACTTTATATGATATTACCATGTAAATCGTAACTCGTGCTAATGACCATATATATGTAACATGCACGTTAATTTAAATAAAAAAAGGTTCTTTTCTCCGATGAAGCTTTCTCTACTAAACGGTCATATCAATGTTTGGGTGTGCTTGTCTTTTTAAAGACCGATGGTATGCACAAATCACTATTTTTGTGTCAGATATTTCAAGGTATTAAAGTTAATTTCATGTAGTCAATCAACAATCCTGCAGTAAAATCTCCCCAATAACACAACTTAAAAAAAATTGACAATATAATTTTAAAATCATGTACTTTACTACACACTTTTAACTCCTTGTAACTCAGAAACTTTGTTTATGTTCGTAGATTAAAATTCGCGAATTAAGGTCAATTTATACATATCCATACCGTGTTCGATCCGTCTCAGTGCCGAGTCCGGATATTTTTATGTTATGTTATGTTATGTTTACATACAACCTTGTTGTGACAGTGTGCGTACCGGGTCGAATAAGAGAGGAAAACGTTATTACATATTTCTTTGTAAAAGATAGTTGAAAATATGGCGGCTTGGATAGAAGATCTTACCGTGTTGTCATTATTACTCGATGAAAAGGAAGAGCAAGAGCAGAAAAGGCGGAAACAAAGAAGATGGAGTGTGCATCCAATGTGGAAATAAAGATAAACCAAAGGAGACTTTAAAATATACAGAGAATTATTGGACGATGAAACAAAATTTACGAATATTTTAAAATGTCGCAGTACTCTTTTTTATTCTTTAATATATATAAAAATCCATAACATAATGACCGCACAATATCTCCTGCCTATCTGTTTACCAACATTCGCGTTCTCAAAACAATAAAATCGTGTTTATACAAGTCCGTGCGATCCTTCTCATTTCCGTGCATCGCCAGTGCCAAAAATAGCAATATCTTTTGGGATTAATTTCAGGCCGGCCACAGACGGAACCCGTCTGGAAAACGTCAATATATAAATGCACTCATAAGAGTGCATGATTGTTTTTTTTTTTCTACTGGGCACTGTCATAACACGGAACGGACACATCACGGATATGTAGGTATAAATCGATCTTTAACATAAACAGTCAAAAGTAGAGCAGTGTTATTCGAAAATAACAATAGAGAGTTAAAGTGCAGGGCAAAACGCATGATACTATAAACTACAGATAAACCCACGCGCACGCGATCAGTCGTGTGACGTCACTTGGCGACAAATGTCACCAGAAATGTTCTGTGTTGTATGGAGTTTTGTCAGATTTAGTCAAGGTTAGTAGATATTTAAGTATCTACTTAAATATCTACTAACCTTGAGATTTAGTTTTGTTTTATCGTTTATCTTGTACGTTGACATCGGTTTACTGGGTAAACCATCTTTCCGAAGGAGGTTTACTTAAACCATATCCAGATTTTCTAATTAAATGTAATGAACTGGACCATATTTTTAACAATTTTAACAAAGGGTCATTAAAATTAACCAAGAATTATTTAAAATCGCTAATGGATTTAGCTGTGTTCAGATGTAATGTTAGTAAAGGTGTAAATTATATTTTAAAATTAGAAAATTGAATAGATATATTAAAGAAACATCCAAAGTTAAGAAGAAGAAAATATTAAAAATTGTAAAATAAATTGTTAAATAAACTTGTAAATTATTACAGTGTATTTTATTTTATCAGTTGTATTAAATTTTTATTTTAATAAATCAATCCATTGTATATAAATTTCCATTTGCAAAAGGATGTTTAGTTCTTACTTTTTTATATAATTTTAGTTTACATTGCTAGGCTAACAGAGATGTATATATAACATATTTTTAAGATTTAATTGCAGATATTTTACCTAACATCCCTTAATATTCTAAATATTTAAATAAAAACCCCTTTCTTTCCATATATGTTTTACCGACTGTGATGATAAAAGGTTGGTGATAAAAGTGACTTTTATCACCAATTGACGTCATGCGCGTCGATGTACAAAATTCGATTGCGAAGTGGGTTTATCTTGGAAGTCTTAGTATCATGGGCAAAACGTTAACGTTAACGTATAATTTGACAGCTACTCGTGCGCAGTAGAGGAATACATACGTTTGCGTTAACGGGTCTCCGTAACCTTGCGTGCGTTTACGGATTCCCTTAACGTTATCCAAATTGTTCCGATGGTTCCGAGTATTACCGAATTTCTGTCAAATCTCCGAAAATTAAAAACTTTTTGTTGTTTTGTGATTTTAACCAAAGATTCATCTTTTGTTTGTATTATTGTAATCTAAAAATAGTGAAAAAAATCGAAAAAAAAATGACGGATATCAATTTTCCAATAAGTTATTACCAAATACATGTAGAAGTACAGCATCGTACATGTCATCATCCTCGAAATCAGATTCCCCACACATTTCAAATATTAAAGATATCTTCCATTCTGCTGTAAAAGCAATCAAAATATTTCATAAAAAACTAACCAAACCAGGAAAAAAATATAAAAGGACACTGTCTAATCATTCAAATTTGTAATTAATCCACAACAAATTTGAGTAAAAGTAAGGTTAGAAACACACGTTAGACGTTAACGTTTTACACTTCACAGCTAAAACGTATAGTGTCCGTAAACGTAATATCTTTACGTTTACGTTAGTGTTAACGTTTACGTGTCACCTGCACTTTAACTCTCAAATAATAATATGTGGTATATTTATTACTATAAACACAAATTACGCCGCAATGTTATTTTTATCAGCTGTTTAATATTTTTACTAACAAAAATTTATTACTCAATGATAAGTGCAATTTAAAACAAAGTATTAAACATTTCTGATAATTTTTTTATCAAGATAAAGATGATTTTTATTTGAAATAAAATAGATAATTAATGCATCGTACAAATAAATTACGATTACATACTAGTCGGGCGGTTCCCAAAATGCGCTTCGCGGCTCTGGTGCTGTGGGATGACGACGTGAGTGATAAATACGGAAACTACGTTGATATGATGTGATATATAAATATATATAAATATATATATATATATATATATATATATATATATATATATATATATATATATTTATATATACACTGTAGGTAAAAGTTTATGGTCGGTATGGTAAAACTTAACAGGATATCTAACACAGATATAAAATCATATTTTCAGCGAATAGACAAAGATAACAATCATATTCCCCCTTGGTCTCCCCTCCATAAATCTTCTTGACGCCCATTGCCTGTTAGTGAGACGATTAGTTCCGATCAGAGATATTTTACATATTCTGTGGTTCCGATCCTCATAAAGCTAAGAAACTAGAGGTGGGTCCTCTAGTTTTTTAAATTTTTATCGGAACCGTTTTTCGTAAACTGTAACTAGTTGATTGTTTACCAGTATTCAAATTAGCGAGTACACAAACATATTGGCTATTATCGTTTATGTGTATAAGTATTGAAGTGAAAGAAACTAACGAAGAATATATTTATTATAACTTGAAAAATAAATTAAACAATACAAATAGTACTTACATTTACATGGACTTAAGTCATCTTTATCAGTTTCTTTTTCTTGTACTAGTTAATTTTCAATAGTATAATCTTCTTTTTCTTTTTTTTTATAGAAGTAACCAGCTTCAACCATCAACTAGTTGATGGTTGATTCAAAAAAACTACGTTTTGGGTAGCCGTAAACACGTAAACAGAGGAGCAACGAACACTTTACGTCGACGAGGACGATTAGTTGATCTGAGAGACCACTACAAAACTACAAATAACATGCGACTCTTTCGAGACAGTGGACAGTCGGGCTATTGGTTGACGTCGAAAATAAAATAACTAGGTATTCTGATTCATGAGAATGAGCTTCGATTTACGATTGATCTGCATTTTCGAAGGTGATGGATACTTCCATTAATAAAAATATTAGTTTAGAACAAAAGAAACAAATAGATATGGATTTACTTAACCTATTCAAAGACTCGTTTCATCCGTTTTCCATAGTTGAAGAACGAGCTTTTAAAAAGTTTGCAGGGTGGATTCTTGGATATAAACCGCCAACAAGAAAAACTTTGTCAGGTTCATTACTTCAGGAACGTTATATCAAAACTGAGCAAATGATTAGATCACAAGTTGTTAAAGAAGTAGAAAATATCTGTATTACTACTGACTTTTGGACATCTGGAGTAACTGAGAGTTACATCGCATTAACAGGACAATATTTAACCGAAAATTTAGAGTTTAAAACGGTTTTATTAGGCTGCTGCCATTTTTCTGGAAACCATAATTCAGAAAACATCGCTTTTAAAATTAGTGAAATTATTATTCAGTGGGGTCTAAAACAAAAAGTAAATTTTGCAGTAACTGATAATGCCTCAAATATGGTCATAGCTATTAAATATGTTTTGGAATGAAAACATTTAAATTGTTTTGCTCATACGTTAAATTTATTGATGGAGGACGTACTTAAATGCTGTCGTGTACAAATAGATAAAATAAAAAGTCTTTTTTTCGACAATTCGGCAAAAAACACATTTCAAAAAAGTACCTTATCTTCAGAAAGGCTTTTAAAATATCAATTACAACATAACAAAGATCCCAAACGGCCAATCCAAGACGTGGAAACTAGGTAGAACTTCACCTATTACATGTTAGAAAGAATGACCGAGTTAGAAGAGGCAATCCGTTCCACATTGGTATCAGTTAATACAGACTTAGACTTAGACCAAATCTAAATAATGAAGACTGGATTATTTTTTCGTAATTGTCCCAAATTTTACGGCCTTTTAAAGAAATAACAAGTACAATGAGTGGCCAAAAATACTTGAAGGATAGTTCAGTGATTGTTCTGGTACGCTGCCTGCAAAAATCTTGCAATAAAATTTTAGCAAACAGTAACCTTACATCCATAGTATCCGACGTAGTACGGTTTTTATTACTAATTACGGATAATTACTAATCTCGGGTTTAGCAAAAAGATTTAGAGGGATAGAATACAGTGGCACATTGTCATTATGTACGTTTATGGATTCACGATTTAAAGTGCAGGGATTTTCTGATAAAAATGACGCTAAAAAAACAAAAGAAAGAGTTAAGAAGCTGGTTACTTCTATAATTAAAGAACAAGAAGATTGTACTATTGAAAATCAACCAGTATAAGAAAAAGAAACCGATAAAGATGACTTAAGTCCATGGTGTATTTTTGATCAATTAATTGGACATGACTCATCTAAACGTACACCTGTAGCGAAAGTCCATTACAATGGTGGAAAAACCATCGCCATGTATATCCTAACTTAACCACTATATTCATAAAGTATTGTAAATGTGAACACATGTTCAAAATCTGGTTTAATTTTAAATAAAAGAAGAACACGGTTAATAAGAAGTAAAGTAAAAAACTTATGTTTTTAAATGTCAATTTAGCGATTCGTGATTTAATAATAACGTGTAATGTAAACGTAGGTACGATTTACTATTTGTATTGTTTAGTTTAGTTTTCAAGTTATAATAAAATCTTTTATTAGTTTCCTTCACTTCAATAAATATACACATAAACGATAATAGCCATTATGTTTGTTTATGTAGGTAGTTTCTTACTTGAAACTACTATTAAAAAATCATAGTTACTTGTTTACGAAAATCGGTTTTGCGACGTCAATGACCCACCTCTATTCGTAAATACCTGTGTACGCTTTTGATTCGGTGATTTGACCACGCGACACGCCACGTTGGCAAATAGTTTTGTACGAAGCTTTTTTATTTATATGCAGTTTAATATTTTTATTGGAAATAAGGCATAATGTCAGTTTAAAATAAGCTTATTTTGATGTTTTAGATTTTTAATTCGGAAATCGTTTTTAAAATACCAAACATTAATAAATTTTATTTTATATAAAACGATTTCCGAAGTATAAATCAAAATGTTATATTACACTTATTGTAAAGTAAAATTGTGGCATATTCCCAATAAAAAACAATAAGCTGCCATTTAAATCCATTTCGCCCAAATTTCATTATCTTGGAGCATTGTTCAAATGCGAAAAAGACAACAGGTCAAATAAAACCAATAAGTTTGGCAACGTTGAACTTCCCCTTCTTATTATATCCACTCCATATCCACTCATTTATGTTCGGTGATATAAAAGCGGCACACCTAATATATCTCTCTCTTTTTAAACAGTTGTTTCTCACTCCATCTCATGTAAGGTCCATACCGACCATAAACTTTTACCTATACTTGTATCATATATATACTATATATATATATATATATCTATATATATATATATATATATAGTATCTAGATAGTAAGTACCTCGACATACGAGTGTAATTAACAGTCACCAAAGTACAGTAACGAAGTAACCGTCCCAAAAAATCCTGTTAGTTTGTTTCTTTGTTAAATGTTTTTTTTTAAATAAGAAAAATGTATTTAAAGAAGAGAAATATTTATTTATAAGTAACAAAAAATACATACATATTCTGTAAAAAGAAGAAATGAAGTACTTACAGAAGCGCTTGATTTTCGCCAATGATCTTCGCTTTTTTCGTCACACTTTGCTCATTTTCATCTGCAGATCGTTTAAAAAAACTGTTCAAGGAGGTTTGTTCTTTCCTCCCTTTCAGAATATTGCGGAAATGTGTTAGGCAAGTTTCGTTTAGCAACACCGATGCACGACCAGTTGTATTTTTTTCGGGGTGTCTTTTATCCACGAACTCTCCTATCCACACAACTTTCTCCCACATTTGCTGATTCACGGGCTGCAAGATAGGAGTGGTGTTGGCTGGTACGTAAAGATTCTTTATAAACCTAAACTCTTGGAGTAAATCATCTTCAAGATTTGGTGGGTGAGAAGGGGCATTATCGAGGACAAGAAGGATTTTCATGGGTAAGTTGTTTTGCTGTAGATATGTTTTAACAGAAGAGGCAAACACCAGGTTTATCTACTTCACAAAGAATTTTCTTAATATTGTTCTGAAGCTATTTTCTTGTGGCATTGTAAATTAATTACTATTTAACTGGGAATAAGCCACAATTAAAGATAAAAATACGTTTATTGACGTTTCAATTTCCACTTCGGAAATCGTTCTCAAAATACAAACAGTAAATTAAACAAATTTTGTTTTTTGTTACATAGTGAAAAATTCTTCTAATAATTTAATTTTATCTGACTCATTTATATTGACAATTCAGACATACATTATGCATTTTAAAGTAGACGACTTTAAAATGATATTGCCAATATTGTTGAGTTGCGCTCCTGGGACGACTTTACTTATAAGATAGTTCATTCGATTACATGAAATCAACTTTAACTTGAGAATATCCGTCAGAAAAAATCATAGCATGTAATTCGTCTTTAAAAAGACAAACACATGACATGATGACAGTAAAATTCTCCTGTTAGTGATTCCATAGTAAATTATGAGGGAAAAACCAGGAAAAAAACCTCATAATACTATCCCGACATTGTAAGTATTTGTTCGTGAATTTAGTTTACCTTCAACAAACATCAAAATTCTGATTTTATATGTTACGTTATTTAAAAAACATAAATGATGTATCCTCTATATGTTACTGACTTACTAATACTGGTATTTTCTTATTAATAACTTCCTCTTTCAATATTGGTAACCAGATCCTACTACATTCTGCCGAGGAATTTGCGACACAATTGGCCTCATTTAGCATAATTAGAGCCGCTTCTTTGATTTTTCTTTTTTTACCATCCGTTTCTTTTAGGACTACATTTGAATTATTCCATTGAACCCTATGTTCATTATCCCATGCGTGTTTACATATTTGAGATCTATCAAATTCTCTATTTTTAATATAAGATTGATGTTCACTTATTCTAACATTTATGGCCTTAATGAATAGAGAATTTGATAGATCTCAAATATGTAAACACGCATGGGATAATGAACATAGGGTTCAATGGAATAATTCAAATGTAGTCCTAAAAGAAACGGATGGTAAAAAAAGAAAAATCAAAGAAGCGGCTCTAATTATGCTAAATGAGGCCAATTGTGTCGCAAATTCCTCGGCAGAATGTAGTAGGATCTGGTTACCAATATTGAAAGAGGAAGTTATTAATAAGAAAATACCAGTATTAGTAAGTCAGTAACATATAGAGGATACATCATTTATGTTTTTTAAATAACGTAACATATAAAATCAGAATTTTGATGTTTGTTGAAGGTAAACTAAATTCACGAACAAATACTTACAATGTCGGGATAGTATTATGAGGTTTTTTTCCTGGTTTTTCCCTCATAATTTACTATGGAATCACTAACAGGAGAATTTTACTGTCATCATGTCATGTGTTTGTCTTTTTAAAGACGAATTACATGCTATGATTTTTTTCTGACGGAATATTCTCAAGTTAAGTATTACTATGTAACAAAAAACAAAATTTGTTTAATTTACTGTTTGTATTTTGAGAACGATTTCCGAAGTGGAAATTGAAACGTCAATAAACGTATTTTTATCTTTAATTGTGGCTTATTCCCAGTTAAATAGTAATTAATCAGCATGGTATGGTGACACATTGGTTTCATATGGCCGAAAGCGAAAATTAAAACTCAGCGGTCGCTTGAGACCAACATATCACCATTTTTTTTATTTTTGTTAAATTGCAGGTTTTTTATTTTTTTTTTTAATTTTTAATAGCGCGAAAAGTTATTTATGGTTATTTTCATTTAAAAATTGAGAAGAAAAAATTTGGCCCCACGGACAGATTTTTTTTGTCCATAGTGGCACTCAATGTGTTAAGTGCATATTTCCCGAGCTCTATATAATATAACCTTTTTCTTATATAAAGTCTAACTAAAATATTTTTTTCATTTAATGATGGATTTATTAATCGCGACCTATAAGAGAGTTACAAACTGATTCAAGGTTGGGAACCACTGTTTATGTCAAACTATGCGTGTGATAAAAACAAAGTCATCATTGAAGATTAGATAATCATATATTTAACAACAACTTGTGGTAAATTTATTAATTTAAATTGATCAATTATATAATACACTTGCAGTTTAGAAAAATTTTTATTCGTCACAAATTTTATTCTAGTCGTGAATTTATCAGTATGTTAGTCTCAATATTAATTTTTATAATATTTGCATTGCTTGTTTATATTTTTTATATATCAATAATTAAATCTCAGAATTACTGGAAAGATAGAGGAGTCGTCCAAGCAAATCCCCCATGGCTACTCGGTGAGGCGTTCAAGGGCGTGCTCAAACAAGAAAGCTTTGCAGAAAGTGCTGGTCGGATATATAATACATTTCCTCATAAAAGGTAAGAAACACTTTATTTTTGCTATGATATCATCATCACAGTCATTAACATCTTAGTAGATGTGTTGTGGTTCATAATTGGGCTTCAGCAGCTCGGACAGTTTGATTGATAATATTTCTCCACTGGTCGCGGTCATCAGTTATATGTATTGCCTCAGTATACTGTTTATTGAGAAGCTTTTTAGTAATGTCCGCCCATCGCTGTGGAGATCTTCCGCGTTGGCGTTGAGTCTGAGGCCTTCCTTGGACCACCAACCGCTCCATTTTGTGATCACTTCGATGGATATGGCCAAAGAACTTTAAAATTCTAGAGTAAACGGTACTGGAGAGACGCTGATCCGGTTTAATTTCATCCAGAACCGAGATATTTGTACGGCGAGCCGTCCATGGAATTCGAAGCAGGCGTCTCCATGTCCACATTTCAAAGGCGTCTATACGTCGTCGATCTGATTCTTTGACTGTCCATGTCTCGCATGCATAGTAAAATATGGAAAAGACCAGAGTTGAAACGAGTCTCTTTTTGTTTGTCATAGTAATGTGACGATCACGCCAGACCCCGTTTAGTTCACTCATTGCTGCTCTTGCTAGTTGAATGCGTCTTCTAATTTCGGATTCACAACTGCCTGTGTTGTTAACTAGAGCTCCAAGATATATCATAGATGAGACTACCTCGCATCCCGCAATAGTTTGGGTTTCAGGAAACTGTTGTTGGCGATCAATAACCATGATTTTGGTTTTGTTGTAGTTAACCATGAGTCCAAATTTAGCACTTTCTACCTCGAGTTTTTTTAATAATTTAATAATTTCTTCTGGAGTAGGGGCTAGAATGTAAACGCAAGTTAGATATCTTGCTATGATATAGAATACGTAAAAATATTAATATGTAAACTTTTGGCAGTTTTTATTTCTCTAGGTTCAACTCTTTCTAGAAAGAGAGAGTTGAACCCTCTTCTTCTTGATCTTTATAAGCAATTCTCGTTCAGTGGCGGATTAATACCTCATGGAAGATTGTCACTCCATCATTTGCACGGTCGTCAGATACTTCTTCTGCCGATTGGTGACTTATCTCTTGCTATTTTAACAACGCAGGTCTGCTTCGTTCTGCTTATGTGGATATTCCATTCAGTGGCCGCTCGTGGCTTGAGAGACAAGGTCGGCAAGGTATTTTTTGTCTCCACAGATAGGTATACCGTCCAATAAAGACTTCAATCATCATAGGAGATTTTTTGTTTTCTTGTTTTTTTGTTTTTTTTTTTGTTTTTTCCTTTAAATTTAGAACCTAAACATGTTTATAAATTAACTCTAGTCTACGTTGTTTGGAAGTAGCAAAATGGGTAATAACGTCATCGTAAAATTTATTAGAGTTTTGAAGAGATTTTAAAAGTTTTTTTTTCTATTGACATTTGAGACAAGCTTGACATTCTCTCTTGTTTCATGGTATTTCGACAATAATTTTTGATTCTTTTGAGGCAAGAGAAATCTCGTTCATTTGAGGCAGACGTTGGTGGTAATGAGAGAATTAATGACAATAATGTTGGATATAGATAAATAAATTTGAATATTTTCTAGCAGTGTCATCTATTGGCTACTTTACTAGTTGAATAATGTATCACTTTCCTTTTTTAGGGTAGTAGCAAAATTACAGTCATAGAGTAAACACGTGTTTCATTTTGTTCATCAAATCTCCATTTTTGTTCCAGAACTTTATAATTTCTCAATAAATAATTTATTAATTTCGGTAACAGTTTGTTGTAATGAATTGCAATATATAAAATTATACATATCTTGTAACTTATCCCATCTTCCGAAAATATTTGGATCAGCATATAAAACTTTTAATTCATTTTCTAATTTTATTTTATTAAAGAATGATGGATAATTTTTAATCAACCTGTCTAATAAATATCTTGGAAATTCTTTGGCGTAACTTTTAAATTTTGAATCGTCAAAGAGGTCAAAAATTTGCAAATCTTCAAAATTCGAAAAACGAGTATCTATTTGCATAATAATAGTATCCAAAATTTCAAAATATAGGTACTCGTTTTTCGAGATCTGTTTCTTTGTCATGCCTTTATCTTTTTTTGGGGGGTTCGGAAATATCAAGCGAGTCCAAAACGTCACTGCGTATATACTGGAAATTACTATCATTACGAAAATCTGACTGAGATTTTGCACCAGTCTTGTTATTCTATTTTTGGAATGAATAATGTCAGTTAACTGATTTTGAACAACATTGAATATCAAATCGGTTTGGGTAAACACTTTCTTAAAAATATTTAAAAGTATGTTAAAAGAGTAATCATTTAATAAAGTTTTCAAACCGATTGCTTTATGGATCGAGATATCATCACTTTCAAAATCGTCACATTCAATAATAAAATCAAAAACTTTCAAAAGCTGTTCACGAAAATCTGCTACAGTGAAAACTAACCGAGATTTAAAATTCCATCGCGTCTGACAAACTGTTGGCATTTTTTTCGAAACAAACCGTTCTAAAACATTAGTCCGTTTAGGCAAGCTTGAGAAAAATGAAGCAAATCCGCTTAAACTGGCAAAAAAAAGACGACATTCTTTAATTTTTTTACATGTATCTTGCAAAACTAAATTCATTCTATGCGCATGACAATGAGTAAATAAAGCTTGCGGTGCAATAGTTTTAACTTTTGCCTGGAGACCATTTAATTCACCAGACATCACGGCAGCGCCGTTATAAGTTTGCCCTACCAATTTATTTTTGATATCAAAAAATTTTAATTTGTCCTTTAAAACACCAAAAATATGTTCTGCCTTATGGCTTTTACTCACGTCTGTAAAACCTAAAAACCTCTCATAGATATTACCACGTAACGCGTATCGAACAACAATTGACAATTGTCAATGACATGATATGTCGGTAGTTTCATCTACTTCTAGTGAAAAGCAAATGGTTTCCTGAATCTCAGATTCAATAATGTTACTCAAAATGTAACTAATTGATTCTTTTAATTCATTCTGGATTGTTTTAGATACACCGCTAAATGTCTTCGAATCAGAAAGTAAATTAGAAAATTCCAAATCGTATTTCTTAAACATTTTTATTAGTTCTCTATAATTACCTTGATTTAACGAATGCTCCGATTCATCGTGTCCCCTAAAAGATAATTCCTGACAACTTAAAAAAATTACAATATCAATTAAACGACGTAAAACTGCGTGATTATTTTTTACAATTTCGTTATGTTTAATAGCATTTTCACGTTGGGCATTATCTAATGAAACATGGATATTTTGTTTTCCAAATAAATCTAATTTAATCTGGCTGTAAGTATGATCTTTCGAAATAACACGTTTATGTAAAGCCCTAAATAATTCCTTTAAATTATCGTAACCAGATTCACACCACGGATTTTGATGTTTGCCCCTATTTGTCGAAACTAAAATGCAAGGCCAACAAAAAAGTTTGTTTTTTATTTCACTCCCAGTAAGCCATGAGTACTTGCTGTACCAATTATCTGAAAATGATCTATTACTTCCCTTACCCGCACTAATATTTATAAGTCGGGACATTTTAGGCAAAGGACGCCCCTTATTTTTAATAACAATTTGTTCTTCGTATGGAATTGATGAAAACCCATTATGCAAAATATAATTTACAATATCAGACTTATCAATACTTACAGTTTCTCCCATGGCTTGCATTTTTTAGGTGTTTACTGAATTTGTTTACACTTTAATTAAAAAAAAAACTTCTAATATGTCAAAAAACCCTTTAACCGTTAACTATTTACGGCAGACGTAACGTATCACAGTATTACTTTAGAAAATAAAAATAAATCACAAAAAGATAGGCTAGTTCGTGCACTGAATATCACTTCAGTTTACTACTATATAAAAATGAAATAACATTTCGTCCCACGCTCGCAATGTACAGTTCGCGACCAATCACCAATCCAAATGAAACATCGGCAAATTTAAATCTGCCGGACTTAGTAATTAAGTTCATATGGAAAGAAATGTATATTTGGTTGCTAATCAACCAATATTCCGTTGATTTTTACAAGTAAAGTCAAGGTTGGGATCGGCTAGCCGAAAAAACAAAACGTGCCTTTTCAAGAATTCATAGGCGGATGGATGTCTCCGATATCGGAACATTTATTTGAAAAGTGTCTACGCAAGGATCACTTAACGCTCAGATTGGACGAATTCTTTTAAAAACCATGAATAAAATTTAGTCTTTATTATATCACAGATATTTTTTTAGTTCACAAAAACAAATGACATCAACTGATTACCTGCCACAATTATTTATTGAAATACTGATTAAATTAAATATTAAAATAATCTATAATATCTATAAAGATGTGGGTCGGCACTGCCGACCCTGCCGACCCTGACCGGCCGCCACTGATTCCATTCTTTTTTTTCTTTTTTGTGTCCATTCATTTATACACTGCATGTTACATTTTCTTCTAATGTCTTCACTTCTCTTTCGATCTCCCAGGGTATTACTGTAATTTTTTTAGTACTCTCATTGGTCTTACACTAGCTCTATAAATTCTTGACTTCATCTCAGTGTTGTGTCTTTTTCATATAGTGTTAGTAAGGCATCCTGTCAGTATATTTGCTTTTTATACTTGATCTCTCAGTCTTTGTCCATAGCTAGACAGTGTAATTCACAGGTATTTTATTTCCATTACTTATTCAATACTGATGCCATCGATTTCTATTTTACATCTGGTTGGTTCTTATTCCGCTGCCAATTTCTATAGGTTGTGTTATTTTGTTTATCTATTCTGACTTTCACTTTGTTGTTTTGGTAAATGTTTTCTATAGTTTTTATAATATCTAGGGGACCTTCTTTATTATACGGATGGAATAAGATTCAAAGATGAATTACATATTTGAATCTTACTCTGTGTAATGTAAACATAGCAAGAAAATAAAGAAAAAAATAAGGGGTTAGTAGCCTAGAGAAGAGTAATAATTGTTTGAATAATTATTATATATTCCAAATTAAATAAAGAATAAATTCGATACAGTTTAATGTATACATTTCAAATTATACAAAGAATTTGACCTAGTTTGACACAAGCCCGAATGTTTAAGAATTACGAAATGCGAAGACCTTCGTGGAAAATAATACAACGAAGCACCGGTAGCATTCGGGCGACCGGAGCCAGAGAGTGCTCAATCGTCAGTAGTAGCTTGGTACCCGTGAGTGCTCGAGGCAGTAGTTTCCGGCGCCCGTGAGTGCTCGGAGGTGGTAGTGTCCAGTACGGGAGTTCAGTAAGAGTGGAACAGCCGAGAGAGCTCCGCGCCAGAAGCACGGGCGATCGGCATTACGCAGTCGAGTGAGCGCGCTATTGTAATTCGACGGGGATAGTACCGTATAAGTGCCGGTACCTGGTGTTTCGAAAATTCGTGATAGCGCGCGGTACCTCAACAAACTGAACCTGAATTCCAGTAGGACTGAAGGGCGTATTCATTAGCTAGGGCCTAAATACGCGAAGGTAACTAAATCTATATACTAACCCAAGTAATATATAAAAACGTAGATTGTCCACCCTTTAATTTCTTGCTAAGATCTCTTCTCGTCTCCCTTCGCGCCTGAACGAATCTTTATTGGTTATAACTGACAGCTTGTTAACTTAATTGTAGTATACAGTCTATTTAATACATTTGTAGACTCGAAATTTGGTTTTATTGTTCCTTTCCGGCCGTTACAGGCAGAGACTAGAAGAGTAAACAATTTCCGCTTATGCATTTCTCCGGCTTTTAAAGTAAGCCCATAGACTCAACTCTTTACAGGACCTGAGACCTAGAAGTCCTTAACCCTTTTTTCCAGATCTCCCTACCCTCCTGAACCCGCGAGGGCGTACCAGCCCATTCAGACTAGTTGAGCCAGAAAGCCTTGCCTTCGCTCGCAGAGATAAGCATCCTTTAAAGTTTAAACCGAGAATGTTACAGGGGTTACAGCAGTTTTAACTCCGCTAGTATTACAGTGGTGACAGCGGACTTGCATCCGCTAGTATTACATCTGTCAAACGCTTTCTATAGGTCAATCAGACACAGTTCATTATACTCTAGTGATTTCTCAGTAATTTGCTTTATAAATAATATTGCATCTGTACACGATCTTTCAATACGAAAACTCTGTTGTTTATTTGCTAAACCTCTGATTTATTAACACTTGTAAAATTTAAGTTGTAAGTTTTAGCGTAGTATTTAATAAGTTTATACCTCTGTAGTTTTCTGGCTGTTTTTTATCTCCTTTTTTGAATAGTAGAATTACTCGTTCTCAATTCTTCTGGTATTTTATTGTGTTTTATAATTTTATTAATTAATTTTGTTAATTGTTTTGTCATTGCTGCTCCACAACATTTCAGTAATTCGTTTGGTATCTCGTCTTTACCTGCTGCTATTCTGTTCGTCAGGGTTTCAAGTATTTTCCGAACTTCCTGTATATTTATATTAAGTTCTTAATTTGTGGTAATTTCTGGTGTTTCCGGTTCTAGCGTCGTTTAGAGCCCTTCATAAAGCTTTTTTTAGGTAGTCCTTACACGTATCATTTTCTATGTGTTTGATTTTATTAGTTTCTTTACCTTTATTTTTGACCTCTCATCTTTTTCTTCTTCTTTTTCATGCCACTAGGATTACTCCTGTTTGTCTGCCTCTTATTCTGTTTCAGTCGTTGTTGACTATACATTATCTTTCCACCTTTTGGACGGCCTTCCAACGGGTCTTCTGCTATACGGCTTGTTGTTTTTACAGATGTTCGCTAATATATCTGGTCCCATTCGGTTTACATGTTCGTTCCAGTTTTTTAATATTTTGAATTTTGCATTGTTCGCGTATACTTCTGTTGGTTTGGGTCTCTTAATGATATGCCCGCTATTGATCTTAATACTTTCATTACGATATTGTTAATTTGTTGTTTCGTCTTTCTTGTATCGGTCCTTGTCTCCGCTGCATATGTTAGGATTGGTCTTACTATTATCTTGTATACCCTAATAGCACACGTACGTCCAGTGGACGTCCATAGTACGTCCCTCACGGACTTTAAGGACGTCCCTCGAACGTCCGCTTTGGTCCTATTTACGTCCGTTTAACGTCCAATATTGGTCCGAATGTCGCTGCGCCGAACGTCCTATGGACGTCCATTTTACGTCCCGAGCGGACGTTAGTTGGACGTACCGGGACGTTACTTGTACCTTAATCGGACGTCCATAATACGTCCAGAGGACTTACTTGACGGACTTTTGTGATGTTCTCGGACGTCTATTTTAGCGCTAAGGATATAAATTAGATGTCAACGCCATTGTATAAAGTACTAAAAGTGGTGTCATCCTGTGCATATTAAGAATGTATTTTGGGAAATAAAACGTAAATGTTTAAAGGAACTTACATTTATTGTTACATTTATTTATATTTATTTATTATTAACAAACGGAACAAATCCACTGTCCAAATTATACAAAAATGCAACATTATAGAAATATAAAACAATTTTGAGTAATAAAACATAAATGTTTAAAGGAACTAACATTTATTATTACATATATTTATTTATTAATAACAAATTGAACAAAATTATACAAAAATGCAACATTATAGAAATATACACAAAATTATAGCGGTAGAAATTACAGACAAGGGCTCAATGACTACATCGACCTTTATCAAGTGGTTGCATCATTTTGGCAAATACAAACCTGCAGGCAAAATGCTTCTGATTTTTGATGAAGCATCGTCATGTTTAGATCCAGATATTTGTGACTTTGCTGAAGGTCACAGTATTAGACTGCACTGCTTGCCTAACAATACGACTAATGAACTTCAGCCTATGGACAAGTCAGTATTTAAACAATTTGAGTCGTATTGTGATGATGAAGTCCAATTACATTGGTCGACAAATAAAGGGAAGAAAACAGAGCAATTAATAGACGGGTATTTGGAAAAAATCTTTAGCAAGGTATGGCCAAAAGCTGCGTTCCTAGTTAATGTCATGTCTGGATTCCGAGCTACTGGAATTTATCCTTTTGATCCAAAATCTATTTCTGACTGTGCATTCGCTCCTTTCCATCCTTCGCAACGTCCTGCACCAGAAGAAAAGATGCGAATGAATTCCGGACCTGCTAAAGCATCAAAAATTTCAACAGTTTCCGAACAAAGGAATTCCCAAAAAAGCAGACGCCAATCCAGCAGTTCTAGTTCTTCGGAAAGTGAGCTATTTTCTGTGAACGATAGTTCATGTGATGCCAGTCTTAATGGCGACGATGACGATAGCGACAACCATGACGAACTCGACTGTTCCTTCCAAGAAATTTTGAAAACTCCAGAGCTGAGGAAGAAACTCCAAACTCCTAGACGGAAGGCACTAAACTATCCGGCGCAAGTAGTAACTAAGAAAGTATTCACTGAAAGACAAAAGGAGTAGAGTGTCAAAGTAAATAATGCCTCTAAGGAGGTTTCAGTTGAGAAAGGCAAACTAGAATTAAGCTTAATTGAATCTTCCATCGCATGGTGAGGGGCAAAATCACTAGTTACTTGTAAAAATTCATTATTTAAACCAACGCAACAGTTACACTTTCCATATGAGAAATATTACTCATATAATATAGTACCTATAAACAGCTTTTTGTTTCAGATATTTTGGTACTTATCAGTTCATCACACCTATTTTTGTGATTAGAGATCCTGAGCTGATTAAAAGAATTACCATTAAGGATTTTGATCATTTTGTTAATCACAGACAAATTATACCGGCGTCCGTAGATCTATTATGGGGAAACAATTTGTTTTCTCTAGAAGGTAAGTTTAACGTTATATAAAACACTTTGAGAATATAGAAACCTGTTTTAGTATAAGAATATCAATAAAATACAGCTCATAAAATTTAATATAGGCCGCGTTATCATAGGCTACTATAAATCAGGTAGCTTAAATATGTATACCGTCACATAAAAATCAATAGAAGGAGAAACAATAACCAGTTCTGTCGAGATTAACGACCATTATGGCAAATAAACCTGCCGGCGTTATCTAACTGTCCCACGAACTACCTGGGCCAATTAATCCCAAGTACTGCAAATTCGCGTTAACCTTGCGCAGCGACGTCACTCGCAGCTTAGTATTCACATTGCTCTTAATTGTATACATAAGCACTCGTAATTTAGTCATCCTAAATATGGATATTTTGCATATTATTTTACTGTCTTCACACATTTAAAAAAAAACGAATGTTTATAATGTTTTCTTAGTCAAAATATTTAATTTTTATGCGAATTAGAACAAATAAGGTATTAGTATAAAAATATAGCTACTTATTTAGGTACCTACATACTTCCACTTTTTATAAACTTTTAAGAAGGAACAAAATTTTTATATTATACATAATTGGTAAATATATAGTTAAGTTTAAATACTTAAAACAACCGTCACTTACACAAGTCAGATGCCAATTTTGAAAATAAATATTACGATCGCGTTAATATTCTTGCTAAATAACTATATATAAAGCAGTTTTAAAACAATTTTCGTTTAAAAATATAATACTATATACATTATGCAATAGTTTTTTCTATTTTTCTTTTATTAGTACGTGCTAAAATAATTTTTTTATTAAAATCTTTTATACGGAAGTACATACGCGATCGAAAAAATATTTTCTTAGCATCTTGAGGACAATCAATATTAACACTTGCAGATAACAGACTTGAAACATATTGTTTGCCAGTAAATATGGTATCTCCATTAAAGTTTTGAAAAATTTGCTCCAGTTTTTCCAAATGAGCCATAAATTCATTAGAAGGTTTACATAGTCCACCTTCTGTCAAATGATTGGTCCAGGTGTAAGACGTCGAACTTGGGTTAGTTAAATTTGGTAACTTGCCTTTAAGCTTGCTACAAATAAATCCTCCTAAATGTTCTAGTCCATCATATCTTAAATCATCGAGTTCTTCACAGAGGACTATGTCATCTCCATCCGTGGGATTGGTGTCAATGATTGTTTTTTTTAAGCAAGCTTTTCTACCATACTACCGCTCATAGTTAATGTAGGAGTACCATTGTCTTCTACATTACAGTAATCTGAAAAAGCACCTTCATTTTTTCCCATTAAATAAGAACGCAGTCGGTATTTAAAATCTAAAGAAGTTGGATGATCGTTCAAACCACCTTTTGCTCTTATGACTCCAAAAAAATTCTCCAAGTTATCTTGGTTTAAGCGTCTCGTCAAAACGTAGTTCATATTATAGCGTTTGCCTACATCTTCAAGCAACAACTGCAGAGCCTTATTTGATATAAGAATACCTACAATGTTTTGTAAAATGTTATAAATGTGTTTTTACTTTGATATACTGTGTTAACTTTTTGAAATGGAAGCAATGATTTCTTGCCTTTAACGCGCATTGTTGAAATCATGTCAGACATTCTATTTAAAATATCGTTTTGGGTTTCTAACTCCAAACCATATGCCCGGTTTCTGGTTCGAGTGTCGCTCACAGGAACGCTAACATTAAATACGTCAAACCAATCGTTCACCTATAACAAGTTAAAACAAATTAGTAATTAATGTTTACCTTACAAATTGTAACTCTTACTAGTTTAAAAAGATCTGCCAATTGTGTCCAAGCTTAGATTAAAATTGCGTTGTTCCGGTTTTAAGTCTCCTAACTTGACAAATTCCCAGAACCAGGCGGTCGGGATCACAATGGATTTTGATTCATTTATTATTGTATTATTAGCTTTTATTACATCATGTACTTTGTAAAGGACCGCTTAGGTATCATTTAAGAATAAATTTTTGAATGTTTTCACACGTTTTTGTGAGTAGACAAAAATGCTCAATGCAAATTACAGGTATCGCAAGAAAAATTGTATTGTCTCTTACATATTTCTTCTCAAATTTAAGAAAAAGTAAAAATTTCTATCTGAATATAAAATTCGGTAGCGGTACAAGCGGCGAAATCAGTAGGTTTGGGAACACTGCTGCTACCTGCTACGCTGCAACTGACGTCACTCCCTGGCCGAAGATCGAGCGACCGTGCGCAATATGTTACCTCTGCATGCTGCCCAATCGCCGAGAAGTTAGGGATTAAGTCTTAATAACCGGAAATTCCAAATTTAATTATACAGTCAAAATCGTTTAGAACGACACCGGCTATAACGTACAATCGGATATAACAAACAAAATAGTAGGTCCCATAAACTGACATAAAAAAACGCATTTATATTGCTTATAATGAACAAATCGGTTAGAGCAAACGTATTTCTTGGAACACTAGCAGTTAAAATATTGGTTACAGCCTACAATTTCAACTGTTGTACCTCAGATGATACAACATCCATTTTTTTCAATTATGAATATTGTTTCCACATCTTAATAAATAAGTTTAAAAGTGCTATCCTGTAAAGTTATGAAAATGGATATTGTAGTGTTGTATTTCTCACAGGTATTACCGATATTTAGTACCACGAAATGAGAAGTAAGGATTTATTAATTTATGGTTATAGTACATCCGGGCAGGCATCTATACTTGATTACTTGTCCTTTAGACATTAAGATCTTCCAAGACGGGTCCACTGTATTACAAAATTTTGTTTATATTACACCATTTGACCCAAGCCAAGAGTTTCTGAATTTGAATTCAGTTGTGTCTAGCCTTCATAGAAAACATGTCACGGAAACAATTTACTATTGAGGAACAGTTTGGAATAATTTGCCGAGTCGATTCCGGTGATTCTGCGAGTTCGATTGCCCAAGAATTTAAAACGTCACGCTCAACAATTGCTGGAATGATGAAACGGCGAGAGAAAATTATTTTGCAATTTAATAAGTGTGAAAAGGAAAACGCGTTCGGTCATCAAATCACAGTGACATTGAAAGTGCTTTGCTCGATTGGTTCAAACAACAACGCGCAAACAATGTACCCGTGAGTGGGCGGATGCTCTTCAGGTGAAGGAAAAATTTCAGGTGAGTCAACAGTTGTTGACAGATCAATTATAAATGACTGGGTTGAAAATGTGTGGCCTACACAGGGGAGTTATAAGAAGTTTAAAGCATACTTTCGGAAATAATTGATGTACAAAATCATCGAAAAGAGGGAGAATAATGACGATACGAAAGTCAGCATTCTTGACGCTATACTAATGTTACCAAAGGAATGGGTATCGGTGCGGAAGGAAACGATCATCAACTGTTACGACTACATCAACGACTTACAACTATCAGGAATCGCATACAACGATATTGCACAAACGCATTTGCAGGATGCTGTTTCCCTTCTCAGTTCTGACTGTTCTGCAGATGATTATGTACGAGTAGATGACGAAATAAGTACGAGCGAAGAACTGTCAGATATTGATATCGTACTGAGTCACCAAACTACTGATAATCAAAGTGCTGATGAGGCTGATGAAGAATTGGAAGATTTCGGCATAATTCCTACTGTTGCTGAAGTGTGTGCTGCTTGTTCCACCATAAGAGAATTTATTCAGACTGCTGAAACTTCCTAGAGTGTAAAAGAATCATTATCGATTGTTTTCAGATCAATTGAAAAAATGTTTTTTCAGAAGTTCAAGGAAGGCGACAATCAAAAATTAGACTTTTTTCATTAAATATTCAGGTAAAATGTTGTATTTACATATTTTGTAATACATAAATGTATGTGTTTTTCTTTGTCATTTTAAAAATAAATAGTATATGTATGCCTACATTTTTATAATGCAAAGATTTGGAGAAACCGTTATATTATAATTACACTTTATTGACTACTTATTCTTATTTCAATATATATTATACATATATGTATGTACATATTTAGATTTACGTAAGTACAATAAACACATATGTTAAATGTTATGTAGAATATGTTATTATAACATATTATAAGTTTAGTAAAGTAACACATTTTCTGCGTCATAAACCTAGGTACAACGAACTAACTGTTCCTACCAGTGTAATATCATTTATAGTAACCTATTCATTATAACCGATAGAACCGCTTACAGAGAACACTACAACGCTATAACGCTACAACGTACAAAAACCACCAGTCCCTTGAAGTTCGTTATAAACGATTTTGACTTGTTGTCCGTGAGTGTTTAACTGTTAAATGACAAACCCAACGACTATAATTAGTCAAAGGGGAGAACTTGTATTATTAATTAATGAATATAAATATTTAAATTCCCATGTCTCCAAAGATGGAAAAGTAAGATGGCGATACATCAAAAAAAGGGTGTTAACAAAAAGTGTACACAAAGGAAGTTGATGAAAATTACGTTATTCTTGAAAAAGCATCGGTGGTGCATAACCATGCTCCAGATATCCATGTTGACTGGCAAATTTTTATTAATTCTACAAAGAGGATGCTGTAGAAGATACATGTGAAAGACCTTTAAAGATTGTCCACAAGGAATTGAGGAAGGAAAATTTCAGCAATTTAACGCTGACGACGAAAGACATTTCTTGCTTTTGAAGAAATATTTATGCTGCAAGACGAAAATCCACACCATCATTGGCCGAATCACAGGAAGAAGTTCTACAAGTGTTAGTGAACTAAAATTTAAAAACAAATACAGGTGAAAACTTTTTATTATCTACGAAAAATAATTCCGCAATTTTTAGTTGTTTCACAAATCTTTACTTTTTGTGTAATGTAGATTCTTTGTATGTAGATGGAACTTTTCAATACTGATCAATACAACATCTTTTATCAATGTCTGTTTGCCTTGCAATTTTTAGAAGGCTCAGATTTTAAGCAGAAATCTGAATTGTGTTTCGAAACTATTTTACGGATTTTGTAATTAGATGTCGCTATCGCGTCCGTATTGAAGCCATTTTATTGTTGCTTCTTAAAAGACAGAAAATATTGATTTTTCACGTTGAGAACACATATGAATAGCTGTTCTGATGAGACCTATTAGGTCGAAATACGTATCAACAGATACATAGGGATTGTTTGCGTGAAATCGAATATTTGCTGTCTTTTTCATTTTTTTTTTATAACAATAATTTTTTTGGAATCGGGCCACAGTTTTCTGCCAATGATGCTGATTTTAGCGATATAGAAAAAGCCATAAAATATCAGCAAAGATTGTATGGGCCAGAAGATTATGCAAATGTTATGAGAAGCTGCAAGAAAAAAATGCAATGACAGTGAACACAGTGAAACAGTGACAGTGAAAACAAGAACTTTCATTTCGCATTTGGACGAAGCATAATTCTTCAATATGGGTAATTTGAAAGAATTTTTTAATTTAACAGTTAAACGCGATCTGGAAATCCAAAATTATATTAAAAAAATAGAAAGGGTGACAGAATGATTCTTATTTTATTTGTTAAGTTAATTACTATTATGTGTATTAATACCTTCCCCTAAGTAAATTAATTCTTCATTAAAAAAAAAACAATTAAGTATGTACGGTTATCTATACATTTTAGGTCAGAAATGGAAAGAAATGAGAATGATTTTAAGCCCAGCTTTCACCAGCAGCAAAATGAAAAACATGTTCAAATGTATGATGGCGGAGGCAGATAAGTTTGTAAATTTTTTGGAATCTAAAAAGGAAAATGTTGTAGAATTAGATGTGAAAGATAAGTTTAGCCGATTCACGTGCGACGTTATTATATCGGTAGCTCTTGGAATAGAACTTGACACATTAAATACGCCTTCCAATGAATTTTACGAGGCTGGTAAAGAATTTACGGACTTTACTGGATGGAGATCGCTATTATTTCTAATAGTATTTATTGCACCAATGTGGATCATTAAGGTAATATATAAGTCGAAAGAAAATGCAAAAAAGTATTTTTGAAGTGTGTATATTTTAGGCAATTCCTAGCTGAGCGCTTTCGGCTTTACAAAGCCATCATCAGAGCTATGCTACAACATCAGAGCTATGCTACAAATGTAGCATAGCTCTGATGATGGCTTTGTAAAGCCGAAAGCGCTCAGCTAGGAATTGCCTAAAATATACACACTTCAAAAATACTTTTTTGCATTCTCTTTCGACTTGTCATAAGTGTGTACAAAAAAATATCAGTCTTTTGATTATTAATATATAAGTAGTAACACATTAAAGTTGTTGCAAGATAGCAACGTTCTGTTTTGACCTACATGTTTTAACCCGGTATCTGGCAACACCAAAAATAGATGTTGCAAAATTATTTAATGGATACAGAATATTATATAACACTAAATAACACCCTTTGGTACAAAAAAATCGGAAGGAGCAAAGGGAAAGCGGTTTTTGAATTCGTTGCCTAGAAGCAACATTCATCATCATCATCATTGGCTTTTACAACTCTTCGTGAGTTTTTGCCGCGTTTATTATTGCCTTCCATTGATTCCGATCCTGTGCTATTATTTCCCATGGCCTTACTTCCATCTTCTCCAGGTCTTCCCTGACTGCGTCTTTCCACCTTTTTCTAGGCCTTCCTGTCGATCTTCTACCATCTGGTCTTTCCCAAAACACATTGCTAATCAGTCTGTCGTCATCACTCTGTACCACGTGGCCTGCCCATTTTAATCTATTGGCTTTTATGTATCTTACGATGTTTGCTTTCCCGAAGAGAGTCTCTATTTCATTGTTGTATCTGCTCCTCCATTCATTTGTCACGCTGCCCCTGCAAGGACCATATATAATTCGCAGGATTTTGCGTTCCCATACTAATAGCTTATTGATTTCTTTCTTTCTCAATGTCCATGTTTCACTTCCATATGTCACTGCTGGTCGTATTATGGTTTTGTACATTTGGATTTTGGCACGCCTTGAGAGAAGCTTTGACCTCATTAGATGTTGAATGGCAAAGAATGATTTATTTCCCGCCAGTATTCGTAGTTCAACCTCCCGTTCTCCTCTACATCATCTACATCATCTGCAAATGCGAGAATAATGCTCCTCTGAACAACATTGCCAGTAAAGAAAGACTATTTGGTACTAACTTCACTAATGAAGATCTTAAAATTAAAGTACTGTTTAGCTAGAAGACATTTTATTGATTTAATAAAAAAAACTGTTACATATAAAGCATATAAGACTAAAAAAATATAAATATAGGACTAATTCTAACGATGGAATGATAAAAAACAGTTTGTTTGGTGTAAAACAAAGCCGCTTGTTACATTTTTCAAACTGCACCGTTGTATATCCAGTTTTACAATATCTACACCTTTTTTAGCGGTATCAAGTGGCCAGTGACCTAACGCATCTTTCTTGTAGCATCATCAGGTGTTACAGCAAAAGGATGGCGAATTAGGATATCTGTATTTTCCGTAAGGTAAGATGGGGCAAGTGCGAACGAAAAAATTCATAGTTAATATTCATTTAACTACAAAAATTGCCTCTTTCAAATTAAGATTTTTTTAAACTTCTGTCGTATAATTGTGATTATTAACCGACCAATTAAAACTATTTAGATAACAAAAATACATTACCTACCAAATTTGCCTATACATTTTTTTTTCGCAAGTACATGTTACGCACTTGCCCCACTGATCCGGGGTAAGAGCAGAATGCCTTAGCCATACTATGTAATTTTATTTTTATGCTTAACTTAATAAAATATTAAGAAAAAATGCTACGAATATTTTTAGGAGAGAGTCAAAACAATTTCAGATATTTGACTGAAAATATTTATTTAAAATAAAAACATAAACTAAACGTACCAGAATGAATAAATCCTGTTAACAGTAACAAAAAATAATAATAATTGGAAAAAATACTTATGCTATGCTTCAAACACTTCAGGTGCAGTCTCAAAAATATACTTTTCGTAATCAGCAGTTATTGATATTTTTGGAACAGGTAGTTTTGTTTCTATGTCCGACAGTAGAATAGTGCAGACATCGTTGGGTTTTAAAATAAAATGGCACTTATTTGTGAGCCTTTTCAAGCCTGTTACTTCGGCTTCATCACCATTGATCAGTTGTTTCACCAAACAAACATATTTGAACATTTTCTTTTTTCCAGGAAAATTTACTAATACAAAATCCCCAATTTGTATTTTGGTAAATGTAAGTTTGTCAGTAGGGTTTTTTTCATCAAACTCTTCCAAATCACTTTTGCTTAGCTCGTCAAATTCAACAATTCTGTTTTCGCTTGAATCACTGTACCAAGAACTATTATCATTTTCGGAACTGCTTTCAGCAATTTTTTTTTGTAAATCTTTTTAATTTTTTTTTCTGGTTTATATTTTTTTGTTGTATTTGAACTTAAAATTTTTTCAACATCGGCTCTTGTTATCACCTCTGCACCCAAGCACACGCGTTTTCTTTTCTTCGAATTAGAATTGTTTTCACGTTTGGTTGACCTCAATAACAACTCTTCGAATGAAACATCCAGAATCTTCTCAGTTTCTTGAAATGTTTGTATATCTGTCGAGCTGGAAGTTGACTGTGCTTCGACTGTGATTGGATTTTCATTATTTTTTGCTGATGTACTAGGCAAAGTTAAGTCAGGACCATCAAACCTAGCCACGTTACGGGTTTTTTGCCAACGTTGGAGAGCCACTGGGTCAAATAAATCTTGCTGAATAATATTCCTATTCAGCGGAACTATTCCTGCTTTAATGAAACCACTCACTAATATTTCGGGCCTGGTTTCCTGCCATATTTCTCCTATCATCTTGGAAAACATACTTTTTGTTACAGCGGCCCCCACATTTCTTCTCTGCCATTCAACAAGTTTAGCATCCCAACGGGTCTTCAGTGATTTAAATACACACAAATCTAAGGGCTGGAGTACATGACTGGTGTGAGGAGGGAGCTTAAGTATCGTAATATGGTTTTCAACAGCTATATTTATGACATCTGCTCCAAGATGACTCGCGTGTCCGTCGTAAATTACTAATACCGGTCGTTCTGAACCAATAAACTTTAAAAAACTGTTTTCAAAATAGTTTCTAAATACAGTTGTCTCCATCCACCCTTTAGGAGTGGCAGCGTAGGTAGTATCTAAAAACTCCGTGCCACGCGGAGCAGTCCACTGGTCCCAAACATGTTTACCTTTGAAGACAATAAGCGGAGGTGCTTTTTTGCCACTTGCGCTGCAGCACATAAGAACAGTTGTATTTTGTTTGCCAGGCCCACTAATAGTTCTTGTGGATGGAGCTCCCCTTTGTCCGACAATTTTTGTTTTTGACGGATCTGTGCAAAAACTGCTTTCATCCAAGTTCCAAATTTGCGACGGGCGTTCTTGTAAACCAAGTTCTTCTATAACGTTTTCAAGTAAATCAAAATAGTTGTAGATCAGGAATGGGTCAAGGTTTTTTTTTTCTAGCAAATTCAACACTCTGGGGTTTTTTAATAGAGAGGTTATGTCTACGCTTGAAATTAAGAAACCAATCTTCTCCTGGTTTACCATCTTTAAACTGTGTCTTAATGTTATTCTCTTTGACGAAGTCAGCTACAACCTGCAACACTTCTTTTCTAGAAAGGCCAAAACCCCATTTTTCCATAGTACGAAGGCCATTTGCTAGTTTTTCTTCTTCCTGTTGAGGAATGTCCTGAGTTCTTCCATAGCTGGAACTTTTTTGTCCTCTCCTACCTTTAAGGTGATCATGGAGAGTACTTCTTGGAATTGTGTACACTTTAGTAGCTCGGTATAAAGTCATTTGCCCAGATTTAATTGCCGACAGTGCAATTTTTAAACTCTCTTTCGTATATCCTTTGCCCCTGCTACTTCTGCGAATGTAATTTCTCACCATGGTGGAACTAAAAGCATAAAGAAAAACTGTGTGAGATTTGGGGCAAGTGCGTAATATGTGCCGCTCTTACCCCACAATTTTATCCGCACTAGCCCCGACTTTAAAAATACGTGGGGCAAGAGCGGTACAACAATAAAAACTGTCAAAAAGTAAATATTTAAAAAATATATTATGTTTATCATAAACTATTGTGCCTAAGATACTTACCTACCAAAAATAATATAAAGATGTTCACAGATTCGGTAGATATAAATGGATTAATTTTTATCAGTGACCTTGCTCGAGAAGTTGCAAAACACAAGTGACACTACCGTACCTATAACATCAGTGAAACGTTAGACTCCGACAAAGGTTGTAGTTTGTGGGATTATGATTCATATAATCGACGATGCGCAGTGGTTCTTGTTTACTAGTGTTACCATAGAAACGGCCAGTTTGCTGTTGCCAGTGTCGTAGTTAGTATCGCAGAGAGTGTTTGACTTGTTGATTTGATCGTGTTGGATATTTTATTATTTTATTTATATTAGTACTTAGTCATAATATTGGTAGTAATAGTGAATTATTAGTCATTTAGTGTATTATAGTGTGTTAGTTTAGTTATTAATAATAGTTGTTTAACAATATGGCTTCTAAAAAGATAGGAACAAAGGGCTGGGTATTAAATAGCCTAAGCAAAGGCAATAAATTTATAATGTTACTACATTTATGGAACACAAGAGGCGGCATATTTCGAAGCAACCGAAAATCTGTTAATACCTTTAAGGAAATTGACGTAAGTATTGTCAATGATATTTTATTTTCTTATATGTGTCGATCTGTGGGTTCTATATTTTATGTGTATGTGTGTAAAGAAATCAATTTAACCGGAATTATAAAAAATTATACAAGCCAATAAACCACATTTTCCACGAGTTTATGTATTAGATTATGAGCTTGAACAACATGGACATAAAGTACTTCGCTTGCCTCCCTATCATCCGGAGTTAAACCCTATCGAAAAAATATGGGCTTTGGTAAAAGGTAGAGTGGCCACTCATAATACATTTAACATAAATGATGTTGAAAATATAACAAGAACAAAATTTTCAGAAGTGTTAATAGAAGAGTGGTCTAACATATGTAAACACGTAAAAAAATATGAAAACACTCAAATCGCAAAAGAACATTTATTAGACTCTACGCTGGACCACTTATAATTTTTATTAATACTGGTTCATCCGAAGAAAGCCTTTCTGATACTGAAGATAGTGATTCAAATTCCGGAATAGACGTGTTTTTGTGTGATATTCCTTTGTCATATAACAAAACATAGAAGTCTTTACAATCTTACTCTTTAGAAAATTTAAGGACATTATTTAATTGGTTAAAATAAATTCCTTATTTTTTTGTGTTGTTGAAACCCTTCCTTCCTTCCTGGCAATGTTAATAAATTGTAAGTATTGAGGAATTTGTTATTTATTAAAGTACTCCTAATAGTTTTCTCATTATTTTATCGAATGCCTGACTATAAACTTCATAAATATTAAAAACTATAAAAATAAAAATTAACAAATTCATTCTCACTTTAATTGAATATACTTATAAAAATTTATTTTAAAGCTACCGGTTTCCATCCGCCACTGGTAGAAACGGTCCGCCCTTCTGCGCGAAACACTACGTCACATATTCCCAACTATATGGTTTGTTACGACTCTAATAAAGGCAGCTCGCCGTTGTTAGTTAAAGACTGTTGTCACGGGTATTAAAGATACCAAATATAGATGGCAGCCCATATTTCAAAAGTGATAGGTTTTTATGATAATGTTCTGCACTTGCCCCGATAATGCACTTGCCCATCTTACCTTACTTGATTGACGGCCTCGCTTTACTTTTATCTTTTCCCTTTGACTTTTTTGAGTACTATTTAAAATTTACTTTTAAGTTTAAAGATTATTAATGAGACTATGGAATTTTACTAGAAGTAAAATTTATAAAATGACAAAAAGGAATAAAATCTAAAAAATTGCCAGATAGATAAACAAGAATCAAATCGTAACTTCCAAATTTAAGGTCTAAAAATAAAGACGTCGTTTTTTTCCCTTAACAAACTTACAATAACTTTTTAAACTGCTTAAATAAGGATTTTTTCCAATAAAATAAAATAAAATAAAACAAAATAAAATAAAATAAAATAAAATAAAATAAAATAAAATAAAATAAAATAAAATAAAATAAAATAAAATAAAATAAAATAAAATAAAATAAAATAAAATAAAATAAAATAAATAAAATAAAATAAAATAAAATAAAATAAAATAAAATAAAATAAAATAAAATAAAATAAAATAAAATAAAATAAAATAAAATAAAATAAAATAAAATAAAATAAAATAAAATAAAATAAAATAAAATAAAATAAAATAAA
This sequence comes from Diabrotica balteata, assembly GCA_918026665.1. Classification (NCBI taxonomy): domain Eukaryota; kingdom Metazoa; phylum Arthropoda; class Insecta; order Coleoptera; family Chrysomelidae; genus Diabrotica; species Diabrotica balteata. Next base: position 177,313,529 of record OU898276.1, read on the forward strand.
ATAAAATAAAATAAAATAAAATAAAATAAAATAAAAATAAAATAAATAAAATAAAATAAAATAAAATAAAATAAAATAAAATAAAATAAAATAAAATAAAATAAAATAATAAAATAAAATAAAATAAAATAAAATAAAATAAAATAAAATAAAATAAAAATAAAATAAAATAAAATAAAATAAAATAAAATAAAATAAAATAAAATAAATAAAATAAAATAAAATAAATAAATAAAATAAAATAAAATAAAATAAAATAAAATAAAATAAAATAAAATAAAATAAAATAAAATAAAATAAAATAAAATAAAATAAAATAAAATAAAATAAAATAAAATAAAATAAAATAAAATAAAATAAAATAAAATAAAATAAAACTATAAACTTAACTAAAACCCAATTTTGCCAGTAGCTTCGCCGCACCAACTTAAATTAGATCTTTGTTCTGTCGAGTCTGGAACTGGAATGAAATTGTGTCCTAAAGACAAGTATAAGAAAGCTTTGAATTAAAACTAATTAGAAGTCTTGGCATAATGATTGTCCCGTCACTATTTATTGATTTCCAATGCATTCATTCATTCTTGCTTTGCAACCCTGCGTGGGTCATAGCCTCCTCAATAATTTGTTTCCAGTCGTCCCTATCCATCGCCTTCCTGCGCCAAGCACAAATTCCCATGTTTTTCATGTCTTCATCGATGTTATAACGATTGGTTTCCGATACAATATTAAAAATCCTGATATAGATAACCACACATGAACTGTATAGAGGGTATAATACTGGTATAATTTATATATTTAAGGAAATGATTATGATAAAAACGACACACCGTCACGTACCCATCGAGCAAAAAGATAAAAGAGGGAATCTAATCGTTATGAAAAGGAGACCAAAAAAGTGGCCTCTGATGGCGGACATATCCGGAAATGCAAAGGCGCTAAATTTAAATTTTCCAACACTTATTAACAATAGCTATAAAATATTTTTCAGACGAGAAAGTTTTAATTAAATATTAACTATAATAGTCTAAAAAGTGACACAATTGGTAAAAGATTTTAATATAAATAAAATTTCATGTGACAGTTGGGACAAACAATAACATAACCTAACTAAATTTGACTTCTTAAACAAGGAAAGAGACTGTCTATCCTTGTCTAAAGTGGCCTCTCAAGATGGCACTTCCTGTCTATCAATATGTTTACCCCCACTACCTTTACATTCCCTCTTTTGTCTTATTGCTCGATGCACGTACCCTTGCTTGCATATAATTATAATTTATAACCTTTAAATATTTTTAATACTTTTTTAGCTACTAGGTTTTAGAGTCTTCTCCGAAAGAGTATCAAAGTTTTTTGTGGATACCGTTGAACGATCTATTAAGATACGTGAAGAAAAACACATTATTCGAAAAGATTTAATTAACTTATTGATGGAAGCTAGAAAAGGTCAAAGTACGTACGAAGATGAAATTACTGTAGAAACGGGTTATGCAACTGCTAAAACATCTTCATATTTCGGTAAGTTCATCATAATTGAGACACTATTTAATAGCAGCTATTAATTATAGCTGATATGTGTGTTTTCAGTACTAAATTAAACAAAATAAACCAATAAATTAATATTTAAAAGTACAATTCTGCCCTGTTAAGAATAGAAGTCGTATCTGCAATTTTGAGTTTTTAGGTTATAATGCCAATTAATTGATAGCTAAATAATCTATACGTTAAGAATGCAAGTCTTATCTGCTGTTTAAAAATAAGTTATTTCACTTTAAAATTTTGTCGGATCTGCATTTTTACAGTTCATGTTATGCCAATTTGTCGAATCTCCATTTGTTAACATTTTTATTCGTATCTTCACAAGACGATTTTTAGTTACGACAAATTTGCTTAACAATTGTGTGGTTTTGACAAATTATTCTAACAACGGGAAGATCTAACCTAATTACTCATAGTGTTTCTGCCTTTTTAGTTTCTTAACCTAAAAATTAAACAGTTGTAAGCTTTATTCGGGGTATCTGATTTTAGTTATTTACTAATATTAATCTTATTGTTTAGTGTTTTTAAGTGTGTTTACAATGAAGTTTATCAACTGAACCAGTAACAATGGACAGAAATAGCAGAGCATTTAAAATTCTGCATATTTTAAATAAGCAACAAAGGGAGAAAATACATAGTTTACGACGACGTGCGAAGAAACCTAAACTTCAGCATGATAATGACCACTATTTTATTTTGTCAGATTCAGAGATGGCAGAAATTGAGTAACCGAAATTACACAGGAAAGATTTAAATAAAGTGAGGATTATTAGTGATATAACGTTGAGAGCTGCAAATGTTGTTCCTGAAGAATCTGATTCCAAAGATGAGGAAGAAGGTAAGGAAGACTGTCTCCCTTTTATTCAAGAAATCTTGATAGATATAATGTATGTATCTGTTGAAAGGGCGGAAAAAGACAAATTAACTAAAAAAGGGAAATCCGTAAACGAAAGAAATTTAAAGAGAGCCTAGCAATGGGAAAAAAAAGAAAACTAATAGCCACAATTGCTAAGCACGGTGTAAAACCATCTTGTATCTCTTGCAAGAGAAGATGTTCCGAAAAAATTACAGAATCGAGACGAACAGAAATAAATGGAGATTTTTGGAAATTTCAAAAGGACGAAAAGAAAAATTTAATTTTTTATAACGAATCTGAACAAGTAACCAAACGGAAGACCACAGATAGTGTTGTATCTAGAAAGTCGAAAAGTTTTTTATATTTCCTTAAAGACAAAAACGGATGCAAACAAAATGTCTGCAAAATATTTTTTATGAGAACGCTGGGATATGAAAAGAAAAATGACAGAGTTATTAGAGATGTCCTTACTAAAACAAATTTAAAAGTGACGGCCAACAGGAATAAAAAACGAAAAACAGGAAAAATTAAAATAGTTCGAAATATTATTAAAGAACATATAGAATCTTTCAAACCCACAGAACCACACACACCGTCGGGAATACGCACCAGAACGACGTTATCTTCCCAGTGACATCACAATAAAAATGATATACCAGAATTTTATTGAAAAATATCCAAATATCAATTTTATGGCACGAAGGAATAGCCGGACGGAGTAAATAGGATATTGCCAGCACATTCTATAATTTTTTTTTGTCTCACCGAGACCCTAAACATGTTATAATGTGGCTTGACAATTACTCTGCTCAAAATAAAAACTGGGCTTTGTTTACTTTCTTTACGTTTATTGTAAATTCTGAGGAAAAATTAAGTATTAAGTATTTTGAGCCTGGCCATACCTTGATGGCTGCGGACTCATTCCACCACCAAGTGGAACGTTCCATGAAGCAAATGGGTAAAATATACGATTTTAAATACTTTTCGGATGCAGCAGCAAATGCAGCAAGTAATGCTAAAGTAATTGTTATGGAATTAGCTGACTTTTTTGAATGGAAAGATAGTACTTCTGCATATAAATTGAATAAAATTAATCCCAGGCCATACCTAAATCAAATGGTTCAAGTAAATTTTTCTAGAGGTAAATATACTTTTTCGTACAAACCAGCTTCACCTCGAGACACATAAAGTGAAGTAAATATTCTAAATGCAAAGATTGCAAAACAGGGAATGACAAAACCTTCACCCAAGTCTACTCCTAGAGGCATAAACATTGAAAGAAAACTAATTATATCCAAAATGTGTGAACAATTGTAAATTTTGCTTACCTAAGGGGAAGAACATGGGGGAGAAGATTGGGCAAATAAAATAATCGAAACTAGTGCGTACGGCACTCAGAGGGTTGTTGGAGAGCTGGCTTGTGGATAAGTTATAGGAGTTATATAGTTTTACTTTATAAGAAATAAAATGGGTCGGATTGGGGTATCTACTTAATGAAAACAAAGGGATACTTTCATAAATCTCCTGGACAACTGGACAATAAAGACAACAAAAAAGGGCTTCTAGCAATTAAAGATACGGGCGCCGCTTCGAAGGATCCTAGTTTGCTAAAGGAAAGAAAAAAGGATCTTCTATCCTAAAAAAAGTAAACACACAAAAAGGGTTAGGAGATTTTCAAAACAAAATAATCAGAGAAACAAATCAAATATTTATTTTTGTCTCAAACAAACAGTTTTCAAAAAGATACATTACACAAAAAATATACTATATTAATAGTTGCAAAATACAAAAATACAAAAAAAAAACTTACGTGCCTATCTTTTTACAAAGGGATTGCTACAAAACTTACAAATGTTAATGAAATATTAACTGTTCTACTGTTAATGAAACTGTGTCAGAAATAATTTATTACAAATAAAGAAATATCTTTAAAATAAAAATATTCATAGAGAGGTTAATCTTCTTTAAAAAACCAAAGCAAATTATTGTCAAAAAATAATAAAGCTAGCTGCTAGCTGTCATAATAAAATCTTAATCTTACTTACAACGGAGAACAAATCAAATTGAGAGCATAACCACACTCTAAGATTTACAATATTAATTATTAAAACTTTTAAATTGTATGAAAGCAATTATTATTTTAATGTTTATTTTCCTTCAAAAGTTTAAAACAAAAAAGGGTTACCTTGGATTCACTAAACACACTAAGATTTTTGGGGTTACCTCCTCTGCCACACGATCAAATCTATTTCCATACTGTGAGAGACACCCTGGGACGGCTTCTTAGGACAAATATTACAAACTTGAGGTTGAAAATTTTGAACACAAAACTTTGGAAGGGCTTCTTAAAAAACAGGAATACATAAAACTAGACACAACGGCAACATGTGGTTATCTTTCGAAAATTTTTACAGGCAACACAAATCCCTTAGGTACTTAGAAAAATGAAAATAGTGATTACTTCTATCTTTTCAACACTTTTTGGCCGGTCTCTTTACCGACTTTCTACATTGTCACCCGTCTGCCCAGTTTCAAATCTTTTCTTTGGACTCTCTTCTGCGTTACATTTTACAAATTCAAACGCCAAATATCTATCTCCCCCTTGCGTCTACAAAACCTAAACAAACAAAATTCTCCTTGATATTCGTTCTTAACGACGAAAGACAATAAAACCTCTTTTTTACAACAACAGTATTAGGGGACTTCATGTAATATAATCGTTTTTGGCGACAAAAAACATGTTGAAATAGTTACCTTCAAATTGGGTAAAAACAACACGCAGTTTAAACCGGAGTTTTTACCTAACATTGTAACAAAGGTAAAAACAAATATATATTTTTGCCTTATCTCGTCAAAAAAAAAACTTCCTAGCTCGAATATCAATACATAAACTTTATATTTATATTTATATATAAACTTTATATTTATATTATTTAAATCGTTTAACTTCTCCGTCTAAATATATGAAAAAAAACTTGCTACAACTTGAGATAAACAACCAGGTGCATACTACAAAAATTCATTATATACACATTAAATATTAAACGCTACAACATGCCTAAAAGCAGACAAACATTTTGGAATAATTTATCAACTTCAATGGAACCTGGAGCTTTAGATGATTAAAAAAACTGATTATGAATTTATGTTATTTTGTTTATCTTAATAAACTATAACTTTGATTAACATAAGACTTTTTACTTTACCTTATTTTTATGATTTGTTAGGATTAAATGTCGTATCTATCAAAAGTCTAATTTCAAATAATCTGAAAGAAAATTGCACGCACTCATTAAATTTGTACTCTAAAAATATATTGCTATGTTGGAACAAGATTTTTAATGAGTCTTTACAGTTGATAGCAATTAACAAAACTAAAACATCGAATATCTCAAAATGGGGATTTTGTCAGTTACGACTTCTATTCTTAACAGGGCAGAGTTGTCCTTTGATAATCCGACAGGTATGAGACCAAAGGGGTGTCGGATTACCAAAAGCGTCCGGATTACCGAAAGTAATTATATCTTTTAAATTTTTTTGCTAGCAGTAGCGTACAATATTCTTTAATTTTATGAGTAAAATACTATCCAGATTAATATGCAAACGAAACACTCATTTCGGCTAACTAAAACATGTTTATTAAAAGAAATATGGAAGCTAATAAATTTAATATACATACATACAGTGTGTAAACATAACTTATAACATTATACGTAGTAATAACTAAATGCTGCAACTAAGGTAGATTCATTATGGACGTATATATATTTTTAATGCCTTTGGCAGTTTGCCATACAGCCAGTTACATGATCTTTTAATCTCATTAGGCGCAGTAAAACGTTTTTGAATTATTTGCAATCGAATAGACTAATATGTATATCCATAACCGTCTTCTGACAGTTTGACTGGAAATCGCTCGTCCAGTAGTATGCCTGAAGATACTGTTAGTTCTGGAAGCCGTGAATGTTGGGTTTCTTCTTGCCGTCAGAACTACAAAACGGTCTTGCCGACGAGTTGTAGATCGTTCTCTTCCTCCTCCATGCCTGTATGTTGCAGATCCTGTTGCTATATACCGATTCCATGCACGACTTATCACACTTTGCGACACATTTAGCCTCATAGCGACCTCTTGTAGAGGTATGCCTTGTTGGATCGAACGAACTATTGCTCGAGCTGCCATAGTTCTAAACGTCTTTGCGGCATAATGTTTTTGTGATAAATAGATTTCTTGACTTATTGACAACTGGTAAGGCCAATACAAGCACTTTTATACGAATGATATATTCATGTTTGGAACAACATTTCTCTCTTTGTACGAGATAAGGGCCGATAAGAAAAGGGAGAAAAAAACCACATGCAAAAAATATTGGCAATAAAGATAGCATATAGAGTATAGTTCAGGCAATAATTTAAAAAATAGTTTTATATATTAATTTTGAGATCACTCTATAGTGTTAAATCGTTTAGATACTCCAAAAATACAATATTTTGCTTACTTCTCTTCATTTTTTGTATTATTTACAAATTGATTATACATTTTAATACTTTACATATTCTACTGGTATTCTTACATACATTATTTTAGCTAACAAAACTCTGGAAAATATAAACATTTCGAACTCGGACGTAGCTGCGCAAGCTTTAATATTTTTCTTCGGTGGATTTGATACCACTGCAACAGCTATGCGATTTATGGCCTACGAGCTAGCAGTGTGCCCAGACGTTCAAGATAAGCTAAGAGCAGAGATTATCGAAACGTATGAAAGTTGCCAAGGAAATGTGACATACGAAAATATCATGACCATGAATTATTTGGATATGGTGGTTTCAGGTAATCTCTTACTTTAGATTAAAGTTTTACTCTTTTTCTCATAAAATTTTAATAATTTCAACAACCGTTTTATTTTGCGAAGGTAAGTAATTTTGAATCAAATACATCTTTAACTCTATAACAGTGGATTTAGAGCAGTCTCTAGATGGTCAATATTGACACCAAATTTCTACACAATATTTGATAATATGCAGTATTAAGAGCCTTCTATAGATTATTTGAAAATATGGTGCAATAAGGTCTTTTATATTCAAACCAGTCAAGACCTAACTGGAAAAGTCTATGAGGCCGACAAGCCTGATGTTATTTGCACTGACGACTCTAGAAAAAGTGCTCGATAGGTATGTAAGGTGTTGTGATTTTGTGTTCATTTCTCGATATAGAGGTTGTCAATTTTTCACATGCGAAAAACAATACTATATCTTACGCTGTATCAAATCCTAAATTAATATCCTGAATTTTAAACCATCACTTATTCTAACCGTGAGCAATACTTTCAATGCTGACTGTCTATCTATCTAATTAGCCTTCTTCGTTCGATCTTTCGATATAGGCCTCCCCAATCCTTTTCCATTCTTCTCTGTCTGTCGCTACAGTCATCCACCTAGAGCGCACGTGGTTCTTGATATCATCTGCTCGTCTCATTTGGGGCCTTCCTCTGCTTCGTTTATATTCCCCGGTCTCCAACTTATAAGAATTTTGTTCCATTGGTCTTCTTTTTGTCTTATATTGTGTCTGGGAAATCTCGATTTCAATTTTGCAACTTCTTGTCTAACATCCCTCACTTTTGTTTTCTCTCTTATCCACTCGTTTCTTTTTTTATCCATTAGCTGAATAATAAGGGAGATACAACCCTTTAAAGGGGTGAATTGAAATTCTTATTTTTTCAAATATCTTCCAAACGGTTTTGAATACGGAGTTTATATTTTGGGAGTAATTATAAGACATTAGGATAATTAATTTGATGTCACCATCTACCACATCCTATATTGATACAGGGTAGTTTTGGAGGGTAAGTGGGGGTTATTGCGTCACATGTGTTTTAATTTTTACATATTTTAAAAATTGTTTCCTTAGACTTGTCTACGCAAAAAATGTGCTCTTGTAATATTTCGATAGATATCACCGTTTTCAATTTATTTAAACTCGAAGGTATACATGTATTTTATTGTAACCGTTACATTTCTTAATATTCATCAAGTATGCTTTGGAATTGACACTTGTGTTAGCAATAATATTACAAATTAGTGGAAAACTTAATCAAAACCCCCTCTGTGGTCAGTGGTAAGAGCGCCTGCCTTTAAATCTAATTAAGCTCGTTCTATAATTCATTCATTAAGCCGTTCATTAGCTGCGGTATTCATTAGCTCGTTCTATAAGTATTTTCATACTTAGTAAATGGTCACTTGTGCTGAATCCCTTTCTAAAACCAGCTTGTTCTTTCGGCTGGTATCCGTCGAATTTTATCGTCAATCTATTGGTTTAAATTTTTGTTAGGAGTTTATACATTACATTGGGGAGTGTTATAGGACGGTAGTTTTTTATATCTGCTTTATCCCCTTTCTTGTGTAGGATAATGGTTACTGATTCCTTCCAGTTGTTTGGGATTCTTTTTTCTTTTAATATAAGTATTGTTAAAAGGGAATGTAGAGTATTAATTACCACTTTTCCACCATATTTCAGCATCTCTGCTATTATTCCATCTTTTCCAGGCGATTTGTTGTTTTTCATTTCTTTAATGACTTTTTTATTTCTGATTTGCTTACTTCTGGCTGTAGCTCTGACATTTTTTATTTTAACCTCCTTTCCCTTTATTCGCAGCATATTTAACGATTCTGAGGTATAGACACTGAAGACGTAAAAATAATGAAGAAGAAAAGGTATTATAGTATTGATTAACGGTAATTTCCATTTTTTTTGTTGTTGCTTAATACTTGATATGACATCGTGACATCGTGATATTTCTGTGAAACGGGTTACGGTTAATACCTCCCTATGGACAGGTATAATTATGCAATGGAATCGAGAAACCACAATAAAATCGATCCTTTCTTTTTTTCTGTACCAAACCACAGTATATTGCTAAAGAATTCTGTATAAAGCAATATACTGTGGCTAAACTATGAGTTAATAATCTAATACCGGTAAAAAGGTTAAGTTTCCTCTAAAATGTCAGTGTATTCATAAGAAATTTCGTTGCTCGCAGAGGTCAGTAATTGAATAAGGTGAGAAAGCTATTTTTTGAGTTATCTGACAAATACACTTCTCACAGATGAGAGAGTTTATAGAAAGTTCTCCACTCGCATGTTTTGGCCATGAATGGTTTTTATTAGCTTACAATCGTTTATAAAGGTTTACGATTTATGGATCAGAGAATATATATGTTCTATGTATTAGTGTTTTGTTTTATCTTCTTCGTCTTCTTCTAATGGCGCTACAACGTTGTGTTAGTCTTGGCCTGCTTAACAATGTTCTTCCATTCTGCCCTGTCGGATACTTTCCTTCGCCACTGCCTGATGTTCATGGTTTTAAGATCCCTTTCTACATCGTCTATCCATCTTTTACGGGGCCTTCCTCTGGTTTTGTTTCCTTGGGGCTTCCATCTCTGGACTACTTTTACAGTTCGATTATCTGGCATTCTTTCTAGGTGACCAAGCCAGTTTAGTTTTTGTGACTTTCCATATCTAACAATATCTGCGCTCTGCATTAGTCCATCCAGCTCGTGGTTCATTTTAATTCTCCACGAACCATCGCTGCATTGGGTTGGGTGTTTTACTTTGTGTCCATCGATATTTGCCGTTTTCATCATTGGGGCCGACTCTCCTTACCTTGTCCAGGGTAGCTTTTACATTAGATCCCCAGTAAAGTGTTCTACTGAACATTACACTGAGGTCCTTGATCTGAAAGCTAATAGCCAAATTCCTTGGAACGCTGATATTTGACTACATCGACGATTATATTTATGGATGATAAGGTGTTAGCGTTGAACATGTTGAGAAGAAAAATTAAATTTTTTTGTATCTTTTACTATTGTTTTCTTTAGGACCATATCTATAATATTTCAGTAAGTTTATATACCATTGCGTGGTTTCTTCGTCACTTTTAAGGTATCATATTGTCTTTTTCGGCTAATTTTAAAACAGTTTTACCCATTGAACATAATATATGGGACCTGATAGATTAAATCAACTTTCTTTCTTGATAATATATTTGCGTTGTCTAAGGTATGAAATGCAAAATACTTGTGACTTCCTTAGATATATCGGTATTCCGTTAAAGAAGAGAATTCTTAAAAAAAAACAATATCTGCTATTTTAGTTGCGCTTATCCTCGCGAACAGTTCGTATTTTTATAAGTCAATCCTTATAAGTTAGTTACTCATTGCTTTTGAATTAGATAATGTTATAGACTTGCATAATGTATTTTCGTTTTAGAACTCATGAGGAAATGGCCAAATGGAATTGTTCTGGAAAGAATATGCAACAAACCCTACACAATCCCAGCCGAACATCCCGACGAAAACGACGTAACACTTCCAGTAGGAACACCAATCTGGATACCAGTGTGGGGTATCCACAATGATCCCAAATATTATCCGAACCCGGAAAAATTCGATCCTGAAAGATTTAGCAGTGATAATAGAAATAATATTACTCCATACACATACCTTCCATTTGGAGAAGGTCCTCGTAACTGTATTGGATCTAGATACGCTCTTCTAAATATGAAAGTTTTATTTTTCCAACTTCTAAGGAAATTTGAAATAGTTCCAGTGGAAAAATCGAAGATTCCCATTAAGATATCAAGACAGAACTTCACATTGGACGGAGACGGTTTTTGGTTTGGCATGAAAAAGTTGTAAATAAATTTTTAAAAATAACATTGGTCCTTAGCAATCAAATAAAGTAATTTTTATAGATATTAAATGTTTCATTTAATTGGGTTTAATTTAATAATTAATAAGTATATCAGTAATGTTGGAAATTTTAATTAAATATCGGAAAAAATTTTTATTAAAATCAAAAGTTGAAATTTCAAGAGTATGTACAAACCTGGTACACTACAAAATGTGATAAAAAAAATGGAAAGATGCAAAGAAATCTGTACCCTGGAGGTAAAGGGAATGTAATGACCACCGTATAATTAGTCTAATGAGTCACACACTAAAAATATTCTTAAAAATTATCCATTTAAGAATTTTCAGAAAAGCGGAACAAGACATCACTGAAACTCGATTTAAATTTAGGAATGCCATTATTTGCATTTAACGTCCTCATGCAAAGATGTATGGATATAAACCAACCACTCTATGTTCATGACACTGTGATCATAGTAACGAGTATAGAGAATCTACAACATCTTATCGAAAGCTTGAGTATGAATAGTGCTGAGATGGGAATTACTTTGGGAACTTTGATAAATGAAACCCATGATGATACTGCAGAAATAAACAGGCGAATAGAGATTGTCAGATCAGCATTTGTACGGATGAAGCCACTCCTAACGTGCAAAAAATCTAAATTTGGAGATCAGACTGCGTACCATTCGCTGTTATATATTTTCAATATTATTATATGGACCTGAGACTTGGACATTAAAAAAATGTAATTTAAAAAGAATCAAGGCCTTCGAACTCTGGTTATACCGCAGAGTAATGAAAATATCATGGACTGATAGAATTACAAATAAAGAAGTAAAGGAGAGGGTTGATATTGGAGAGAATCAATAAATGAAAACAACACAGAAATATGGAACGCATTTAAAGATGTTACCTTGAAAGTAATAGAAAAATATTCAACAACGTTACACAGGTACAAAAAACAACAATGGATGACTGATGAAATCCTGGAATTAATGGAGCAGAGAAGGAAACTGAAAGGTAACAATACAGAATATAAGGAAAAACAGAAACTAATTAAACAAAAAATAAAGGTGGCTAAAGAAAAATGGATGGAGGATAAATGCAAAGAATTATAAAACTTGAATGAAAAACATGATAAGTTTAATATGTTTGAAAAAGTTAGAGAAGTAGCTGGTCTTTATCATAAGAAAACTCCACATACTATAACCGATTCGTCGGGAAAAATGATAATAGACGAACATGAAATTCGAACAACCTGGTGTAATTATATAAGTGAACTGTATAATGAAGATAGACCCGAAGAACTGGAGACTTTAGTTGAAGGTGAAGGACCAGAAATACTAAAATCAGAAATACTGCATGCTATAAAGTTAACAAAGAACAAGAAAGCCGTTGGCCCTGATAACATACCGACAGAGATGTTAAAGCTTATAAATGAGCAGAACATTGAAATACTGGTCAAACTTTTCAATGATGTTTATTCGACTGGTTATATCCCTGAAGATTGGTTAAAGTCCGAATTCATAACACTACCAAAAAAACAACGTCCGAAAAACTGTAGCGATTATAGAATGATAAGCCTTATGAGCCACACTTTGAACATATTTCTACGCATCATCCCCAGTAGAATCAGAGATAAATGTGAAGAAGATCAGGATGAAACACAATTTGGCTTTAGAAATGGACTGGGAACTCGGGACGCCCTCTTTGCACTAAATGTATTACTGCAAAAATGTCGAGATCAAAGGAAACACGTCTTTGCTGTATTTATTGACTATGAAAAGGCCTTTGATCGAGTACAGCATCACAAATTAATAACAATATTAAAAGATAAAGGAGTTGATAGTCAAGACATACGATTCATAGAAAAGTTATACTGGCGTCAAACAGCGACAGCTTACATAAACGGAAAATCAACAGAAATATGTAAAATACAAAAAAGTGTCAGACAGGGTTGTATACTATCCCCACTGTTATTTAATTTATATTCAGATAGAATATTTAAAGAAGCGCTGCATAATTTGGAATGGGGCGTGAAAGTTAATGGAATTCTGATAAATACAATTAGATATGCAGACGATACAGTTATTTTAAGTGATGACATGAATGGACTACAATGCCTTTTAAATGCCATTGATACAGTGGGAAGAGAGTTTGGCCTAAACATAAACTGTTCAAAAACAAAACACATGGTGTTTAGCCGTTTAGCACATCAAGATGCACGATTATATGTTAATGGTCATATAATTCAAAGAGTGTCCAGTTTAAAATATCTTGGTTGCCATATTACTGAACAACTAAATCCAGATCAAGTGATAAAATGTAGAATCGAGATAGCCCGCACGACATTTTTAAAAATGAGGTCATTCGTCTGTAATGATAACTTGCAACTTCAACTTCGAAAGCGCATGGTTAAATGCTACATTTGGTCAGTCCTCTTGTACACTGTCGAAGCATGGACATTAAAAATATCCACCATTAATCGTCTGGAGGCCTTTGAAATGTGGCTGCACAGACGTATACTAAAAATTCCATGGACGGCTATGCTGACAAATGTAGCAGTCCTTGAGAGAGCAAATGCTGCTCGCGAGCTGCTTGATAACATCAAATGAAGAAAGATGACCTATTTTGGACACGTAGTAAGGGGAGACCGATATAATATTCTTCAACTTATTATGATGGGTAAAATCGAAGGGCGCATAGGAATTGGTAGAAAGCAGGCCTCTTGGTTGAAGAATATCAGGGAGTGGACAGGAATAAAGAAAGCTGAGCAACTATTTAGAATAGCTCGAGACAGAGACAGTTTCGCCATGTTATTCGCCAACGTCAAGGGGACTTGATAGGGCACGTTAAGAAGAAGGCAGCATCCAGAAAAATATTAATAATAAAAATCAATATTAAAAAGAGATTTAATTTAACTTTGTAGTCGTTCTTTGCAAGAAATATTTTAACAATAGTAAACAGTAAACAAGAAGTTTTAGCAACAAATAAAAAGCTTTAGAAAAAAACGTCTAATAAACTTTTTAAGAAACGGAAACCCTCGCAAAATGTATCGTTGGGTAGTAGAAATATTTTTAAAATGTATAATAACATTCTAAGGCTACAAAAATAGCAACATTTACTTATAATGATAAATTCATCAATTAGAGATACATTTATAAAATATTGACATCAATAAAGCTTTTATGTTATGCTAGTTAGGTTTTTCTACATATTTAATTTTTTTTATTTGAAGCCCGCCATCACTTACATGCACGGTACATTTTCTTTGACTTACATTAACCTTTATATTATTTGAGAACACGAAAACAAATCATTAAATGTAAGTTCCGTTTATACAGTATATTTTTCCATTTTTGAGAAAAATTATGTTAATTTTCGATCGTTTAGAGTAATCATAGAAGAACAATATCTATCTATTCAATAATGGTAAGTTTTTCTTCATATATTGCTATGTACGAATTTCTTATAAATATGTTTAGGATCACTAATAGATCTACTTTTATACACTTCGAATTTTAACCTTTTTCTGTGATATAGTCTTTCTTAAGTACCTTCCAAAACCTTCAATTTTGTAAATATATTTTACAAATTTGGCTTAAATAGTTTTCTGTGCTGAGAAATTTAATAGCTAATTCTCCCAATACGTGAAGCACTGTCGAAGACAAGCTAAAAATACGGTTTTAACTGATAATGTATTTTAAGTTTATTTAAGTGTGAAAATTGCAGAGGAATTGCTGTAAACAGCACAATAAGTAGGATGTATGGGAAACTTATTAAGAACAAAATAGAAAATGACTATAGAGATTACGAAGCAGAGGAGCAAGCTGGTTTTAGAGCTGGGCGATCCACAGTAGACCACTTATACTCTATTACGCAAGTTATTGAGAAAAAACAGCCGTCAATAAAGAGGTTCACCTGGTGTACGTAGACTTACAAAAAGCATATGACAGTGTACCCCTCACAGTGTTAAACTATAGTCAACCCTACAGCAAACCAACATTAAGCATGGTCTTATCAAAGCAGTCCAAAGTCTGTATAATGAAACGACTGCAAAAATTAAAACTGGATCAAGGATATCTGAGGGATTTAAGGTCACGAAAGGGTTAAAGCAGGGTTGCTGTATTTCGCCTACCCTTTTCAAAATTTATCTGGAACAAGCACTCAAGCTGTGGAAAAGAAAATGTAATGGCATGGGAATCCCTCTCAATGACGAGACTACACTGTACACCTTATGTTTCGCTGATGACCAAATACTGATTGCTCAGGATCATGACGACTTGAGTTACATGACTCGGAAGCTACTAGAAGAATATAACAAATGGTGTCTCGAAGTCAACATTAAGAAAACTGAAGCCATGTGTATTGGAGGGACAAAGCAGTCCATTATATTAGACGATGGGGTAAAAATTAGACACTGTGATGAATACAAGTACCTGGGTATGAAGATAACTTAAGATGGAACACTCGATGCTGCTATTAAGACAGAAACATACAGGTAGAAAAGCCATATCCATGATAAACGGCATTCTGTGGGACCAAACAATATCTAAAGCGAACAAACAACTCATATACAACACCATACTTAAAAGTGTAATCACATAAGACAAAGAACAGAGAAACTTTTACTAGCAACAGAAATGAACTTCTGGAGAAGAGCAGCAGGCAAATCAAGAAGAGATAAGATACCAAATGAGAGATTACGAGAAATGATGGGAGTCAAACATACAATAGTTGATGACATAACAACAAAACAGTTAATATGGTACGGCCATGTACAGAGAATGCCAAATAACAGGATTCCGAAACAGATTTTGACGTGGATATCACAAGGAAAAAGAAAAAGAGGAAGACCAAGAAGAAGCTGGAGAAAGGGAATTGAAAAAGAACTAGAGGAAAGAGAAATCCCTCCAGGCCTATGGTTAAATAGAGAATAATGGCGGTTAGGAGTTGGAAGCCGTCGGAGAACGCTGTAAACCGATAGTAGTAGTAAGTTTATTTTAAGAAATATACAAATATTAATGCAAAATAGAAAAAAATTACAAATTCATCATCATCATTCTGGCTTTACAACCCTGCGTGGATCCTAGCCTCCGCAATAATTTCTCGTCAGTCGTTCCTATTCCTCACCTTTCTCCGCTAAGCACGTATTCCCATATTTCTCATGTCTTCATCGATGTTACTAAGAAACCCTGTTTTAGATCTTCCTTCTCTTCTCTGTTCAATGGGTATATCAAGGAGCGTTTTTCTAGCTGCGTCATTTTGTTCCATCCGCATTACACGTTCCATCCACCTCAGACATCCTATCTTAATATGTTTTACGATTTCTGGTTCCTGGTATATTCTATAAAGTTCGAAGTTGTGTAGTCTTCTCTACACTCCATTGTTATTGACTGCTTCATAGATTCGCCTTAGTACTTTTCTTTCAAAATATCCTACCATGTTTTCATTACTTTTTGTTAGTTAAAGTCCAGGTCACTGACCCATATATTAGGACTCGGCGTATTATTGTTTTGTACATTTTTATTTTTGTATTTCTTGATATAATCTGTTGGCCGTGAAAACTCTGCGGTAGTATTATGTTCGGTGTTAACAGTAGAACGTACATAGTACAGTACAACGTACAGTAGTAGTAAGTATATTGACAAGCTACAGAGTCCAACCATCATGATGAAAACGCTGAAGGGCGTTGACAGGTCCGTACGTATAGCCGTTCGGAAGATTCTGTCCCTCAATCGAACAATAGAACGTGTGCCGATGCCTACATTCATGCACCCACAAAAGAGGGTGACCTGGGAGTCATGGCCATGACCATACACGTCCTGGCTATCAGACTGACTCAGCTACTGATACGATGTCTTTAACCATCAGTTTACCATACATGTCATGCCTCTGAGAGAAGGTCCTAAAATGGACACAAACATCGTCAGGTAGTTCAGCATCGATCGCACGTGAGTTAGCCAGAAACTTGTGGGCGGCTATAGTGGAAACGGACTTCGTCAGGGTTCTTCACACTCCGAGAGCTCTGCCTGGATAAGCAATCCACCGCCTTACTGGTCGAGGAGAGATTTCATCAAGGCAATCCAACTGCGAGGGAATCTACTTCCAACTAGAGGCATCCCTTCAAAACCACCACATGAACGTAGGTGTCGGAAGGGATGCGAACGTAACGAAAGCCTTAAGATACCTGACCTTGTCGCGCAACAGGATGAGCGAGTAATTGTCGTGAATGTTGCTGTATACGCTGTATACGTATAAAACGGCGCTGTATTCTGAGCATCGATTTCTACAGACCATGCAAACTCGATATCCTGGGAAAATTATTTGCATGACACCTCTTATCGTTGGAGCTCGCGGAACATGGTTTTCAATCGAATTCTCTGTGTCCTGAGAATTTTTAATCTATCAAGGTTCGACGTCCGCAACTTTATTACGAAGGCAATTCAAGGTAGTAGCATATTCATAGTAATTTTATAAGGTCTGAGCATAAGTGACTTATGGCAATTTTTACTTCGAGTGCAAGTACCGGCTTCTTCCTATCGAGGATCTACGTTTGTCTAGTTAGGTTTTTATTTTATTGACTTACGTAGGTGCTTGTTTTGTCTTTTTATGTTTTGTGTTCTCTTGTCACGTACTCTCGTTTGGCGTGACGACTCTAGTAATCGCAGGGGGATGGTGGATCAATTGATAACTGGTCAAAAATCGAACCATGACAGGCCATATGTTGTTTGGTACTTTCAGGATCGGAACGAACAGGAACAGACCAGCAGGCTGAGGCCGGTTTTCGGATGGCGGGGGTTTGGTTACATGATGAAACGTAGCCACACAGCCGACATCGCCCGGCCTAAACTAAACGATGTTATGGCTTAACTCTAGTAGCGCTCCTAGATATACAAATTCGTTCACTGCTTTAATGAAGTCGGTTTCTATAACAAGTGGTCGTAAGATTTGTGGTTTCGTGCTTATTTTCATATAATTTGTTTTGTTAGAATTTATTATTAAACCCATTTTTGTAGCTGATTCTTTTAATGCTACATACGCTTCTTGTTCAGTGTTTTCTGTTCTGCTAACAATATTGATATCATCAGCATAGGTAAGGACTCCATCAAATTGGCAAAGACATATCCAGAAACAGATGTGTCATCAGACTACAATCAAGTAATCGTAAAATTCGAGATCCACTTAAAGAAAATAAAAAATCAACAAAAGACAACAAATAAGCACTCTGCTAAAACACCCGAATATAAAAGGAGAACTAACGTTGAAAATTAAAGAGAAGTTAAGCAAAACAATAATCATTGATAATGAAGATTCCAACGAAAATGGGAAACATTTAAGAACACATTAATGATGCCAATTAAAGATACGCTGAGTAGTCACAAAATCGATGTAGCTAAGACTCCATGGATGACAGATGAGATCCGGCAACTATGAACACAAAAAGATCATACAAAAACAAAAATGTAAACGAATACAAAGCCACACACAAGGAGATCAGGATAAAAATACGGGCAGCTAAAGAGAAGTGGTACAATGACAAATGTTTAGAGATAGAAGAACTCCAGAGAAATCATGATAGTTTTGAATTGCACAAAACAAGTAAAGAATTAGCAGGTATAAGACGGTCCAACAATAGTAACACCCTGGTTGATACGAACGGTAAAATAATATCTGATATCAAAGACAAACTAAACAGATAGGGAGAATACTTCCAAGAATTGTTTGAGGACGACAGGACACAACAAGATAGCATGAACGATTGCGAACATGATATAGGTCCAAATATAACTAAGGATGAAATAATACATGCAATAAAGCTGGCAAAATCTAATAAAACTGCGGGCCTGACACATTTCCAACTGATATAATTAAATTATCAGAAGATCAGATCAATGTATTAGTAGACTTATATACATAATACTATACAGATTTGGAAAAAAAATTACGGAACATAGGATTTTTAATACAGCTCAAATCCTTTGATGTGCAATTAACCAGTGTAAATTTCAATACAACGTCGTGATGTTTTATAATTAATTCATTTGTTCGATTGGAGTCTGAATTCATACCGCGATGCTGCCAGTGTAAGTGTAAAAACGGAACACACCTAGTCACATGTCAATTCAACGAAAACGTACTTATTTATAAATGTAGATATGAAAATATTTTATAATTAAAAAAATGGTTGTTTTATTGCCAAAACGGCTTGAAAAAAGTTGATTTCTAAAATTAAAAATAAAAAGGAATTTTAAGAATGAAATAATTATATTACACTCTTTTTAATTTGAAATTATAAACAATATTTGGAATAATAAATGTATTTAAGTATAAATTTTATAACTCAAATAATACCTAATGAACACAAACAAAATTGATGTTAATAAGACATTATTTATTATCTGCACAAAACCGGACTTTCGGGAAAAATCGGTAGACAGAGCAACACTGTCGGCGTGCCATATATGCTACTATAAACCGCTGAGGAGAAGTAATCCAGTGGAACAAATAAATTAGTTATAAAATATCGCGACGTTATAAAGAAATTTACACTGGTTAATTGCAACGCAGAGAATTATAATACGGGTATTATTCAGAGAGATTGGCTTAAATCAACATTTATTACATTACCAAAAAAACCTAATGCAAGGGAATGTAATGACCACCGTATAATTAGTCTAATGAGTCACACACTAAAAATATTGTTAAAAATTATCTATTTAAGAATTTTTAGAAAAGTGGAACAAGACATCACTGAAACCCAATTTGGATTTAGGAATGCCATGGGTACACGAGAGGCATTATTTGGATTTAACGTCCTCATGCAAAGATGTATGGATGTAAACCAACCACTCTATGTTTGTTTTATTGATTACAATAAGGCGTTCGATAAGGTCCGACACAACCGTCTTATACAGTTACTTAAAGATAAACACATTGACAAAAAAGACTTAAGAATAATAACTCATCTCTACTTTAACCAAACAGCAAAAGTCAGAGTAGGCAAAGAACTTTCGGAGGAAGTAGAGATAAAAAGAGGCGTAAGGCAAGGTTGCATACTCTCCCCTTATTGTTCAATCTATATTCGGAAGAAATAATTAAAAAATCACTCGAAAATGTAACAATTGGAATAAAAGTCAACGGCAGACCCATCAACAATATCAGATATGCCGATGATACTATACTAATTGCAGAGAATATACAAGATCTACAGACACTTCTTAGATAATGTAGTAAATGCTAGTGAGGAAAGCGGACTAACGCTTAATGCTAATAAAACAAAATTTATGACAATTTCCAAAACACAACAACAAGACATTTTAAACATAAGAGGGTTCCAATAGAAAAAGTAAAAAATACAGATATCTTGGTACAATTATTAATGAAAATAACGAGTATACAGAAGAAATAAAAATGAGAATTGGACAAGCTAGAGCAACATTTAATAAGATGAGAAAAGTATTATGCAGTAGAGACCTTAGTTTGCAACTCAAAATAAGAATATTACGTTCATATGTGTTTTCGGTGCTGCTGTATGGGGTGGAGGCCTGGACCTTAAAGAAAGAGGTGAGCGATCGACTTGAAGCATTCGAGATGTGGACCTACCGAAGAATATTAAAAATAAGTTGGGTAACCGAATAACAAATGTTGAGGTCCTCAGAAAGATGACAAAGGAAATGGAAATCATGAATACGATTAAGATAAGAAAGTTACAATATCTCGGCCACGTTATGAGAGGGGATAAATATGTGTTGCTACAAACCATAATGCAGGGAAAATACAGGGAAAACGAAGTATTGGAAGCTCTGGCTCAACAATCTGAGAAAGTGGTATAATTGCAGTTCCATCGACTTGTTCAGAGCTGCAATCTTAAAAGTGTAAATAGCTGTGATGATTACCAATCTCCTTAGAGGAGACGGTACCTAAAGAAGAAAGTTTTTTAACTATGGTATACTGCTAACCATGGGATTTTCCCTTTTATAAGGTATTGTCTTATATGCTACCTGAGGAAACGCTCAATGGAGAAAGATGTAATTAAAATATTGAAAAGATTTATTGGGCGATAGCTTTTCAGATATCATTGATCAATATTTATTGATGTATTTCAGTCGCCGAAGCTTTTTTCATTTAACGCAAAAATGAGTTTGATAGATAAAAATTCGAATGTATACTCATATTATCCAATTGTTAAAATTCGATTAATCTATATTTAAACGTCAAGAAATTGTACAATACAGATCCTTGTTGACTACTCGTAACGGAAATGGAACACCACCCATGTGATTAATATTTGAGTGAATGTAATATTTCTTAAATATTTGCAACAATGTTTATTGCCTTTATATTTTTATTTGACAAATTTAATACAGGAAATAAAATTATTAAGGCTAAACTTTTATTTAATATTTATGCCACATTTGAGTATAAAAGCTTTCAGTGTAATTGATTTATCTTCGTTGCTCGTTGGTTAGATGTTGAAATTTTATACGTAAGTACTTATCCTAAAATAAGTAAGTTAGGTCTGTATGTACTAGCGTGTTTTTACATCTGTTTAAAGATAAAAACTCAATTTCTCAAATTTTGTCTTCTTTTTTCTGTTGCCACATATAAAACATATTCTACCAATTTTGCGCACTTTTATATGTCCAATTTTGGACATAGGCCTCCTCTTCCTTCTTCCACGTCTCTCATTTGTGGCCTTCGTCTTTTTCGTTTGTAACTATATGGTCTCCAGTGTATAATCATCTTATAATCAATTTAATACTTTCTGATAATTTTTTTATCTTTTTTTGCGTTGCATAAATATACAACGATGACGGTTTTCCGACACGCTGTCAACGCTATAACGATTGGCCATGCGTGGAACATGGAAACTCTAGGTCAATTTCACAAACTTCCAACAGTTGGCTTTGTGATTTGTTTATTGTCATTGCAAAAGACAAAAGTACGAGAAATTGTAAATGTTTAAAATCAAATGGAACTAATAGGAATATTTTTCCTTAATTATCGTTGCCTCAATGATATTATTTATCAGCCTTTTCACAATCAGTCTTACTCCATTGCACAGTCGAAGTCGATTATTATTAAGCAGAATAATGACAACTGACTATACTTTTAATTGTAAATTGTTAGGTGGGAATCCAGGAAATTTAAATAAATTCAAAACGTCTAGCATAGTTGACTACACCATCCTGATTTATAACTGTGTCAAGTGCTTTGAACGAAAACAACTTTCCTGGAATAAAATTCAGAGTAGTATCTTATTCAACCGAATATAGGTACAAGGTTTTGAATTTAAGAGAAATTAACATGCCACAAGGCTATATTAAGAACACATCATCTGCATATTTTCACCATACTGTGAGTTTTAAATTTTATTGGAATTTGTTGTCCAAAATAATCGCTAATGATGAAGTTCAAGCAGAGCCCATTGATACAGTGATCCAATTCTGCATTGCTAATAATATAAATGTAAATTTAAATGTATTTAAATCTAAAATTTAAATTTAAAAAAAAAACAAGCACAAATCTGAACTCGAATGATAAATCAAGCCCAAGGAAAAAATAGAACAAAACATGAAGAATAGAGAAAGAAGAAGTCGTCGAAGCAACAAAAAGAAATAAAAATGGGAAGCAGGAAGAAAAGGGAGAATAAAACCAAAAATAATAAAATGAATGGGCAAGAAAACCATAATCTGGTAATAAATATTGTTGACCTCATGTATTTTGTTTATAGGGAAAATCGTGTTATTTCTTTAAATGTATTTTAAACAAAAAAATTACCACCCTGAAAGCCTAAAAAGATGGAAAGAACAAAAGAGTTTAGAAGACCAAACAGTACTTGTAGCTGAAACCGCAATACTAATATGGATGCTATTACCGCCGGTAATATTGATCAGTCGGTAAATAAAGACCAGATTGTGGAAAACCATACAACCAATATTTCTGATGCAGCTCCAAGTAGTAGTTCTTCAAAAATAATTTTTGAGGAGCCATTGAGGAGCCAGGATGGCTTCGATCGAAGCCATTTTAGTGTTGCTTCTTAAAAGACAGAAAATATTGACCTTTCACGTTGAGAACACCTTTGAATAACTGTTCTGATGAGACCTATTAGGTCGAAATACGTATCAACAGATACAAAGGCGTTGTTTGCGTGAAATCAAATATTTGCTGTCTTTCTCACTTTATTCGGATCTACTCTACTCTGTACGAGTACAAGAAACCAATTCGCTAAGGATTTCTGCTTAGTTGAAAAGACGTGTCGTGGAATGCAAATTTTAGATTCCCCACGTCTCTTTTAACACCTTCATCAACGTCTGTTTTGCTTTGCAATTTTTAGAAAGCACAGAATAAAGCGGAAATCTGAATTGTGTTTCGAAACTATTTTACGGTTTTATAAAATATTTACTTTTTGTCTATGCCCTTCCCAACTGATAATTTAAACCTAGTTTTTAAGATTTAATATTAGATTTGGTTTAATATTATTTACATGAAAATAATTATTGAAGTATATAAAATGTAAAAATGGAATGTTATTTTTCTACAGGCATTAACAATATCAATGAATATGTTATATATGGCAATAAACTATATTAAAGTTGAAATGTCAAAAATGTAATTTTTATTGCAATTCATTGTATTTTATTTTCATGCATAAAAGATTTATTGAAAAACACGCCACAAGAGAATAGTTTTAAAACCATAATAAACATTATTTACTATTACTACTAAGTAAGCTTCGTTTTGTTAAACATATGGCATAGTATACAAGGTGTTTCAAAAAGGTATGTCATAAATTAAATCACGCATTCCGGGGACAAAAATAAATTGATTGAATCCAACTTACCTTAGTACAAAAGTGTACACAAAAAAGTTACAGCCCTTTGAAGTTACAAAATAAAAATTGTTTTTTTGCATTATCTCCTAAACTACTTGACATTTTGTAATAAAATGGACACGTTACTTTCTTGTTCTGAAAGCATTTTTCATAAAAAGAAACAACAAAATCTAAGCACACAAAATCACGCCCAAATTTTAACGAGTACGTTCAAATCAAATGAATTTTGTGGCATCATTAGTTTAACACATTATTTTTAAAAATTTTTTGCCTCTTATCACTTTTTTCAAAAAACAGTTTTTATTGAGTTACGGCCCTTTTCATTAACCTTTAAAAAATTACGTGCAACTAAATAAATGGCTTAAATGAATTAACAAGTACAAAAAATGTCTATAACCTCTATAAATATGATATTACAATAAATGTTCAAAATGACCCCATTTTCTTCAATACACATTCGGTATCGTTTTAATAAGGAAAACCGAATGCGCTGAAAAATCATATTTTTCTGACGAAATTGATTTGCAGCTTCAATTATTCTAACCCTCAATTGTTGTTCGTCCTCTATTGTTACAGAATACACTTTCTCTTTCATAAACCCCAAAAGCAAAAGTCCATGGGGTTAAGACCTGGACTTCTGGGTGGCCAAGAAATAGGTGCGTCACGACCCCTTCCAATCCACCGACCAGGATACTGCCTGCAAAGGTATTCCCGGACTTCATTACTGTAATGCGGTGGAGCGCCATCTTGTAGAAACCACATATTTTGCCTTATTGCAATATTCACTTCTTCCAAATACTCTTGTAAATCGTTTGCCAAGAACTGCAAATAATTATCACCATTTAAATTGTTGGGAAGAAATACTGGGCCTATTAGATTGTTATCCACAATTCCTGCCCAAACATTAACTTTGAAAGTCCTTTGGTGATGAGTCGTTTTTTTTTGCGTGAGGATTTCGGAGGATGCAGGATGGGAATCAAGGTGAATGGAGTATTGATCAACAACATACGATATGCTGATGATGGTGTCTTAATTTGTGACAACATAGTCGATCTTCAACAACTTGTCACTATAATCGGAGAATACAGTGAGCGAATGGGACTAGAGATTAATACCAAAAAGACCAAATTCATGATCATCTCCAGAAACTTGGATGCATTTGAAAACTCCACCATAACACTGAATAGTAAATCCATAGAAAGAGTGAGTAAATTTAAATACCTGGGATCGTGGCTTTTTGAAGACTGGGCATCGGACAGGGAAGTAAAATGTCGCATTGAGCAAGCTCGACAAGCTTTCGTAAAATTCAAGAAGGTACTGACTTGTTCTGAGTTCGATCTTCAACTGAGACTAAGGTTTACTAAGTGCTACGTATGGTCAGTGCTGCTATATGGCGTAGAGGGCTGGACACTCAAAACGAGGGATATAAACAGATTGGAAGCTTTCGAAATGTGGCTTTATCGCCGTATCCTAAAAATACCATGGACAGCGAAAATCACAAATATAGATGTCCTTAAAAGAATAAACCAAGAACGCCAACTTTTCGAAACCATCAAGAAAAGGAAAACGGCGTATCTAGGTCACATCATGCGAAATGAAAAATACCAGTTCCTCCAACTTATAATCGAGGGTAAAATTGAAGGCAAGAGAGGAATGGGACGCAAGAAAATGTCCTGGCTCCGAAACATAAGGCAATGGACAGGGATTAACGACATACAATCTCTGATACATATTGCAAGAAATAGAGAGTTAATGGAAAATGTGATCGCTAACATCCATTAGTGGATTTGCATCTGAAGAAGAAGAAGAGGATTTTCGTCGGCCCAAATGTGCTCGTTATAATGGTTTGTTATTCCATTTCTACTGAAGGTAACCTCATCGGCAAACAAAACAATTCTAATAAAATTAACATTTCGAGTGTTTTCCATTAACAACCAATCGCAAAATCCAATCCTTTTTGGATAATATTCAACCAATAACTCTTGAACCGTTGTTAAGTGATATGGTTTAAGCAGCTGATCCTTCAAGCGCCTCCAAACCCTTACGTGAGGAACATTTAGTTGAGCAGCTATTACCCTTGTACTTGTTCCAGGGACTTCTTCAATGATTTCTAAAATGTCGTTGACAATCAGTTGCATCCATTATTGGACGACGACTATTGCCAGCAACTTGCGGTTGGAATGTACCCGTTTCCCGTAAACGACGATCAATGGTCAGAAATAATCGTCTATCGGGTGTATTTCGATTGGGGTATTTTACTGCATAACGCCTTGCGGCTGCTGCACTGTTTCCTTGACATTCACCTACGATATTCCTAATAGTTTTTTGAAATCATAATTTAATCTGATCCAACTTTTTTTTTGTGGCATCGACTTTCGTCATTCAGCCAGTCTCGAAAGGTTATAATATATTCCTCAAGAAAGTATATACACGATCCAACTTAACCAAAGTTAAATGCATATCTGCCATTTCCTGAAATGTGTAGGCCATTGTAATATCAAAATTTTTAATATTAATCTTATTCACACAATAAATGATAGCCAAGTAAGTCATTATGACTATTATTGATGGAACTTTTTGTAATTGTTGTTTCTGTAGAAACTAATTGTAATTTTATGGCCAACTAGGAAAAAACTACTCTACTCCATAAAAAAGGGGACGCCGCAAATATAGAAAACTACCGACCAATAAGCTTATTGTCACACCTTTACAAACTACTAACCCGAATAATAACAAATAGATTGACAGCTAAACTAGATGCATACCAACCAGTGGAGCAAGCAGGCTTTCGTAAGGGTTTTAGCACTATCGATCACTTGCAAACAATTCGGACCATTATTGAAAAAAACAATAGAGTACAACATACCACTACATCTGGCATTTGTCGATTATCACAAAGCATTCGACAGTATCGAGAAATGGGCTTTCTTAACAGCATTGGACGACGCCAGAGTAGATTCAAGATATGCTGCCCTCCTTAAGAATATATACGATGATGCTACTTTTCACGTAAAAATAGATGATGATCTGGAAACTATGAAAATAGACCTTGGCAAAGGTGTGAGACAGGGCGACACCATCTCACCCAAGTTATTTACTTTGGCATTAGAAAATGTTTTCAAACAACTAAATTGGGCCGAAAATGGATTAAAAATAGATGGAGTATATCTTAACCATTTGCGTTTTGCAGACGACATAGTACTAATAAGCACAGATATCCATGAACTAAAATCAATGCTACAAGATTTAAATCACAAATCGAATCAAATAGGATTAAAAATGAATCTCGACAAAACAAAGATATTAAGCAACAGCCTAGAAAACATCACGATAGATAACATCAATATAGAAAAGGTAGAACAATGTATATATCTAGGACATGCAATTAAAAACGAAAAGGAAAATCAAACCCTAGAAATTAAAAGAAGGACACAATTATCATGGGCTGCTTTTGGTAAGTTGAGCTTCATTTTAAAAGACAGAAAAATCCCAATTCACTTAAAACGAAAAACCTATGACACTTGTATACTACCAGTTGCAACTTATGGATTGGAAACTATGGCAATAACAAGAAAAATGGCAGAACAATTAAGAGTAACTCAACGGGCCATGGAGAGGGCCATGTTAAATATAAGCCTCAGAGACAAAATTCCTAACACCGAAATACGTCGAAGAACTAAAGTAACCGACATCATGGGAAAAATAGCGACATTGAGATGGCAATGGGTAGCACATGTAGCAAGACAAGACACCAACAGATGGTCTCATAAAGTGACATTCTGGAGACCTCGAGAAACAAAAAGAAGCGTGGGAAGACCTAAAAAGAGATGGATAGACGATATAACTGCTGTAGCTGGAAAGCAGTGGATGAGAATTGCAAAAGATAGGGAAGCGTGGAAGCAATTGGAGGAGGCCTATGTCCAACATTGGATAAATGAAGGCTGAAGAAGAAGGAAAAAACTAGTTTTTCGAAAAAGTGATAAGAGGCAAAAAAGTTTTAAAAATAATGTGTTAAACTAGTTATGCCACAAACTTTATTTGATTTGAACGTACTCAAAAGTTTGGGGGGATGTAGGGCTGCACATTCTCCTTAAAATTTTTCTGTGCGATTAGATTTTGTTGATTCTTGTGTATGAAAAATTCTTTCAGAACAAGAAAGCAACGTGTTCATTTTTATTACAAAACGTCAAGTAGTTTAGTAGATAACGCAAAAAAACAATTTTTATTTTGTAACTTCAAAGGGCTGTAACTTTTTTTGTGTACACTTTTGTACTAAGGTAAGTTGGATTCAATCAACTTATTTTGTCCCCGGAATGTAATTTAATTTATGACATACCTTTTTGAAAACCCCCTCTGTGGCTCAGTGGTAAGAGCGCCTGCCTTTAAACCTAAAGGTCGTGAGTTCGAATTCCACCTGGGTGGAAATTTTCGTTTATTAAAAAAATTAATAAATGAAAATAATTTCTATCCTTGTGTGATCGGTACACACCGGAGGGACCGCAGACGTTCGGATACAATTAGCGTCTCTTAGCAAAGACAATGACGTCGACTTTGCTAAGTATCAAGACAATTACTCTACACACACACACACACACTACACCTCAAATTGTAAGATTGGCGAATGGATTTAGTGTCCGCAGTCATTTAAACACGAACAAACAACAACAACATACCTTTTTGAAACACCCTGTATACAATTTTATTATCTTTTTTAAAAACTATTTTAATTTTAGCTCAAAACAATGATAATAATTTTATTACTTGTGTCGTCGTCCTTAGCTGCTAATTGGTCAAACTTTCCTGATGTATATCCTGAACGTGAAGCTTCGACCAGGATGATAAATATAATGACAAAATTTAATAATTACGGTAAGATCTTTCTTATAGACAACTCCACTGCTGAATATTTGAATTTATTTATGGGAGGCATATCATCCCATTTAACAAGAGGTAAGTGTTTAGCTCATATTTCTAAGTAAGTAAGTCGATTGTAATTCGTACAATTTTTGTTTTTTGCCTTTATTCTTATACACAACACTCACTTACTGACACAAAAAACAGGCACCCTTATAATTTTGACCTTATAATTTTTGACGCAAAAACCTTAATCTTTTTAATTTTTGTTTCGGTTCTTTTACAAAGCTGGCAAACAATGAATACGGCTTACAGAAGATAACACTTAAATGCTTCTGAGCATTTTCTAAAGCTCCAATTGTCTCGTGTTTATACGCTGTGGAGTTTAATTGCTTTAATTGTGTCAAAACGCATATTTTCTTAAATTTTTTTGTCATAAGCTCTTTACCTTGGTCTGTTACTACTCCTTTGGATGCTCCATACCTCAAAATAAAAATGTTTTACTAATAATTTAGTTACTGTTTTGTATTACATATCCTTGTGTATTAGCTTAACTCGCACTGTAGCGTCAAAACACATCTGTTCCCATTATCATCTCAAATGGGCCTACCAGGTCTATAGATGTCGTGTCAAATACGATGGTGGTTGTCGATGTGATCGTCAGGTATTCTTTGGTCATGATAGAGTACTTATGCCTTGGACATATTTCTTCAAGATCTCTCCGTAAACCATTTCAAAAATAGTATTTCCTTAAACTTTTATAAATTCTGTTTATTCCTGCATGTCTTCCTGTAGATCTTTTTCTTTTTTATGTAGACATGACATGTTTTCATCTCTGCTGTTTCTAACATTCTTTTGTCCTCTTTATGTCAGGTCGTGTTTCTGCCACGTATGTCATTATTGGTCTGATGATTGTTTTGTTTTGTTTTTCTCCCATTTGGTATCGCGGCTCTGACCGTTGCTGTTTTCTGGAGTGGAGTTTTTCTGTCGTTTATAAGTGGTGTGAATGTTAGACCTTCGTCCATTGTGACTCCTAGTTATTTAGCTTCGTTTGGTCACTAGAGGGATCTGCCTTGCACTGTTAGCTGTTCTTTTGGTAATGTCTTTTCTTTTTAAAGTTGGGTATTTTTTAAAATTACTGCTATTTTCCATTGAATGGTTAATTCTTCTATCGTATCCAGTACTATCTGTAGATTTCTTATAGCCATATCCAAGTTTCTATGTTTTGTCGCAATTGCAGTTTCAATCTCTCTCTCTCTCTCTCTTAATGTCAAAAAGACGAAGTTTATGAAAATTTGTAAAAACAACTATAATACTAACGAAATCTTGATAGTAGAGGGCCAGCAGATCGAAAGAGTAAAAAAGTACACTTACCTAGGAACACTTATAACAGAAAATAATGACTACACGGCAGAAATCAAAGTCAGAATCGAAAAAGCACGTTCTAATTTTATAAAAATGAAAAAGGTCCTATGTGGCAAAGATCTAACATTAGCTCTTAAAGTACGCCTAACAAAATGTTACGTATACAGTGTACTATATTATGGAGTGGAATCATGGACGTTAAATCTAGATACCATGAGACGACTTAACGCCTTTGAAATGTGGACCTATAGAAGAATTATGAGGGTTTCCTGGGTAGATAGAGTTACAAACAATGAAATACTGAGAAGAATAGGCAAAGAGAAGGAAATTGAACTTACAATTAAAGAAAGAAAGCTACAGTATCTCGGACATGTGATGCGGGGCGATAAGTATGGCATCCTGCGACTCATAATGCAAGGAAAAATAGATGTCAGAAGAAGCATCGGAAGAAGACGAATTTCATGGCTGAAGAACCTGAGCGAATGATTTGGATGCAGCTCAAAACAACTATTTAGAGCTACTGCCTCAAAAATTAAGATAGCTATGATGATTGCCAACCTCCGTAGCGGAGATGGCACCTGAAGAAGAAGAAGAAGCAGTGTCGTTTACATAAAGGCGGATTAAATTAAAAGTCATGTTCCCGCTGCATCAATAATATATCATTTTTTATGTCAGTCCTTCATGCGACACTATAACGAAGGTTTTGCTTACATCCAGGAAGGCTGCTTCTGCATATTACTTGTCATTAAATCCCGCGGCTATGTATTCTGTAAGTCTGAGTACTTGTAGTTCGCTGACTTGTGTCTCCGGGATTAACCATAGCCTGTCTGTCTCTGATTGGAGTCTGGTTTGAACGATTCGCTCTATTATCTTACTGACTGCTGAAAGTTAGCTAATCGGCCTGTAATTTTGCAGAAATATGTGGTTCTTTCCTGGCTTTGGTATCATGATTACATGGGCTTCCTTCCATCGGTATTGCGTTTGTTATGTTTGTCAGATATACAATTGCTTTCGAAAAAAGTTGCCTTAGGGCTCTGTTAGTGATTTCGTCTGGACCAGATGCTTTCTTTGGTAAACTTTTTCGGATCATTTCATTTCTTTCTCTTAGTGATATGCAATTTATTATTTCTTCTTGTTCTTTGGGCGTTTCTAGTTCTGTTTATTCTAGACTTCTTTAATAAAGTATATGTCTTTGTCTTTTATATATTTGATTACTTACAAAAACAATTTAAATTATCTTGCTTAATGATTATTTTACTAATATCATGCATTAAACCAAATACGAGCCAAAGGCATGTAACATAATTTGATTTAAATTTTTAAGATTTATGTGTTTCCTTATATCACACCACGAATTGAGTAAATAAAGTATAATACCCATTTTAGGTATAGTTATTATCAACCTAGACCATACCAATATCCCTTTGAGACCAGATGATAGAAGCTACATTAACATAGTCCTATTATATGAGTTTCGTGACTACGAGAAGTTTGCAAACACTTCCGGTAATTTGTTGAAAATGGATATGGCATTAATAATCATAAGTAAAGTATCACCGGAACATTGCAGCCTTCGAGGGACTCAGATTTTTCCTACCTTTGTCTATGATTTACAGCAAAAAACTCTTTATTTTTGCGGTCACAGTAGGAAATATCTAAAAAATAGTATACTCTTCGATTCAAGAAAAAATATTCATGATGTTTACAATTTTATGAGAACGAAAATAGACACTTATTTTAAAAACTTTGAAAATCGAAAACTAATTGTTGCTTTTGATGACGCCCCTCCGTATATCTCCATAAAGTAAGCTATGTTTATTATGTACAATATAACCTAAAAATATTTTCCAAATTTCACAATTTCGGTAAAACATTAAGTGCAGTATTAAGACTAGTTTAGTACATAAGGTGTCCCCCTAAAAATCAGATATAAAATAACAGAACATTTTCTGCTTCAACATAAGATGTTCTTGATTAAAATGTTGAAGTTTTCGAAATACAGAACGTTTAGTTTGAAAATTAAATAAATATTACTGGCCCTATTTTCTTTACTACTACTTGGTATTATTATTATTTTTTAATAAATGTTTTCAATATCATATGTTAAACCATTTAGTATTCAAATTTATTATCTTTTATTTCCACGTGGCATATATCATGGGTAAGCCAACCTCTTTGATCCTTATAAATGTTCTTCTTTTTCTTCTCCTTCACTTCTTTATAAGCAATTCTGCTTGTTCATTGGCGGATTAATATTACTATCAGACAAATGCTAGAAAAGTATTGGGAGTATATTAAAGAAGTACACCAGATCTTCATAGATTTCAAACAAGCATATGATTCCATAGATCGCTTAAAACTGTGGAGTGCAATGATGGAGTTAGGCGTACCAAAGAAGCTGACCATGATTGCGCGAATGTATGTCAACAATTCCTTTGCACAAATTAGAATAGGAGGCAAAACTTCAAAGGCTTTCGGCATAAGCACCGGGCTCAGACAGGGAGACCCGCTGTCCCCATTACTATTTAACCTAGCATTGGAATACGCAATGCGAAAAATCTATACCAGAGTCAAACCAGACATAACTGCCAGAGGAGCAAAGATTATTCTCGCATTTGCAGATGATGTAGATGCAGTAGCACAGACAATACTGAAAGTTAAGGATATAGTATCGAACTTTGAAGAAGCAACACTAAGCGTAGGACTGAAAATAAACGAAGAAAAACTAAATACATGGTCGTATCAAAAAAGGAACGACAGCGAATAAGACAAAACATTACCATAAACGATCATAATTTTAAGGTGGTCAAAGAATTCAAATACCTAGGAGCAACAATTACCAGTAAAAACACAGGAGAACGGGAGGTTGAAATACGAATACTGGCGGGGAATAAATCATTCTTTGCCATTCAACATCTAATGAGGTCAAAGCTTCTCTCAAGGTGCCAAAATCCAAATGTACAAAACCATAATACGACCAGCAGTGACATATGGAAGTGAAACATGGACATTGAGAAAGAAAGAAATCAATAAGCTATTAGTATGGAAACGCAAAATCCTACGAATTATATATGGTCCTTGCAGGGATAGCGTGACAAATAAATGAAGGAGCAGATACAACAATGAAATAAAGACTCTCTTCGGGAAAGGAAACATCGTAAGATACATAAAAGCCAATAGATTAAAATGGGCAGGCCACGTGGTACGGAGTGATGACGACAGACTGATTAGTAATGTGTTTTGGGAAAGACCAGATGGTAAAAGATCGACAGGAAGGCCTAGAAAAAGGTGGAAAGACGCAGTCAGGGAAGACCTGGAGAAGATGGAAGTAAGGCCATGGGAAATAATAGCACAGGATCGGAATCAATGGAAGGCAATAGTAAACGCGGCAAAAACTCACGAAGAGTTGTAAAAGCCAATGATGATGATGATTGGCGGATTAATACCTCTATGGAAAGTTGTCACTCCATCTTTTTCGCGGTCGTCCGATATTTTTCTTTTGTTGATTGGTGACTTATCTCTTGCTATTTTTGGAGCTCTAGGGTAATTTTGGACTCAAACTAAAATATCGTAGCTTAAAACTGATAAAACTTGTAAGATGGAAACAATACATAAAGAAACAATTTAGAAATGAAAACACCAATTCTACGACGACAACTAACGGTAAGAAAAGACCCACCATTACACAGACAGAAGTGGATTCAGAAATGGAAAGATTAAGATTCAACTTTAGAATAATCAAAGTCCTAATGGATACCGCCACTTCTAGAAATTTCATATAGAAAAGACTGACCCAGACGAGGGAGCTGCAGACACGATCAGTGCTGATTCAGCTTGTTGCATGGATAATACAAAGCCCAGAGACTACGGCAGTTAAAATCAATGGTAGATTAGAAATTTTATAGCTGAAACAAGAAAAGGCCAATGTAAACATGGCGCAAAAATGTCTGCATGTAGAGACATCCATATCCGCGTTATACTGGAAAAACCATGATATTCATCAGAACCGCATGCAACACCTAGAAGCAGGTCAGGTTCCAATCTTTGCTTTCGATGCGGTGTAACAATTAATACAGTAATACAATAACGTTTGTATCGATTGTCCATGCCGACCAAATATATTAGCTCTTAAGATAAAAATTGTGCAGAGAGACAATCGACCAATCAACACCAAGCCCTACAAGTTCTTCACGACAAAGAAACAAATCAGGAAGTCCAAGAAATACTAACATTAGGTGACGTTCGATCTATTTCATGACTTTACAATAGCCCGGTGGTTATTGTTATCAAGAAGGATGATTAGGTTAGGTTGGGTTTAATATGAGTAGGTACTTTACCACCTTTCTACTTAGCATAACGGGTCTATTGTGGCTCATCCCTAAATTAAAATTGTTTCCACCAAGACTTTTTAATGAAGTCTATTATAACCTTAGGTGACACTTCTACGAAGTCGCAGGGCTCGAGTTGATAATGCTCAAATGTATTAAGCCTTATCCTATCCATCCATGGGTAGAGCGTTTTCCGCTGTCTTATCATTATTTTGACAGAATCTGTAAATGACACTTTTTACCAGCCCGATTTTGTTCCTGTGTCTCTTGAATCGATAGTGGCCTGTTAGGTGATACGACAATGCACATATCACATTGCGCCCTAGATCCATATCTAGTTGACCTTTGAATGTCTTCTTCGAAGGTTTATTTATAAACGCCTTCTAGTATTTCAGACTAACTTGTTGGTATCAGTGGTTACGTTTAATCCATTTTACCTAGTCCGGTAACGTTTTTTCCCTCCCCTGGCAAATAGGTTCGCTTTTCCGTTGCCTTCAATACCAGTATGTTCAGGTATCTAAACTACACTTACTTTATTTCTTTTTCCGGTCCGAACCAAATTCTGAAGACAGTTTAAAACTAACTTGGAGTCAATTCGATTCGATTCCAGTGTTTATATTGCAGCTGTCCCTGCAGTTCCTTGCAAATATATAGCATAGAAGATAGTAGAGTGATTACCTAGGCTTTCACTAAGGTTTAGACTTCGTTTCTCTCCATATACTCCAGCTCCAACTTCTTTATCGGTTTAAGAGCCTTTTGTATATTTGCATTGATCTAAAATTATGAGATGTGTTTTGAGATAATTATCTCTACAGATTTGATTTTGGTATCCTTTTACCCTACTTCCTTGCATCTTAATCGCCTTCTGTATGCTCCTATCTTCGCCTCTTTCTCCATCCATTTATATAATAGAGGAGGTCAAGCATGACACTATCTAGGCTGTTGGGTCGATATCGCTCATATTATGATCAAACATGTTTGTCGTTAAAGCTCATTCAGCTTTTTTTTGGTGCTGTTTTGTTGGAATTGAGACCACCATATTAGTGTTTCATACGTAATCATAGACCTTACTATATTTATACAGACAGTTTTAAGATCTTCTTCTTCTTCTGGTAGCACTACAACCCGGGGTGGGTCTTGGCTGACTGCACAACCTGCTTACATCTCGAACGGTCGTCATGATGTTTAAGTCAGTGAGTAGCCCCATTGTTCTCAAATCTGACCATATATTATCTCTCCATCGCATTCGTGGACATCCTAAGGGCCTTCTCCCTGTCGGGACTTCTTCCCAGATTGACTTGGTAAGGCGGTTGTTAGGGAGCCTATGAACATGGCCAGCCCATCTTAGACGTTGGGATTTAATCTCTCGGACTACGTCGCTAGCACTATACATTTGTTTGACCTCGGCATTTGTTCTCATTCGGTATTGGTTAGTATTCGGATCGTGATAGGGACCGAAGATCTTTCTGAGGATTTTTCTCTCAAAGCATCTGAGTTTACTTTCCATTGCTTTTGTCAGCGTCCACGTCTCACACCCATACATGAGCACCGCCACCGGTCTAATTACTGTTTTATATATCCTGATTTTTGATGTTCGTGTTAGGCTCTTGGATTTAATAGTGTTGTGGAGGCTATACATACATTTGTTTGCTGCCTGAATTCTCCCTTTTATCTCTTCCGTGATATCGTTATCTGTGGTGATAGTCGCTCCGAGATATTTAAAACTCTCCACTCTTTCAAAGTTATAGGGGTCTATTGTTACATTTTGTCCTATTCTATCTCGTCTCTTTTGTCTGTTAATGCACATATATTTGGTTTTCTCTTCATTGACCCTTAGGCCGGTATTTTTTGCCTCTCTCTCTAATTTATTGAAAGTTTCTTTTACATTGGTGACGGTATTTCCTACAATGTCAATGTCATCCGCGTATGCTAGTAGTAATTTTGGTCCATTTACTGTCAGTAGTTCTGTTCTAATTTGTGCGGTTCTTACTACTTTTATTATATTAAAAAGAAGAGGTGACAGCGCGTCTCCTTGTTTCAGTCCACTGTTTATTTCAAACGACTCTGAGAGCTTGTTATCTATCCGCACTCTAGATCTACAGCCATTTACACAAACTTTAACGAGCTGGATAAGTTTTTTTGGAACTGAAAGTTCTGCCAGTGCATTCCACATCTGATCCCTTTTAATGCTGTCGTATGCTTGTCGGAAATCTATGAAGTTTTAAGGTAGCAAAGAAAAAAGACTCTCTTGATTATTCATAATTTCCCACATATGTACACAATTTCTGTACAAATGGTTCTTCGAGTACCAAGGAAGACTGGTTTTGTAAAGTGTGTAACAAGGAAAGAGTAGCCGATATGAGATTATGCAGCATTTTTTTGTGTTACTTACATGAGGACTGCCTTGGACTAACAAAAGAAAACACTGTTCAATCCTATATTTGTCCATATTATTCTTAAATACTTACTTATTGTTATTTTTCAGCAAATATATAATTTTTAAGTATAATGTTCAATTGTTAGACACTATTGCATTCGAAATCATAGGTTGACGATATTGCCAAAAAGGATTGAAAATATCACCAAAGATGACTTTTTTAAAATTGTCCAGTAAATGTGTAAAAATACCTAAGTTATTATTTTACGTAACTTCAAGTATTTGATTGAATAGCTCATCTCAATATTTTTTAATATGACCCACTACCCAACAAAAGAATTCTAAACCTTAACTTGGACATTATTACAAAATATTTTCAGAAAAATGCTTAAATATTTTAACAAATATGATATATGAATATGTGCTAGTTATATTTTAATGTATTATTGTAGAAATGAATCTGAAAAAACGGTTATGTGGGGTACCGACTACAACCTCTTGGACGTTTTGAGAAAAAAGCTTAATTTTAGGTTGGGATTTAAACAGTTCAAAGCAAAAAACCTTACTGGAGCAAAAACTCTCGGGCTCCGTGAGGTAAGTATATATTTTTAATTTTGTATAAACGGTTATTGAAGTCTTTTTACTCTTTGAAAGCAGAACAAAACTACTGTTCATTACTAAAGGTCAAAACTTTCAAGTGTGGCATCGGCCAGTGTGATTTCTTTGATTTCGGTTAACTTATACATATTTATAGATCACAATTGTTTAATACATATATAATATGACTATGAAGACATATTCGTTAAACTTCCCGTGCTCGAATCGGTATCAATAAAGTGTTATGAATCAAATACGTAAAGAAATAATAAATAAGACTTACTCACAATCAATTTAATTTAACTATCCAGACGACCGGTTTCGCTTTCTACAATATGCAAAGCATCTTCAGGTCTCGATACAAAGTTAAATAAATGCTGAAATAATAAAAAACCCATATTAGGGTGTTGTCTAATAAAGATAAACAAAGTAGATGTTATAAATTACAGTAATTATGCCAATATTACATGTCTGTGGTTTTTCAAAATGAATAAAAAGGAATAAAAAGTATAAAAAGTTTTAACAGACAAGGTAAGACCCACAAATTGTTATAAAATAGTCTATTAGATTGTAATAAATTAATAAATGAGCAAATAAATAAAACATTACTTACATGCCGGTACTCTATTAATTGATGGATGGTAGAACATGGTTGAAACTATCATGTATTGTTGAATGGAGAACTTAAGTCTGCTATTGTAGTTGTTTGACAATAAACGGGAAGTTCTTGAGGAGATAGATTTGATCCAATGAAGTAGAGATAGGTGTAATGTGATTGTTTGTTAGATGAAAGTGATGTTCTATACCATTGTATTATTTAAAGTTATTTATACTTATTCAAGAGATATATTTATGAAATGTGTGTTATTTATTGAGTATTTATTTTATGAAGGTGACAGTTTTATGACAATGAATAAGATTAGATGTACAAATTGTGTGGGTGTGCAATTCTTTCAACTTGTAATTATCAAATTTCTTTGATAAAGTTCTATTGGCAAAATGGTAAATTATTGCAAAGTCAGGTATATAAAATTATTAAAGTTAAAACCATTAAGGACAATTTAAACACACAGAAACAGAAAACACTTAGAAGGGACGAAACAAACATTAAATTTAAAAAGGGGAAGACTTTATGCACTACATCTCAGTCTTGGAGACATGAGTTTTTTTATGTTATCTATTAGATTTTAGAGGTAAATTTGACATATGTAGGTTAAAATGTGACAGTTCTTCTTCTATATCTCAATACTGTAAGTTAAGTTATCCAGTTTTATGAAATATGCTGATATTAATGAATGTCTCTAAAATTGTTTTAATTAAGATATCAAAAGTAAATTGATGTGTTTAATATTGGCATACTTTAACAATCTTTAATTAATTACATTTAAATGTAACAATACGAATAATTGAAATACATCCCCTATTATAACTAACTTAGTTTAGTCCAAATTACAGAACAAATTACAGTGATTATTTGGTAATTAAACATGTACATGTGTAATTCAAAATGTATAACAAATTTACAAAATTTATTTGAAAATATTGCTGGTGTGAGTTATCTCTCATGGTATGTATAAATATTTTATAAATATTTAAAAAACACTAATATACTTTTTTATAACAATTTGTGACACCCTAATATGGGTTTTTTATTATTTCAGCATTTATTTAACTTTGTATCGAGACCTGAAGATGCTTTGCATATTGTAGAAAGCGAAACCGGTCGTCTGGATAGTTAAATTAAATTGATTGTGAGTAAGTCTTATTTATTATTTCTTTACCTATTTGAAATGGACTCACACAAGCAACACATTCATGATTTGTTATGAATAATTTCAGTATATCCCTGTCTCATCAGACACTTGGGCTGATACAAATTCAAACTCGAAAAGTCCAACGAATGTCTCCTAAAACTTGACCACTGCAGTGGTTAGCGTACAGAGGTGCCACCTGCTTTGACGGTCATGAACGAAAACGTTTCGTTCATGGCCGCCAAAGCAGGCGATGCCCTGCATTGAAATTAAATCTAATACCGTCTTTCTGAAATATATATTGGTTTGACATACATGGTGATTCCAAATAAGTTTGGTTGTGTGTATATATTAATTGTGTTATTTTAGATTTCAGCTGGACGTGTTGATATATTGACAGGAGGTTCAGTGATAACGGAAAGCAGAGCGGCAGTGTATGATTTTATGTGGGGTTACCGATTTGCGACCTACGTCACCATATTTTTCGCCGACAATGATTCTTCTTTGGGCATCAGTCAAATACTCATTAATCAGATATTAAAAACATACTATCTACCATTTTTAATAGTTGTTACGATTCTCATTACGTGTATTTTAAATATATCAATAAGATTGTGTGAAGGTCAATATTCACTTCGACGTGATATAGAGGTATGTTGAGTTTCTTGATATATTTTAAGAGCGTAGGCGCAAAATTTCGGGTCAATGCTTTTTAAATGCATTCATTGTTTTCGAATCCTGAAAAAACTAAAAAATATTTTAAAAAAAATTTAAACGCAGAATGAAAGAATACATTATTACCGAGGGCCGAAAGTCCCTGAAAACTTCTATCATGTTTATTTTAGTAAGTTACAGTGGTGAAAAAAGAGAGAAAATTTAGTGTGATTTTTAATTTCAAATATCTTATTCAAAAAAACTTTTTGTTTATTCTAAGGGACCTTCGGCCCTCGGTAATAATATAATCTTTCATTCCGCGTTTAAATTTTTTTAAAAATATCTGTTAGTTTTCTCAGGATTAAAAAAAATGACTGCATTTAAAAAGCATTGGCCCGAAATTTTGCGCCTACGCTCTTAACACATTGATATTGCTATATATAACTTTTTAAGGTTGATCTTTACTCTCAATTAATTTGTTTCTGATCCTAGAGATGGCTCCATTGCGGCATGCTGCTGTGTTAACTTTTTTAACTAAATTGAAGATTTCTACATGATGACTCTGTAATATTTTCAAACCCTAACATAAATTACAGTTTTTTAGCATTGTGTCCACTCTCAGTTGCCAAGTGTAGACAGTAATTTTATCAAACTATAACTTTATTACTAGTGGACCAAGTAAGCAAAGATATATTTAACAACATCTTTATGTATAATATTTTAGTGCTCTGCTGTGTCAATCGAAATATAATATACCAAATAAACAAAGTTACTCATTTGCAGGAACATTTGTTATTAGAAAAATTAAGTTCCATCCATACATATCATTGAAAAATGATTTATATTATCTAAACACTTTTATCGACAAAGAAATTATGTAGGTACTTAATCATCGATATCTGTGAATATCGTATTACCATTGAATTCATACATGTCATCATATATTACATTTTTGTTGGTAGTTAAAAATTAAATCATCTGGTATTATTTCAATCGTCAAAATCGTTAATCGTCAAAAATGTTATTTAAAACATGCGAACATGTCTTCCTTTTGGTCTGTTTATTTACTGCTTTCAGATTTGTCTTCTTCTTTTTCTTCTTCTTCGTGCGACTGGAATTACTCCTGTTTGTCTGCCTCTTATTTTGTTTCAGTCGTTGTTGACTGTACATTATCTTTCCACCTTTTTGGCGGTCTTCCAACGGGTCTTCTGCTATACGGTTTGTTGTTTTTACAGATGTTCGCTAATCTATCTGATCCCATTCGGTTTACATGTTCGTTCCAGTTTTTTTTTCTTGTTTTTATCCACCTGTTAATATTTGAATTTTGCATTGTTCGCGTATACTTCTGTTGGTTTGACTGTCTCTTAATGATATGCCCGCTATTGATCTTAATACTTTCATTTCGATATTTCTGATTTGTTGTTTCGTCTTTCTTGTATCGGTCCTTGTCTCCGCTGCATATGTTAGGATTGGTCTTGCTATTGTCTTGTATACTTTCATTTTGCTTTCCGTGGTCAGATATTTGTTTCTCCATATGGTTTCTCGGAGGCAACCACTTACTCTTGCTGCTTTTGATGCTTGTCTTGTGGTCTCTGTTTTTATTTTTCTGTCACTAGTGATCTCTACTCCTAGGTAATTGAATTTCATTACTTGTTCTACAATTTTGCCGTCTATTTCTAGTTTGTATCTACGCGGTTCTTTACTGATCACTATACATTTAGTTTTTTCTACTGATATTCTTTAGTTAGTTTGCTGTGATATTGAAGGTGTGGAGCTGCCTTTGTAGGTCATCTTCGTTATCAG
Organism: Diabrotica balteata; assembly: GCA_918026665.1. Classification (NCBI taxonomy): domain Eukaryota; kingdom Metazoa; phylum Arthropoda; class Insecta; order Coleoptera; family Chrysomelidae; genus Diabrotica; species Diabrotica balteata. Next base: position 177,355,178 of record OU898276.1, read on the forward strand.
CAATTAGTACTGCATCATCGGCATAGCATAGTATCGTGATTTTGTGCGCTCCCATTTGGTATCCGTGTCGTTTTCTTACTTCATGAATTATTTGATTCATCACCATATTAAATAACAATGGGCTGAGCGAGTCTCCTTGGCGGATTCCTCCTTTTAGTTCTATGCATTCTGTTTCTCCTTTGGCATTATAACTCTGGTCGTGTTGTTCTTGTTAATTTCATTAATTGTCCTTATTATCTATACCTTATGGTCTATTGTTCAGCTTGTAATAAATTTAAGATGTCATTTCGCTTCACCCTGCCAAAAGTACTTTAAAGCACATGTATGCTGGTTTTCCATATTCAGTAGACTTCTCTATTATTTGTTTGATAATAAAAATTGCGTCTAATGTGCTGCGGTTCTTCTGGAAGCCTTGTTGTTCATCTGCCATGTTCGCTTTTTCCTCGATTTTATCTTTTATGACTGCCATTAACAATTTTAATGTACTATTCAGGTTATTATTTAAGGTTTGTTATCTTCTTAATTAGTGCGTCTTCTTCTCTCCTTTGAATATGTCAAAACCATCTCAGTCTTTGTGGATTAATAAACTTTACTATGTCCTCCCCTTCGTTTATATTTCTATTTCTTATTTTTTGTTAGTTTGTTAGTTCCTTGTTAAGTAATTTAAGTTTTTCCAGTTCCTCTCGCACATTATTCAAATAGTTTATTTGATATTTAGTTGTCATCCTTCAATTGAACTCTAGAAAATTTGGATCTTAAGAACCTCATCTTGTTGCGCAACATAAATAATAGACTATCATTATCTGCAAATCTGCAACCTTTAGTAGCCTAGGTTTATTACTATTGTTATCCTTTCCAATACAAAAAACGTGGAAACTGATAACGAATATTTGCTTCTTGTATACAATCCTCGAACTCCATTGAGTTAGTTTGATAAGGTTGTTCCAAGGCCTCGAGACGATCCTTAATCGATGCGAACCTATCTGATAACTTAGAAATTAAATCAGTTAATTTATTGAACTTATCTTCGAATGTACAACAACTATTACAGACGATTCTTAGTGACTTCAATTTTGTCCTATACCCTGGCCGCTTAAAAGATGGAATCCAAGGTTGCATGATCACTCAATGCAAACATCGACAGGCGGCCAAAACTTGACCTTCTGAGAAACTGTTTACACCGTCATTATTTGTGCATTGATACTATAACTTAAATGTTTTATGTATCATGATTTGTGTTTCACTTTCGCTGGCTGGTAAATTTTGTAAACATGTTTAAATTTAATGTAAATCAATAACCTTTAAAAAACGGTATAAATATATTATAGCGAGAGTGTTAGTTCGTTTTTGTGGAGCGGTGTAAACGTGGGAAAAGTGATAACATAGGAAGAGGAATATTTAAGAATGCGTGCCATTCACGTGATCATTCCATCTTTTCAGCGGCTCAACTATAGTTATTTTTATAACTTCTTCTTTTGCAATATCCAGACATTGAATATGAATCGGTAAATTGCATGACATATAATTAAGGGTATTCTTATTGTTAACAATCGACAACTTACAATTTGGACATTTGTTCATCTTTTATTGAGTTGCTGAAACTTGAATGGCCCAATTTTTTTTGCTGCTAATGACTTCTCACATTCCGGTTCTATAAGCTACAGGTAAAAGTACTGCTAACAGCAGATAATATTTATTGATTTTTTTTAACACGTTATTTAAAAAGAAGTACTAAATAATTGAAAAACCACAATAAAAATACGTGGAATTAACTCATCCTTTTACTGTAATATGCGTTTGTTATCACTTACCACTTTTGAATATTTTAAAATTAATTTTAAATGAAGAAACCACTCTTTTTATGTGAATTTTAACGGTAATATAAACACCGGCCAGATTCAATCTCCTATTAAAATCCTATCCTAATATTATTTAAAAACAAACTAGAAACCTACTAACCTAACTAGTAATTGAATATCTTATAAAATGGTAAAATGATATATACAAAGAGTATAATAATACAGATAATAATTGATAGCCATAATTGGCTATTACGTCTATAATATTATTTTTTTGCGAAAATTGAAGTAGTACTAATTTTAGTACGATTTTACCCAAGCTACTCTTACTGCAGAGCATTCTATTCTTCCTATTAATTACTATGTCACAAATAAAGCCCAATTCTCTAGAGTCCACCAGGAGCAACAAACAATTACATAGGTCAAATTGCCAGTAAAAGAAACATGAGGTAAAGTCGTCATCCCAAGACGAAGTCGAAGGTGATAAAGGAAACTCTCACCGTCGCATGTAATCAACTTGCCTAGACAAAACTAGTCAATAACACTGATGAATATATCCAAGTAGCAATAAATGATCCCATCAAAAGACAATTAATAAATCCAAGAGATATCGATCCTCTCCTAAGAACTGATCATTTTAATACAGAAGAAGAATCTCACCTAAGACGACAGTGCAGAAAGTTTGCATCATGCATATTTCATTATTCAGACATTTTTCTAACAGTTACTAATCTTCGGACTCAAAAATGCACCCTCAACATTTAAGAGAGTAATGGAGAACTAATTTGATCAGACAAAGAATAGAAAAAGAAACTAGAACAAAAATAGGTGAATACCAACATGGATTCAGAGAAGGTAAGTCAACAATAGATGCAATACACATTGTAAGGCAAATCGTCAAAAAAAGTTACGAGCACTTATATTAAAAATATATTGGGCACTTAAAGTAATAGATCTACATGTACTGTTTATTGACTACAAGCAAGCTTTTGACAGTGTAATAAGGAGGAGCTAATTATGGATATGAATCAATTAGGCATCCAAGAAAAATTAATAAGTCTCACGAAAATGACGATGAAGGAATCCAAGGCACGAATCTTAACAAAGGAAGGCCCGTCAGATGAAGTACAAATGGAGGTAGGTATCAGATAGGGAGACTCCCTGTCAACATTATTTAACATTGCCATAGAGGGCGCAGTAAGAGCAGCCAAAATTATGGGAACGATTATCGAATCTTCAGCCCAACTGATAGCGTATGCAGACGAAATTGCACTGGTTAATAGAGATTTAAAAACCATGCAGAACATAATATTAATACTAGATAAAGAAGCAAAGAAGAGAGGGCTAGTAATAAACCAAAGCAAAACGAAATACCTCAAGTGTTCAAGAGAGAATACGAACATAGAGAAAGAAATTAAGCTTGGTGCATATACATTTAAAAGAGTACACCGTTTCAAATACTTGGGAGTGATGGTGAACGACAGAAATGATAGAATGGATGAAATAAATAAACGCATCCTACTGGGTAATAAAACCTACTGGAACTACCAAAAATTCCTGAGAGAAAAGCACATTAGTAAGAAAACCAAATTAAAAATTTACAAGACTGCAATCAGGCCAGTGATCACCTATGGTACAGAGACGATGTGCGTAACACAAAAAGATGCAATGAGGTTGGAAATCTTAGAGAGAAAGATAATTCGACCAACAATGGGACCGGTGAGGATAAGTGTAGGCGAATTTAGAAGATTAACCAATGAAGAAATTAAAGAAGTCATCGAGGGTGAAGACATAATCAAGTTCGTGAAGACGCAAAGGCTCAGGTGGCTGGGACACACAGAAAGAGCTAACCTAGACTCTACGGTAAAGCGAATAACTGGATGGAGACCAACAACAAAGAGACCAAAGGGGAGACACAAAACAAGATGGAGAGATCAAGTCTTAGGAGATATAAAGAAGCTGAGAATCTACAATTAGAAGGAGCGCTCTAAGGAACGGAAATAATGGAGGAAAATTGTAAACAGGGCCAAGTCACACACGCTGCTATAATAACAAAAAAAACAACAGCGAACTGATTCTCCGCAATAAACGAATCAGAGAGCCCAAAAGGGCGGCAAACACTCCGCCAGGAGTGAATAAGCCATGATGATGATGAATGGAGAACGTACTAAAAGGACTTATAGGAGAAATATAGCTAGTCTACATAGACGACATTATTGTACTTTCAGCTCTCTTCAAGGACACATGGTAAATCTTAAGAAGATTTTTGAGAAATTATGAGAAACGAGATTTAAAATAAAAGTTGACAAATGTGAAATACTTGAGAAAAACTAAAGCTAATACTAATATAAAAATTAACACTAATGCATTATGAAAGGAACACTATTGTTTATAAATACTAAAATAATTAACTAAAAACGCCTAAATTGGTTTTTAAAAACTAAATACGTTTTTTGTAGGAATATTTAGGTTGTAAATTTTATGACATCATACTTTCAGAACAAAAGATACAGTATCTGCTATTCAGTAAGTTTCAGCATGCATTTCAAAATTCAAACCGATAACAATCTTATTGAATCTTGTTGTAATCTGCCAAAAATTGATATGGCAACCCCGTTAGTATGATGATTCGTTTGAAGCAGAGATATGTAAGAGAGGAGATATAACATACGGTGAAGTAGACGGGTTCACTTCGGCCATATTGGATAGTACTTTCTGTCAAATGTAAGTTGTCACACTAAGTCCACAGTATTAATATATTAACCAAAACTATGTTGAAAAATCGGAATTTTGCACGTTTTGGTGGAAAAAATTAAATATAAAGGTATCGTAAATATAGCTTAAATTAATTTAAATCCGGACCTACCTTCGCCATATTGGATAGTACATAGTGTCAAATTAAGTGGTCCCATTTAGTAAATACAGAAATATCGTTTGTGTCATATCCCCTCTTTTACATATCTCTGGTTTGAAGCGTTTCGAGGCCAAAAGTAATGCTATCTATCGATGATAAATATTACCAATGTTTCACATGGAGCCCTCTCTACGATACAATTTGATGGCGGCAGTTCAAAATATAATTCTTGTTTAACGAGATTCTTCATATGTTTAGGAAAAAAGACTCAACGTTTTATTGCAAATATTTTCCACTTTTATAGTTTTATATATGTTGTTATTAAAATTTTTTCCGTTTTCTTACCGGTGGCTTTATTATAAGCTGTAACATATTAGTTTTTCCTATTGTGACAAAACTGCACATTCAAAAATTTTCAAAAAATTCATAAGTATTTCTTAGGGTTATATCTTTACGTTGTAAGAAAATTAACAAAATTGTATGTCTGATTTTCCCGCTCTATACTTGGAAAAACGTAGTTTTTTTGAGTCTTTTCGAAAACAAAAACATGAATTTTATTCAAAATTTGTCAAAATACTTCTAGTTATCACATCCATCTTCTTAATTTTTTTTAAATTCTAACCATCATCAATGAAAGACTAAAATCAATTCTCTTACCACAAATTCCCCAAGAGAACATATTCCTAATACTCGTCAAATTATCGAAAAATTTCGAGAGTTTAACATAGAAACATATTTATGCTTTGTTGATTTTCCAAGGCCTTTGATGTCGTAAAATGGAATAAAATGTGGCATCATCATCATCATCATCAATCAGCCCTGAGTTGTCCATTGTTGAACATAGGCCTCCTCTAGACTTTTCCATTTGCTTCTGTTCTGCGCCTCTGCTATTCAATTGGTCACGATTCTTTTGAGGTCGTCATAGAACTGTTCTATTTCTTCGTCAGCGTGACTCGATGTTGGTGCATAGACTTGAATGATCTTTATGGAGTAACGGGTGTTTAGTTGTAATTTTGCAAGTATAACTCTTGTGGAAACTGCTTTTACTGATATGATATTATCAGCTAGTTTTTCATTAATAAAGAGCCCAATGCCTCCATTCTCATCGTTTTCTCCGACATGATAGAAAATGTGACCAGATTTTAAAGTGGTTAGGCTTTCTTCTTTCGTTTTGACCTCAGCGACTCCAACAATGTCCCAATTGATTTTATCAAGTTCAGATTCCATTTCTATGAATTTTTCTTCTGATAGCAGGGTTCTTGCATTGAAAGTTGCATTTCTTTCTACTCACCTGGGGTAAATCCGTTTTTGTATTCGTATTCGTAATCCGCCCATTATGGGTACAGACGCTGTTGACAACCGCCCAATATGGATCAGACGCTATCGGTTTGATTTTATACCATCCCTAAAATCCAGCGATGCCACTGCCGCCATCCACGTCGTACCCAAGATCTTCTTCTCCGCCGTGTTTACCGTTGTGGTCTTCACCTGTATCCCTAGGTAGGGGTCCGTGTTATACCCCACAGAACTGGGTCCCGATCTGGACTTGGCCATCTATTCACTCCGGCCTACTGAAATGATAGATGCCCACCAAATGTGGTATATATTTAGAGAAATGGGTACGCCAGAACATCTAATCTACTTATTACAAAAATTATATGTAAATAATTCTGCTAATGTAAAGGTTAATAATGTGGTTTCGAAAAATTTCAAATTAAAATTTGAAGTTCGACAGGGATGCCTAATATCCTCTATTTTTATTCAATATATATAGTGAACATATTATGGGTCAAGTTTTTGAGGAATGGCAAGGTGGAGCAACGATAGGAGAAAGAAAAATCAAAAACCTATGTTATGTTGACACTGTTATATTGGCGTCATCACCAGAAAAACTGGAACACATTATAAATAGGCTAGGCACGAAGAGTGAGGAATATGTTTTGAAAATAAATATGCAGAAAATCAAAGTGATGATCATCGGTAGAATCAGATAGAACCAGGCAGAGATAAGAATTATGGCAGGTTACGAAGTGGTCAGGCAATCTAATTACTTAGGCTTCGTTATTACTAACAGTGGAGGATGCCATGTTAATCGCCAACGTCAAGGGGACTTGATAGGGCACGTTAAGAAGAAGAAGGAGGATGTGAAGACGAAATCCATCAACGCATCATAACGGCTAGATCGGCAGCAGCCAAACCCACAAAAATTCAGAAGAACTTCTTCTTCTGGTTCCTATCCGTTTCGGATGTTGGAAATCATATTGGCAATCATAACCTTGCTTGCTGCGGCTCGAAACAGCTTCGTTGAGGTTTTTTTAAACCATGTTCTTAAATGTCAGAAGAACACTGACGTCATAAAAAACTTACAAAATTACGCCTTGTTCGAGTATTGATATTTCCTATCGCCACCTATACTTCAGAAACTTGGACAATAAAAAAAGCCGATTCAAAGCGTATAGTGGCATTTGAAATGTGGGCCTACTGTATATACTGAGATATTTTGGACATATAACTAGAAGAAGAGAAGGCATGGAGCGAATGATATTTGAAGGTAACATAGAGGGTAAAAGATCCAGAGGAAGATCTCTAGTACGATGGTCGGACCAAATGACTGGTTACTCATTCTTCGAAGCAAAACAACACAGAAGAGAGATAACTGGACAGAAATAATCAAACACGTTACATGCCGCCACTACATCCTTACGAAGAAGAAAAAATTGATGAGGAGGATATATTGCTCAATTTCAAATATGTCAAATTAAAAACGTTCTACTTTGTCCTTGTATAATATTATCATCATTTTCCTTCTGTTTATCCATATGCGGGGTCAGCTTCCCTAATTATTACATTTTTCCATAAGTTTCTTCTTGGGTCATAACAATATCAATCCCCTTTACGACATGCCCTGCCTAAGCGTCTTCTCCCAGGTGGTCTTCCTCTCCTACTTCCTCCAGGAACTCGCAGATCAACAATTCTTCGTATTGGGTGATTAACGTTTCAATGTGGAATGTGACCAACTTCTCGTAAAATGTTTGAAACTATAATGGCTATCACACTCCATAAAGAACTGTGGCTGAAAATAACGTCAATAATTTGTTTTTAGGTATCTATCGGAGTGTTAGCAGATCGACCACTCAATGCATTGGCAAACTTCAAGAAAATGCCGTATAGAGGTATAATTAAGTTATTACTAGCAGCATGGCTAATAGCAAATGTTACGTCGGATGCTTACTTTAATGCGATTATTAAAACCTACCTTACTTTTGGCAGATCAGCTTCTACAAAACTTGAAGATTTAATAGACAAGGGATACACTTTTGTCGTAAGTTAATTCAAATGTTTAAACTGTTAAGAAGTTATTAGAAATTTTGTCATTTGAAACAGGAATTAGCAAGGTTAGAGATTGCTCCAGTTCTGCACTGGAAATAACATTGATATTGTAAATGCTATCTTCTAGCCATACATATATAAGAGAGTCGTAGCCATTTGGCATCACGCAACAGTCGTATAAAAGTCATGTTTATTTTAAATCGATCTTCTTCTTCAGATGCAAATCCACTAATGGATGTTAGCGATACATTTTCATTAATTCTTATTTGTTGCAATATGTATCAGAGATTGTATGTCGTGAATCCCTGTCCATTGCCTTATGTTTCGGAGCCAGGACATTTTCTTGCGTCCCATTCCTCTCTTGCCTTCAATTTTACCCTCGATTATAAGTTGGAGGAACTGGTATTTTTCATTTCGCATGATGTGACCTAGATACGCCGTTTTCCTTTTCTTGATGGTTTCTTTAAATCGATACCGTATATTAATCATAAGAATATAATCATTTGAAAAAAAATGTGAAGTTTATAATGTTATTAGCCTTGCTTTAGGCCTTTGATTACTTTAATGATTCCTTAATGATTCCTGAAAGTTTTTTCTTTATTTTTACTCGGTACTGTTTTTTGTAGCATGTTTAAGTTAAATACTATTTGGTATGGAATTAAACCAGAATGTATTGTAATAAGAATAACGTTTTATATTTGTTTTGATATTTCGATTTCCAATTCAGTTTTTGGATTATCAATCCAGTTTCTAATCTAAAAACGATTTCCGGATTATTTATTCAGAAAATAGCGTTAAAAGAGCCCAATAAGAATTCTCAGTTAAAATGCACCAGGTTAGAAAATACATAACATCAAGAAATAAATAAATTAAAGATTAAAAAGGATACTCTTAATATATTTGTGATATCCTTTCCTTTTAATTAACGTATCATGAGCTCCAATTGGAGCAATAACAAAGGAGATATGATGTAATGCTCTCTTAGCAATACCGCAATGTGTATTTTTTCTGTCTCAACACATTTGCTACTCCCTCTTCTTTCCAAAGATGCACCATACGTCACAATCCGATGAACTATTCTACCATCACCACAAAACGCTCAAAAAATGAGCGGAATGAACCTTTGTAGTGAGATTAGGAAGGGTTGGAATAGGATAATGATTTTAAAATCATAGAATTGATTTAAAAAAATATGACATGGTTTTACGAATGTGAAAAATTGAACAGCAATTTTGCAAAAAAAAATTAAATTACTGTAAAGAAGTAAAATTTCTTATAAACAATATTTGAATCATCAATTTGGAAAATGAATTAGCATTAAATCAACCGTATCGTTTCAAGAACAAAAAATGATTAAAATGTCAAATCTTATTAGTTCAGATTTCTTTCCTACGTGGCGTCGTTACCTTACTCGACAAACGGTGTGACTTGTCATCATAGCCTTTTATATATAGCATTTTTCACATAAAAAAGCTTGCACGTCATTCAAGATTTACGTCGTCAGAACCCCACAGCGTTGCCAAAACATCAGAATAGTTAGTAAATGAGGAATTTTTAAAATGTCAACTATTTGTCAAACTATTATATTAACAGTAACTACACTTAGTTTTAAGATTACTGCAACACATTAAAATACATAAGAAAACATTTTAGTACAAAATTATATATTCTAAATTTTAAACTTACCTCTTTTAGGGCTTTAATAGTAAAAACGTCCCGCCATTATTTCTTGTTCAAAATAATCTAACTTATATGAAAGCTTATCAGCTTTCTACAGACTATTTATTTGTTTTCGCATATCACAATTACAATACACAACAATAATTAGTTTTTAAAGCTATTAATCTAAATTTAATATGTATTTAAAAATACAATTTATTAATATATTTTATATTATATATTATATTATGATCAAATTGTGTAAGAAATAAAAACCACTCAAAACATAAACAAAATTCCTACTCTAAAAAAGCGGCAACACTTAATACACTTTTGCCACTCGCTAAACTGTCAATAAAATTTGAAGTATTTCCGTATCAGTTGCGTACAATTGTCTAATATATTTCATTAAAATTATTATTTTGTGGAATATTAGACTTAAAGAGTTATTTCATAAAATTTATATTAATAATAATAACAAATTTTTTTGGTTATTTAATCATATATAATTCCAAAATTTCCAATATAAGGATGATTTACATTTTTCTGATTATTACACCATGTTGACAGCCTATGAAAGATCGAGTACACTTTATCTAATTTATATAACGATTCACGTCGTCATATGGATCGGCGTCATAGCCTGTGACGTCACATGATACCAACATAAATATTTTTAGGGTGTTCTTTTTTAGAATCACTTTACCGAGTACACTGGCATTACAGCCACTAGACATATTTTATTATATACGCGCAGAAATAATATTTAAAAATTTCTATTAATCTTAACTTAAAGAAATACACCATAATATGTTTCATTTAATTTGTATAAATGCATTATAAATCGTTTTTATCAAGAGCATTTGTTCGGATCACAGTGTAACTGTAATCGAACGAAAGTAAAATTTTGGCATAAATTGGTAACACTTATTTGACAGTTGCGGTGTTGACACTTTTTGTACTTCATTATTTTGAATTTTAAATTGAATATCTCTTGTTTTATATTTTTAACTATTTAATAAAATCTGTTCTTTTTAGAACAAAATTAGTGTGTTTTATTTCAAAAATGTCACGTAAGAATTTAAATAGTCGTTGTAAAGAGATGGTAATACTTTTGCAATAATTATGTAATCTATTTGATTTAAAATGGAGTCAAGATTTTTTTATATTTTGGCAACTATGTCAACTTCGATCTCTGATGTATAAATGACGTAAGTCGTTATCTAAATTAGATGAAGTATAGTTTCGTATGAGTTTAGTATTATTAGCTGTGTTAGGAAAATTTGAAATATGGAAATTTTACAAAGTGACGTCACTTTGTAGAAATCGTGACGTGCAAATGTTTTACTTTGAAAAATGGTATAGATAGATATTCCCCAAATGTTTTTTCTGATATTTTTAAAAGCATAGCTTATTTTTATGATCACCAAATGTGACGTAAAGCCGGCTTCAAACGGCGTTACCATCAATAAACTTGGGGCAAAATTTAAGGAAAATCGTTAATATTATCGCCATAGATTTATTATATTTCTTTTAACTAACAATATCTGCGGAATATTTACAAAAACTATAAAATTTTTAAACGTCATTGTGACATCTGCAATGAGTATACAGACAAGGCAAAAAACTCGTATTCGTTCGGAAAAAGTCCCTTGACATTGGCGATTTACATGGCGAAACTGTCTCTGTCTCGAGCTATTCTAAATAGTTGCTCAGCTTTCTTTATTTCTGTGAGAAAAGTAGGTATTCCCATGAGATTTTTTTACATAATCACTTTCATGAGATACCCCAAAATACTGATCAAGAGGTCGCCCAGATAAAATTTAAAAAAATAATAAAACAAATTGTAACAATAAATATATTTTTATCCCGGATAATTTTTTTTTAATTTTCTGGCCATTCTGAATAATTTCTGAATAAATTCTTGTAATTTTTTGTGTAACTTGATCTTTTTTGCATGATAAACAATTAAAAACTGAAAAAAGTTTTTTTCTCAAAAATATTTCATTTTTTTTTCAAATTTTCGAAAAAAACTTTCCTTGTTTTCTTTAATATGTTATCAACCAATAATTAACTAGATACTTATTGATGTTAATAGTATCACAAGAGAAAAAAAGATTGAGAATATCTGAAGCAAATTGTAGCATGTATTGTAAATTAGCCAAGCAATTATACACTCTTGGATAGAGCACATAAAATTTATTATATTTGTATATATGTTTAATTTGTTTAATTTAACTGTAGGTTGATCCCACCGACCATGACTTTCTTAGTTCCTACTGTGTGCACTCCAGTGCTTTATTTTGTCAAAAAATTATTAAAAATATAGAATATTCGAAAAATGTGTGCGACAATTTGGCAAAACCTAAATACTCAATTGTAATGGATGGAATCATGGCACTCCTATTTACAGTAAGTGGTAAATTTAAATTGTTTATATATTTGCAATCAAATCTCTCTCAGACATAGGCGAAATATCGATCGCTCAATACGAAATAAAATAAGAACAATTGAACTGAACTTTACAAAAATATATCTCCTTTTAAAGGTTGGCGATCCAAATGGCAATTATAGGTTTGGAAACTGCTGCACGAAAGATTTCTGTAGATGAGCGGACAAACCATCTCCTCAGGTCTTTTAGCCACGAGTTCTGGTGTCTTTTAACTGATCTTTTGCCCTGCAATTTACCTTTCAATATGATTTGGAATTTTTCATATCTTAGACCTCTCAGCACATGACCCAATTTTCTCTCTTGGATTATGCTGAGTTATTCTTTGTGTTTACTCATGCGCCAAAGTACCTCACCGTTGGCAACTTTTGTACCATGGAATTCTCAGCAACCACTGAGAATTCGCCAAAAGATGTTTTCAAATCACCAAATCGGACAGAACGAAAACAGGAAATATGGAACAGAATGGAAGTAGAATGCTCACTTAGAAAAAGTTGAAAAATAGAGCCCTGCAGTGGTACGGGCATGTATAGAGCTCTAGAGCACAAGTGGCCCAAAAAAATTTTGGACTGGGACCTGGCGACAATAAGATGGAGAGAAAGACCTCATACAAGATGGAAAACATATATAGAAAAGTCTATGCTACATACATACCTCAGAGAAGGTGACTGGAAAAATAAAGTGCTGTGAAGAACGAAAACGGCGAACTCCTAATGAGAAAAGTCAAAAAGAACAAGAATTGCGTCTCTTTCCTTCTATTTCGTTGTTTTTACCGAGTCCTTCTTCATTGCATAAGTTTAGAATCATTATTAGAGGGACAGAAGTCCTTATTAGAAAGATACAATATGAATTACGCTATTTTTTTCCTTCTATGGACAAGTGGTAATCTAATACTTTTTATACTTTAGGCGCCGATGATAATGTACCCCCAAAATCGTTCTCATACTACCGCATACAACGACATTTCAAAATGCAGCTTTTACGAAGACACAAACGTTAGGATTGGTCTTACTCATTTACGAGCAGGAGAAGGATACAACACGTTCTTTTTTTCTAAATCTGCACCGTTTGAGCCTTCCTTTTCTTTTATTGTTTTGCGCCTTCAGGAGAGTGGTATTATTGAGTATTGGTAAATATACATTTTTAAATATATATTTTTTTAGTATATTAGTCTATATTTAGCATAAACTAATAAAAACATATTACAACAGTGTAGAAATTTAAAATTTTAAAGTAGTCTTCTGGTCCCCTGGTGAAGATCCTATATTTGTGTTCAGGTTAACATTTTTTTATTTATCGTATGGCACTTGACACATTTACATTTAAATTTACACATAATTTGTATAAAACATAATACATATATGTTTACAAACGGACATCTAACTTATTTATATCTTCTATCGACTCTGGAGTCGCCATTAGGAAATCCTCTGACCTGCCTTGATAGGATCTTGTGGGACACTGTTCTGTGATGTGACAGATGGTTTGTGGTTGTCCGCAGTCACAGAGTGGGGATGGTCGTTTACCCCATTTGTGCATCATATAACCGCATCTGCTATGTTTGGTTCTGATTCGGTTCAACATAGTCCATGTGTTGCGTGGTAAGTCAAAACCTGGTGGTTTTTGTGTGATGCAGGGTAAGCTGCTATTTTGTTGTTCCATGCATTCTCGAGTCCAAGTGGTCGTTAAGTTGAACTCATTTTCCACTGCAATCTGTGCTGTTTTTATTGACGGTCGCCTGGAGCGCAAACGGTTACCGTTGGCAGCATCTATATCTTGATGAATTGGCAGGGTCTCGTTGCTAAGTATCTTTTGGTACTCAATAGTGAGGGAGTGTATACGCCGTAGTCTGGGTGGTGGAATGTGGCTCAGGACTGGGAGCCATTGCGTAGGGGTGGATTTGATAACACCTGCAATCATTCTCATTGTGTTATTCAATTGGGCATCTACTTTGTGTGTATGTGGGCTGTTAAGCCAGGCTGAAGAGCAGTATTTCGCGGTTGAGAAAACAAGGCCCAGGGCAGATGATCGCAAGGTGGAAGCCGATGCTCCCCATGTTGTGCCGCACAACTTCTGGATGATGTTGTTTCTGGATTTAAGTTTTTGCGCTGTTTTTGACAGATGTTCCTTGAAAGATAGAGTTCTATCAAGAGTCACCCCAAGGTACTTTGGTGTTTTATTGTAGGCCAGTGTGGTGTTTTCGAATTGGACGTTCAGTGTTCTTCCTGCAAGCTTGTTAGTTAGGTGAAAACTGGAAACCTCTGTTTTGGTAGCGTTTGGTTGGAGCCTCCATTTACGGAAATACTTTCCCACTGTGTGTAAGTCTGCCGTAAGGATTTCTTCTGTTTGCTCAATTGACTTACACATTGTTGCAAGGATCCAGCCATCGGCGTAACCAAACTTCCTTGATCTGGTTTCAGACATATCAGCGATGTACAGGCTAAAGAGAAGAGGAGCTAGGACAGATCCCTGAGGCAGTCCATTCTTCAGTTTTCTTGGAGTGTTGATGTCGGTTCCCATGACTACTTGAATCGTTCGGTCGGCTAGCATGCTGTTGATTATTCGAGCGGTGGATTTACAGGAGATTATACGGAGGAGCTTGTATATCATGCCTTCTCTCCAGACTGTATCGTAGGCCGCTGTTAGGTCTATGAATGCGGCTGCAGTTTTAAGTTTTCTCTGGAACCCTGCCTCAATAAATGTGGTAAGTAAAAGAACCTGATCTGAGCAGCTTCTTTTCGGTCGGAAACCTGCTTGATCAACCGGTATCGATTCAAGTAGCTTTGGACTAATTCTGTTATAGATAAGTCGTTCTAGTAGCTCGAACGTTACCGATAGTAGGGCTATTGGTCTGTAGTTTTTAGAGTTGCTATCATTTGGATTTCCCTGGATTTAATGTGGCAATGATCTTCGAGTGTTTAAGTTCCTGTGGAATGGTACCGGTCTTCATAATATCTGTGAAAAAGTGAAGTTTTTTCAGGTTAACATATTCGAATTCTTTTTTTGTTTTTTTTTTAACCTAATCTCTATCCTTCCATTGTTGGATATAGGTCTCTCCCAGTTCTCTCCATCTTTCCCTATCTTGAGCTGTTCTCTGTCATGTGGGACCTCCTTGTTTCCTGTTGTGATCTTTACACATCATCTGTGGTCTGCCTCTTGGTCTCTTTGCATTGTATGGACGCCACTTTCCGATGGCACTGTTCCATCGTCCGTCTTGGAGACGTTCATTGTGTCCAGCCCATTTCCATTTCAGTTTTGCTGCTTGTTCTATCGCGTCTACTGTCTTTGTTCTGATACTGATCCACTGGTTACGTTTTCTATCTCTAAGTGATACACCCAACATTTGTCTCTCCATCGCTCTTTGTGCCTTCCTTATCCTATCCAAATTGACCTGTGTAAATGTCCATGTCTGTGCTCCGTAGGTGAGCACCGGTATTATGCAGGAGTTATATATCTTGCTTCGTAAGTATAGAGGGATTGTTTGATTTTTTAGTACGTAAGAAAGTTTGACGAACGCTGCCCATCCCATTCTTACTCGTCTCGATATTTCGGCTGTTTGATTTTCTCTGTTAGCTCTGATTGCTTGTCCTAGATAGATGTACTTATTTACCTGTTCTATTTTTTCTGTTTTTATTTTTATTGCCTCTTGGTCTTCCGTGTTTTTTTTTTGTTTCATTACTTTTGTTTTGTTGAAGTTAATTTTTAGGCCTTTTTGCAGTGATTTTTCATGAAGTTCATTCAGCATTAATTCCAGTTCTTGTCGTTCCGAGGAGATCAGGAGTATATCATCCGCATATCTAAGGTGATTTAGGTATTTTCCATTAATACATATTCCTCTGTTTTCCCAATCTGTTGATTTTATTATGTCTTCGAGGGTCAAGGTAAACAGTTTAGGTGAAATTATATCGCCTTGTCGGACTCCTCGTTTAACTTTTATATTATCCGTTATTAATTTGTCGTCCAGACTAACGGTCATGGTTGCGTTTTAGGAAATATCATGTATCAATTTTTTTTTTCAATTTTTTTGTTACGTTTCAGTTATTAAATAATTTCGACAAAGAACCGTTGAAGGTATTGATAGTATTAACAAATAATTGCTCTGCTGTTATAGAAAATATATTCGTCTGTTTTCCTTGCATTTTCTCAAAATCTGTATGTTGCTTTCTCAACTTTGCCCATTTTACAGAAATATTCTCTGTAACGATGGCCAGCGCTAGCTCTAGCCGTCTACCCATAGATATGCCTCTGGGAAGAACTCCAACCCGGACCTTTAAGTATTGATTAAATACCAACCGCTAAAATCGAGTGGTGATCGATTCGATCAATTATAACCAAAGTATTAATTAGTATTTGGATACTGACCAATAAATTGGCCTTTCAGTTTAACTTTTCTAGCACGTCAATATTTATTTTTTCGCAGGTATCAACAGCGGACCATAGCCCCGACGATTTATACGTTCGGATTCGTATTTTTATTTCTAATAAACTTGTTATTCATTTTATTTATATTAAACAGTCATGTTTGACTGTTATGTCTATGCTCCCACTGCAGACAAAGGGGAGAAAGAAGCAATTGAGTTCTATTAGAACATCAACAGTATCATACAGAAAATTCCTCGACAGGAAGTTTTTATCGTTATGGGCGATTTTAATGCCAATATTGGAGCTGGGGATAAGACAGAGTACATTGGAGCACATGGACTTGGAGTCAGAAAGAGAGAGGAGATCTCCTAGAAAAATTCGCAGAAGACTCAGAAGTAGTTGTCACCAACACATTTTTCCAATTACCAGCTCGCAAGCTGTACACGTGTAAATCTCCTCAAGACACACCCGGCATATTTATTTGAAATCAAATGGACAACATTTTAGTAAATAAAAATTCTGAAACAGCTCTACATCTGTCGAGACTTATCCTGGAGCAGACTTGGAGACAGATCACGTTCCACTGGTGGGTGTATTTCGAGTCAAACTCAAAACAGTGCAAAAAAGGAAAGCAGAATCATATGACCTACGTATACTAAAAGACCTTGATACGAGGATGAGAGACCAAGCCACGTTAAATGAGCCACTGACTGCAATTAGAGACGAATCGAACGAAGAACAAACGATCAAACATATTACAGAAATGGTGCAAAATGTAAAGGAGAAACACTTAAAGACAGATAGATTAATAAAGAAAAAATCATTCATGACAGATGAGATCCTAATGGGCAAGAAAAATGAAGCAAAAAAATGGCCCAGACAAATATTAAACCATAAATATATTATTAAGAAGAAAAATCAGAGAAGCGAAAGGAAAAGAAGCAACGGAAAGATTTAAAGAAATTAAGACTCTGCAGTCAAAGTACAGTCAGTGCAGTCAATGAAGAAACAACACATAAGAAAAATAGAAGCGTTCGAAATGTGGTGTTACAGAAGAATGTTAAAAATTCATTGGGTTCAAAGGATTACCAATGCTGAGGTACTACGACGTCTAAATAAGTAGTTAGAAATTATGAACAGCATAAAAAGAAGAAAACTAGAGTATTTGGGTCACATAACCAGAGAGAGAAAAATATGAGCTGCTGAGAATTATTACGCAAGGAAGGATCCAAGGAAGAAGAAGCATAGGAAGAAGACGCATCTCCTGGCTGAGGAACCTTAGAGAATGGTTTAACTGTAGTTCACTACAGCTTTTCAGAGCAGCAGCCAACAAAGTGACCATAGCCGATATGATATCCAACCTCCGATAGGAGATGGAACCTTAAGAAGAAGAAGTCAAAGTACGATAGTCACAATGTACATAGGAAAGTTAAAGAACTCATAGGGGGACTAAAATGAAGGCAGAAAGTAAATATATCTGATTCTGACGGAAACATCATCTTGGACAAACAGAGTAAAATAAGAATGTGGAAAGAATATCTAGAAAACTATTTAAAGACCAAAGAGATAATACCTTTGGGCTAGAAGAAGAGGTAAATGATGGACCAAGAATATTACAGCACAGAGTTTATTGCGCAATAACACAGTTGAAGGATGGCAAAGCGGCAGGCCCTGATAATATACAAGCAGAACTACTCGAACTAATGGACAACGAATCAATAGCAATGATCGCAAAGATATTCAACAACATATACAACTCTGGAAAAATACCAACAAAATTGCTGAAATCTGAGTTTATTGCACTTCCAAAAAAACCAGGAGCCAAAAAATGCGAAGATTACCGTACTATAAGCCTCATGAGTCATCTCATAAAATTGTTCCTAAAGATAATTCATAAAATAATCTACAAGCTATGTGAAAGTCAAATTTCCTCCAACCAGTTCGGTTCACAAATGCTGTTGGTACGAGAGAGGCTTTGTTCTCAGTACAAGTCTTATTCCAGAGATGCAGAGACGTCAACTGCGACGTATACGCATGTTTGGTTGATTACGAGAAAGCGTTTGATCGAGTACAGCACGCCAAGATGATGCAAATACTAAAAGAAGCAGGAATTAACAACCAAGATCTGAAAATAATTAGAAATCTTTACTGGAATCAGACAGCAAATCTCAGAGTTGAAGGTTAACACACTGACTATGTGAAAATCATGCGTGGAGTGAGGCAAGGCTCTATTTTGTCTCCTCTAATCTTCAATCTGTACTCTGAAAGAATATTTATCGAAGCTTTGCACGAAACTGAAAAAGGTATTCTACTAAATGGTTACCGGCTAAACAACATCAGATATGCAGATGACACCATAGTATTTGCGGACAACTTAGAAGACCTACAAGTTCTTATGAACAAAATCACGTATTACAGTCAACAATATGGACTCAATATAAACGTTAAGAAGACAAAGCTTATGATAATTAGCAAGAAAAGGATAACAGAAGGTCAACTCTACGTCAACAATCCCTGTAGAAAGAGTGACGTACTACAACTACCTCGGCACCATAATAAATTAAGAATGGACCAACAACGAGATTAGAGCGCGCATCGGAAAAGCTAGATCCACCTTCAATTAAATGGGGCCTTCTTCAAGAGTCACAACCTCTCTCTTGATACAAAAGTAAGAATGCTGCGATGATACGTCTTCTATGTTCTTTTTTATGATGTTGAATCGTGGACCTTGAACGAAGATATGTGCAGAAAACTGGAAGCATTTGAGATATGTTTGATACAGAGAATACTTAAGATCCCGTGGACTGACCGAGTCATAAATGAGGAGGTCTTCAGAAGAATGAATAAGAACCGAGAGGTACTGACCACCTATCAAATCTCGAAAGTTACAATTCTTTGGACATATTATGCGAAATGAATCCAGATATGCTATCCTTCAAGCCATCCTGCAAGGAAAAATATTTGGAAAACGAGGTCCAGGAAGAAGAAGAACATCTTGGTTAACGAACCTCAGAATCTGGTTCAATACAACATATGTGCAGCTTTTCCGTGCTACTGCAGATAAGATAAAGATTGCCATGATGATCGCCAACATTCGTAACGGATAGGCACATCAAGAAGAAAAAGAAGAATGTGTTACTGAGTCTGGTGTCTAATAGCGTTACAGGTAACAAATTGATATCGATCACTACTCGATATGAACAGGGAACGGAAAGCGACCAATCAATACTTGGTTCTTGGTCGCCGTATGGTAGCAAGGTTCAACCTTCGATCAATACTTTAAGACTAAGGTTAGAAGTTCTTACCAGATCAGGACTTTAGCTTGCACTCCCGGATGGGTTGGTCTTTGATTAATATCCAAAGACCCGTATTGGAGTTTTGACCAGATCAGTTCTCTAGTACGAACTCGATTCTTTGTTAATAAACTGAGCATTATTACCTTGCTCGAGCTTGATTCTTCTTCAAGGTGGGCGGCTTCTTTTTTTTGCAAGAGGTTTTGAGGGGGTTAGTTGCGAGTAAGACTTTTTTGGAGTGGTGTGCGGCTATAGAGCGGGAGCTTTGATAGTGGTGGTGTAAAAAAGGAGCGCTATGACAAAGAATATAGACTAGCCAACCATGAGCCAATAAGTCATAAGCAAAAGTTACCTACGGTGTTATCAGCTGTACTAGGAACGGCTCTGAATTAGTGTTTTTATGGTCAAGTTACTTTAGCTGCAATATTTAAGGAAGGCTGCTTGAGGATGTCGTAATACTCATCAGGAAGTTCGGTACCAGCTAGGTATATAAGCTTTGCTAGAGGAAATGAAACTTTTGTTTGGAGGAGCCTGGTAAGTGTATACCCTCGGCTGTGGCAAGGAATCCTTAGAGTTTACTTAGCTCTGTTGTTGGAAGACATATCTTTTGCTGAGGGAGCGAACTCTGTCCTTTATTGATGGTATATTCAGAATTTGGTGAATTAATGCTGATGGATAATATGCACGTTTCTTTATGCACTTTATGAGGATTTTCCTATCTGTTGCCAAAATGGCGTTGGTTTGGTGGTGGTTTAGTAGTTTTGTTTGGGGAGCCTGGTAAGTATATACCCTCGACGGTGGCAAGGAATTCTTAGAGTTTGCTTAGCTCTGTTGTTAAAAAACGTATCTTTTGCTGAGGGAGCGAACTCTGTCCTTTATTGATGGTATATGCAGAATTTGGTGAATTATTGCTGATGGATAATCTGCACGTTTCCTTGTGCACTTTATGAGGATTTTCCTTTCTGACCACAATGACGGTTGCGTTGGTTTGGTGATGGTTTAGTGACGCGTAGACACAGGTCATGTACTTGATGATAGACCTGATAAAAGTCTTGTAGGTGTAGAAGAGAGTTTTATTTGAGGTATTTTCGAGTTCCAGTCAACGCGAACAGTATAGTTTTTTTTGCCCTGGATTCTTTGTTGCGGTGGAAGTCGTTTTATATCGTTACCGGTGATTTATCACCCGCACATTGATGATAGTGATGGATCTCTTGTGGGAGTGCAGGTATGTGGGGAGGTGGCAGCCAACGACAAGCGCTGACGGTGCATGCAGAGATGCATGCATTTTACTTTGTTTTCCTTCTCCTTCTTTTTCTTCTACCGAGTGCTTCTTGGTATTTTTGGTCTAATTTGTGCTGTTAGTTTTTTGATAATATTCAGTATATGATCACACTTTATGAATATAAATTTTAGAAAGGTGGATGAAATAACAAACTAACACAAGAACAAGAGAGCATAAGAAATAGATGTTATAAGAAATTTTAATGCTGATGAATGAAAGAAATATAAAAAAGCACAGGAAGAATGCTCTTGACCAATCAGTGTTAAGAACTAGAAAGATGATAGTTTGAATGTGTATAAGATCATAGACACAACAGGAATGAGGAGGATGATAACAACAAGTCTGCTATAGGACAAAGATGGAGTGTTAATAACGGACGTAGAGAGAAATCTGAAAAGAATAATTTAATGCAAAAAAGACTTACTTAGAAAGACCACGCAGGTGATAATTTGAGTTTGTGTTTGAAAAAGAGGCCAACTATAAAAAGAAAGTTTGGATATGCAATTAAAACTATTAAAAAATGGCATAACAATTTTTAATGCAATATTATATTGTGGTATTGGGCCCTCACTCAACTAGCCTAACCGATTATCCATGTTTTATTTTAAAAAAAATAATTAGTGTACTTTTTCTTTCTTTATTGGTAAATTTAATAGAACATCGTAACTTAAGCCAAGTTCGCCAAAGTAAACCAGGACATCTGGACTAAAAAGATCCAAGAAGCAAATAATATTTCTAACGAGAAAATATAAAAAAAACTGGTGGTACATTAAAGACTTGTCCAGCATATTACAAAGAGATCTGATAATAGCACACTAGAATTAGTTTGAAGAATACAGTCAACTACAACATATGGTTAAGCACAAGACATAACAAAAATAAAATTCGTTATTACTAGGTTATGTTCTTGGCAGCATTATATAAGTCGATCTACTTTGTCATTGCGAACACCAAGTTCATTATGGTCCTACCATTAACTAGTACTTACATTCGTCGATTTTTGTTTTAAAATCATCTATGTTTACAGTTATATTTGTCGATTTTGTAAGATCTAATGTTATTCATGTGTTAACTACAATTGCACCAATAAAATTCTTTCTTAAATCGATAAAAATCCAGTTGCCAATCTTATTATCTTTTCACTAATTGTACTAGGTATACTTGGGAAAAGACAAAACTTTTATGACTATTCATTAGTATTACTTCCATTTAGAATTATGTCTAAATTTATATACTCTCTTTCAGGACAAAAGAAGAAGCTGAACTTTCTAGCCAATACCTCCAAACCACATTGTTTGTATATAATCCAACAGCTCTAGCGTTGGAAAAATTAAAGTTTATCTTTTATGTGTGGTTTACAGGATTGCTAATTGCATTTCTTGTGTTTATAGAAGAGAATAGAAGATATTATGGAATGAAGAGGATTCGAAAAGAAATTCGAAAGAAACTTAAGACTATGTTTAGATAATTGTGTCATATACTATAAAATGTCTATATTGATACAATATTCTTCTTGTTAGAATTAAGAAAGCTAAAAAGACACCAAAGTGATGCAGTAAATCCAAAGTTTAGTAACTTGTCAATAAACTCCTTTACTGTTTTAAAACTATTTTTGAAAGAAAAATTAACAAATTTTTATGTTTATAAATAAAAAACAGTAAGTCATAAAATAATATTGTTAATAATAAATCTTTCAAATATTTTTTGTTATCCATGCCAAAGTTTGATACCGCGATTAGGGTAAACTACCCAATGATTGGCACTCGTAAGGAGATCGTATTAATAGGATTTCCTCTAACCATTGATTACAAACCACCACCTAGATACCTCATTCTAAATACTAAAAATATTTTCGCCTTTCGCAAAGACTGCAACCTGTTATCAAAAATCTAATATTTTACTTTGTATAGATTTAGGTTTATTTCTAAATATATGTATTCTTATGGTTAATATTTTATTGTTAAGTTCTAACTCTGTATCATAATCCATACACGCTAATAACACTGCGTGGTTGATGCGTCATGTAAGGAAAAAGATCGTATAATAATTTTTCAATCTAAATTTTTTTAAAAAAGTTAAATTTTTTTTAAATTTTGCACAACAAAAACTAGACCACATAGAAGTTAGCCAATTTTTTTAGTTATGAAAACGTGCTTACCCTATCTAACTTAATTAATTGAAACGACAAATATTGCGATATAAATAATAAGATGATCACCTTTAAAGCATTACCTTTTTCTGTCTGAGTTTTTTCTCCGAATTTCAAATTTCAAACATCAAAATCAGTATAGGTACATAAAAAAATCTATTTTCTCGGCTTCCAATGAGGCAATTTTCTCCATTTTTTGAATCCGGCGTAACTGGAATATACATATGAGAACCACACAATCATGAAAACGATGTTAATTGTTACCTTAAAAAGACATGTAGCAGTCAAAGTTATTAACAGTAATGTGAATGAAACTTAAGTAAATGGACATAATACGCTGATCTTGTATAAACAATTAAGTAACTAACAACATATATGAACTTATAAAAATTAGCACAGCAAATGACCATGTGGTCTAAAGTAAATGAAATGTTATTTAATATTAATTAGTGAGAAAGAAATAAGAAAATCATAGACAACTTCCAACTATTTTATGATTATTAAGCTTTG